>CM033471.1:222139686-222739686 GCA_019447015.1 Hymenochirus boettgeri | reverse complement strand
GAGGGTGGTCAGGGTGGGTGGCTATAGTTATCTTAGTTTTAGGCAAGCTAATTTCATTGTTAATAGCAAGGGGGCTTCTAAAATTTTCAAGGCGTCCCTAAATTTTCTTTCTGCACATGAAATAGGGGGTGTGGCCTGTAGATGTGGGCATGGTCTGTGGAGGTGGGCATGGTGGACCACTAACAGTCTGGTGAACTGGGGGGCTCTGTTAGGTCAGCAGCCACTGTTAGGTAAGCCCTCCAGATAAGCAGCCACTGTTAGGTCAACCCTCCATTTCAGCAGCCACCATTACGTCAGCCCTCCAGTTCAGCAGACACTGTTAGATCAGTCCTCCAGTTCAGCAGACACTAATTGTTCAGCCCTCCAGTGCACCAAACACTGTTAGGCCAGCCCTCCAGTTCACCATGCAGTGTGTATCTAGTGTCTGGTGAACTGGATGACTTAACGGTCTCTGTTAAAATGTAGAGGTGGATTAAACTGCTGGGTTTTGTTCCGTATTTGGATCCTGGGAAAATCCCGAAAATCCGAAAATGAAACTTAAATTCGGGATTTCGAATCGCATTCCGAAAATTCGCAAAAATAATGATAACGATAATCATCAGCTGCAATAAAGCTGTATAGTTAGACAGATGATGCAAAAATGTACAAATTGTATAGGCTAGAATTTCCTAAATATTATATTTTGTAATAAGATGTAAATCTTGCAGTTGCCATTTTAAAAGGAAGACTTAAGCCTTTAATAATACAGTATTCGCTTGTCTCCAGGGTTCTGTCATCTGTATCAAGTAATAATCAGGAGTGGTTGTGTTAGTCTGTATTAATCACAAGAATATGCATCTGGTGACTGGGAGTTTATATACATCACAAAGGCGTTCACTGGTGAATTATATGTACTGTTAGTGAGACAAACCCATAGAAGTCTACGGGCCTCATTTACCCAGACTCACTGGGCAAATATATGGAGGTAAAGTTGCGCTAAACGGTTCGCTACCGGTTAGCGCGACTTTAACTCCATATTAGCGCCGGATGCGCGGGTTACGAAAAAATCACCCGCGCATCCGACGCCTGCGATTTAATATAGCGTTTGCGCTAGTTTTAGCAAATAGCTGGTGTTAAAATCCCGCAATGGGTAAATCCCTTACCGGGCATATTGAATTGGGGAAGGAGCATTTACCCAGCATTTACCTCTGGGTAAATGAGCTTGTATGAGAGAAAAGAAATCTGTTCTGTTTTCGAATTCTTGATATTTGAAAACTAACCCATAGAAGTCTATGAGAGAAAAAAATGTGAAAGTTTCTGTCCATTGTGAGGGACAAATAGTAATAGAAGGTTACTGTAAATAAGAGACCTGGGGAAAAGTCTGGGGAACCTGTAAATATTACCAAAACTTATTTTTAAACTATCTTTCCTCACGATTGGGCTGTTTTCAAGCTTCCACATTCTATTTTAAGAGAGTTACCGAAATCGAGCACTACTTTCAAGGGTTACCAATATTACAAATTCGAGGGTTACCGAAATCGTTTCTTGCTTTCGAAGGTTACCGAAATCGATCATTACTTTCATTTCGCGGTTTCGATTTTTGATTTCGATCATTATCTATTTTCGATTTCGATGATTATCGCAATTTAAAAAAAAAAAAAATCGGAAAAACCGGGTTCTGTGATATCCGGAAGTACCGAAAATTTGGTTGTGACTTCAAAATCCTCAGATTTGTTTCGAAACCGGGTTCTATTCGAACCCACATTACATCTCTATGAGACACCTGCATTTAAAATACACATGGACAATTTATAAAAAGTGTTTGCTGTTCTTTTTGGTTTCGCCACCATTTTTGTCCAGATAAGTACAAGTTAAAATAATATTTACATTAGTACTTGGTTTTCGCCCACATTCCTGTCTGAATACTGCTTTAGAATTCCATGTTATTAATGTGCAGAAATGTAAAGCAAATGTAATAAGTACTTAAAAAAAGCAAATAATACAATAATTACACAGTAATACAGGTTGTATATACAGACGTATAATAAGAAAACCAATATGCATTGAAGTAAATAGAACAGTTGTAAAAATTAAATACATAAATGCAGCCAACAAAAGTTCTTACTCGAAAGAAATGCATACAAGTAAAAACCTTAAAGGGCACGTCCACCCCAAAAATGAAATGTGTTCTACAAGAACGGCATCCCGCCAACCGCAATACACACCTCTCAAGTGCTTCTACAAGCAGTTATTCATTAGCTTACCCTCCACCTCCTCTTAAAGCTGTGTAAGCTCAGAGAATTTTGCTCACACCGAAGAGCAAAGTCACTGGTCATTGGCCATGATGTTATCCATCATAGCCAAAATGGGAGATCCCAGACAAACACTGTGCTGAATAACTGCTTGTAGAAAAACTTGATAGGTGAGTGTACAGTATATTATGGTCTCTGGAGTGGGGGGTTAGCTGCCTATAGAACAAATTTAATTTAAGGTTGGACCAGTACTGAAGGAAAAGAGGTCACAAATGCAACTTGGCTCATGTTTCTGGGGGTCCCAATGGACAGCTGTAGCGCAGACAAGCACTCCAAGAGTTTCTCCGGGATTTCAGTCTCCAATGCACACAGGCAGCAATTGTACAGCTAATTTGCTGACTTGGAACATTCAGAGCAGTTCCCCTTCATCCTGTTCTGGTACATTGTTACATAATCGAGAACAGTGCAGCAGTCAAGGGAAAAAAGTTCACGTTCTGATACATTGTCGCAGAGTAACGTACCTGAGTGCAAAAGTGAGAAAAACAGGAGAAAAGTTCAATAGAAGAGGATGGGGATGGCCCCACTACCTCCTCTGCCATGAACTGCACTGCCGACCCTTTTCATTCGTGGTGCACATCACATGCGCCATGATAGGGTTACATCAAAGGAATCGCAGTGCATGTGAAGGGTAGCGCACCTGAATTGCATGATTCTTGCATGCTGCCTAGTGGACCTAGCCCTAAAACCCTTAACTCCTTGTGTTAGAATGAATGAGGGAAAGGCTGCTCACTTCCTAGCAAAGAGCCCAGATACAGATAAGTATCTGGGCTCATTCAATTGGGTTCATTTCAGATTATCGGATACTTGCCATTTTTGTTCATCTTAAGTCGACAAGCCCTTTAAAGCTTAAACTCTTATTACATCAGTTAGCCTCGCCTTATGACTGGATCTTAGAATTCAGATAATTGACAAGAAATGTAAGAAAAGGGTTGTTTTGTTCATTGGGGTTCAATAGATTTTCTGCTGACCTGTTGAAGACATTCATCATTGTAATGAGATCAAGGGACATTATGCTTTGGATTCTCAATTAGCTCTTACTAGTACAGCCTGTGATAGTTGATGTATTTTGTAATATTGGTCATTAGTAACAGGGCAAAAACTTCTGCATCTATCCTAGTTTACATCAGCATGGAGTTTCTATATATTATGTACTTGTGTGGGTTGTGTGAGTACTGTTTTCCTACCACAATCCAAGACAATTCCTGTGTGTACACGTGATAAGGTACACACAGTGAAAAATTTGAATAGTATGAGAGGATGAGTCAGATAAGACACACGCCCTCTGGGCAAATATCCCAGAGAAGATTGCACAAATTTAACCCTATGAAACAGCACTGAGGCCGCCCGTAAATCCCCCCTAAAAGTTAAGACTAGGTATACACAGTCATTATTTTGTGACCAATCAGATAATATAATTAGAGATAAAATGCAATAAAAATGCAATAAAACACAATAAAACACAATAAGTATATTTTTCTACGCTGAGTGAGGCTACTATTGATCCTAAGTTTAAAATAAATGTAATTTATCAGAAAAGTTAATTAAACACTTTAAAAATGTACATGATTCAGGTATCCCACCCTCCTGGGAGTCACAGTCTTCTGTGAGACCACCCAAAACTCCCGTGAGACCCACCTCCAGAACGCCCCCTTTTCGTCCAACATGCCCTAACTCCACCCACTTTGTGACATTTTACATGTCACACACACCACCATGCTCCTAACTCCCTCCCCCCCAAACAATGTTTTATATGTCACACCGGCTCGTCCTGCCCCATTCTCCCCTACCTGCCCGGAAGCCATATTTGGCAGGGTTGTCTGATGATTATCATATTATAGGGTAACAAAGGTTGGTAACAATGGATGGTTCATCTGAACCCAGGTCCAAATGGTTTTGTTCTAGGAACCCTGTGCTGTGTTACCTGTTTTGAGACCAGAGTTGTTTGGTCATTGGTCATTCTACGGGCTGGAACACCTTTCTGAAAATGTTACTGTTTTATTTAAAGGATAACTATTGTGTGTATAAAGGTTATTTAAAAAACAGTTAAAATGAAAAGTACAGGTATTTAAGAATGGTAATTCCAATATTGTTTCTGTGTGGAGCACCAAAACTGCTTTTGTCAGTCTTCCTCGTGGCTTCAGCACTATCTTTAATACAGGAATAGTCCAGGACTAACCTGGCAAATAAAAACTGTATGTGCTCTAGCTAACTAAACAATATTGTGAGGTAGGAATAATCAATCCGACCTCCCTGCCCCAGGTACTTTCCATTTTTAAAAAGTGAATTTTTAGAGTATAGTTATCCTTTAAAGGGGAACTGTGGTCCAAAAATGACTGTAGGAAAATTGCTAGGAATTGCACTCTTGAGGATTTTTGCAGTTTATTTTCATTGTTTATTTTGCATAGTTTTGAAGATATTTACATGTTTGTGTGTGATATGGCAGCAGCATCACCAGATCCCTTGCACTTCCTGCTTCCTGCTCTGAAACCGTGTCAGTAAATCTGCCCTGTGTCTCCTCCTCCCCTTTGCAGCCCCTGGCCCCTCCCACTCATGGACTCCATGGTCCCTCCAGTTGCAGGCCCCCCCCCATGGCCCATTCTCTTACAGCCCCATGTGCCCCTGCCCACTCATGGGTGCCTAAACCCCACCCACCCGCAGGTACCTAAGCCCAGCCCACTTGTGGGTGCCTAAGCCCTGCCCACTCTTGGGTGCCGTGGCCCACTCAACCCTCCCCCCTCACACACACACGCAGAAACCTCTGTGGAAACAGCCTTTTCAGGCAGAGTGAGAACTCTGCCTGAAAAGGCTGTTTTCACATAGTGGGAAAGAAGTGTAGATTCCCTTACCTTCTCTGTCAGGACTTCACACAGCAGAGAGGAGGAGGGACTTCCTGACTCCCTCACATACTGAGGGAGTCTGAGGCTGTTCTCGCCGGCAACACTGTGCAGGAGAAGCCTTAGGAATGTCACATGTCAGACTCCCACCCATTAACTTTCTGGTCAGTCATTCCTTTATATCTTAGGCTTAGAGAGGTGGTTAATGGCTCGTTTAAAAGTAGGAAACTGGCCTTTCATTAAAACTCAACATGTATGGAGACCACAGTTCCCCTTTAAAGGGACTGTCCACCCATCTTTTCAAAAATTTATATAATGTAGATAACCCCCCAAAAACTTAACTTCGCTTTAGTAAAAATCTAGAAATCAGCTCCCACACAGAGTTATTATACTCACAAGCTCCTCGCTCCACCGCCGCTTCTGGGTTCTTCTCCCAGTCTCCACTGTGGCTGCTCTGTTCTTTTCGTGTTCTTGAGCAGCCGCAGTGGAGAATGCTCCGGGAATGGCAGTCAGTGATTGGCTGTGACGTCACAGTCACGGCCGACACTGACTGCCTTACCCGGAAGTGCAGAGCCATGGCGGTAGAGCAAAGAGGAGCATGTAAGTATAATAGCTCTGTGTGGGAGCTGATTTCTAAATTTTTACTAAAACAAAGTTAAGGTTTTGGGAGGTTATCTACATTATATCAGTTTTTGAAAAGAGGAGTGGACAGCCCCTTTAAGTGGATCCTGGGCACCAGAAAAGAATATTAGGGAAGATATATTCAGGAATCTCTAAATTGATGTAGATAGAACAACAGATAATGCAGGTAGACAATAGATGACAGGTATACAGTATAGAAACACGTCTGCGTGCCTGACAAGGGGAAGGGCCAAGCAGCTAAAGCTGAGGAAATAAACTGTCAGTTAAAGCTAAGGCGTTTATTGCATGCCCATTCTAGGAAATCCAATCACATTTCTAACAAGATTGCTATTGGATTATCTGGATTAGGTGAAAGTTAAATGTGGATTTCACAGTAGTTGAACTGGTACCTGGGACTTGCGTTTTTATCATTCCTATCGTATAAGAGCTTGACAGCTGCTTAGCTATTTTCAGTTTTTCACCCTTTCCACTTAATTGATATTAATATTATCAAATATTTAACAGGTGTCTGGGAAAAGAAAACCTGCTGTTTTAACCTATTAAAAAACCTCTAGCACTTTTTTTTCTCCAAACAGATGCCATCTTGTTTCTTTAGGTGCCCATACGGTAGTATAAACAACTGACATTCAATTTAAACTTAACACAGGATGCAATGCAGAAATGCATTTAAATGTTGAGTGTTTTTTTTGATTTTTTATGTATTTTATAAAATATAACATTTTTGGCAATTTTGTTTAATGCATCTTTTCCTTTCCTATGCATTTTAGCACGGGGCAATGGGAAGCATCTGTACTGGCACTGTAATGGCATTAGGAAGCAACTGGCTTTATAATGGCACTGGGAAGCAAACTGTCACTGTAATGGCACTTGGAAGCAACTAGCACTGTAATGACACTGGGAAGTAACTGGCACTGTAATGGCACTGGGAAGCAACTGGCACTGTAATGAGACTGGGAAGTAACTGTCACTGTAATGGCACTGGGAAGTAATTGGCAGTTTAATGGCACTGGAAAGTAACTGGCACTGTAATGGCACTAGGGAGTCACTGGCACTGTAATGGCACTGGATAGTAACAGATGACAGATATAGCCTCCTCCCAGAAAACCACTGTTGATGAAGCAGGGATAGGGGCCCCATAATAGTTTTTCTGGGGGGCCCAGTGATTCCTAGTTATGCCACTGCTTTGCCTTTAATGTAAACATTTCCTACACACACACATTGTCAGCACCAAATGTGAAGACAGTCCACATTTTTTCAGTTACACGGGCCAGACAGAAACAGTATACAGCACTCCTTACTGCCACAGCATGCCTTTCTGCGCTGGATTAAAATCCTTCCTCCAGATAGAGATCATGTGCAGCAGCTTCTCTCCCTCCCTGCCCACCCCTCTGCAGGCTGATACAGGGAGTTGAGCAGAGAGACTGGCAGACAATGTGTCAGTTAAGCAGGCACAGGGGAAAGTGCAGCTCTGCTCCTGGCACTTGTTCTTGTCTTCTGGGCCCCAGAAACTGGCATGCCACATACTAGGTATCTCCTGCACCCCCCTGATGGTGGCCCAGCATTTTATATATATATGGTATACTTAGATGCTGGTAATATTTTTGATACTGTGCACATAGGTGACATGTATAAACTATTTAGAACTTGTGTTGGCCTTAAAAAAACGCATTTGTACATGGATATAGTATTGGTTATAAGATTGCGTACAGGGATTCCTCGTCTGATCATTTATAATCATAACTTTAAAAAGTCTTTAAATGTCATAAACAGCACAGTTTATAGTGTTATCTTCATTGTTTCCATACTAAATTAGAGATTCTTACAATTTATAAATGCAAATAGAAGCAGGCTAGATATTGATGTGATTTATGCATTATTTCCATTTTCCTTTTTAGTATTGTACTTGTGCATACGGTTATATATGCTTTAACGCTATTGCTGGTTAGTATTATTTTATGGTTTCCATGGTAATGCATAAGGTATTACTTTCGCTAAAACAGTATTTATTCAAGCTAATTTTGCTTTAATCTTTGATTTTTGCATTATTGTTTGTATTCTTTATCTAGCACGCACAAATACATTTGACATCACTGAACTCAAATGAAACCCTTATCACATCAATGGGGTTACCTTGTAAGTAATGAATGCATTATACATGTTGTTTACCGTATTTGATAAACTGAATCAAAGTTATATAGAGATTATGTAGTAATTCCTTAGTTTCTCCACAGAAACTTAGCCCTGATCCACACACTCCTTAGCTAACCAATACCCCTGTTGATTCATTCATCCTTACATTATGGTACAGGTATGATCTTCTTACTGATGGGCAAACTGTGGCTCTCCAGATGTTTGAAAACTACAACTCCCAGCATTCCTATGCTTCTCTCTGTAGTTGAGGAATTCTGGGAGTTTTCAAACATCTGGAGAGCCGAAGTTTGAGGATCACCGATAAGGCTTTTTCTTCCTGGTAGAGATGTTGAAAACCGTGTTTTGTGTTTCGTTCCTAAATCGGATTTTCAGTTTAGATAATTCTAAATTTGAATAATTAATGAAAAGCGAATATTCAATATTCAAAGTTGGATATTAAATATTAAAGGAGAACTAAACCCACATTTTTACACTCCAGAATCTGAACATATCCCCTCTAAAAACACCAATAATCTGTAAAATAGCAATACAGTAAATAGCATTAAAGTAAACTGGGTGAAATAACTGTGTGTATATACAGTGACTGACCACACCCCTGATTTCAGTCACATGCTCCCTTGCCTAATCTGTCCTGTAAAAGGATTGGCTAGAGGCTACCAGTGGGTGTAACCAACTATAACAATTTCCTGAAGTATCTCAGGACTGAGCATGTGTAAAGAACATAATGGTCAGTGACCACACTGTGCAATACTGGAACACTGGGAAATAAGACATAAACCTCATGTTAGAAAGTTACATTTCTCAACAACCATATTAAAGGGTATCTCCACTCGTATTTTCAACATTTGGGAAACCAGTTCTATTAAAGAACGGGAGGTAAAGGAGCTGTGCCTTACCTTCCATTCTTCAATAGAACAAACAGGAGCCAGGAGAGAAGGTAAGAAACGTACCCGCTCGCTCGCTCCCCCGGCGCTTACGCTGACAGGTCCCAACGGACCTTGTCTTCTATGCGCATAGATCGCGCATGCGCATAGAAGACAAGGTCCGTCGGGACCTGTCAGACTACACGCCGGGGGAGCGAGCGAGCGGGTAAGTTTCTTACCTTCTCTCCTGGCTCCTGTTTGTTCTATTGAAGAACGGAAGGTAAGGCACAGCTCCTTTACCTCCCATTCTTCAATAGAACTGGATTCCCAAATGTTGAAAATACGAGTGGAGATACCCTTTAAAATAAGAGGTGAGAAACTTATTACTGCTTTTATAACAAGGACATCTGCCTTCTAATTCAATGTTGTTCTTAGGCTTTAGTTGTCCTTTAAAAAAATCTAAATATTTAAGTTTCTAAAAGGAAAGTTCCGCTGAACTTTTTGAATCAGAACCAGGTCTGAAATGAACCTGAAACCCATTGCTACTTCCTGGCTTTAACAGGTCACATTTTAGTTTATTATTACCTTATGTAAATAATGACAACACAAAGCATTTCACAACAATAAGTCCCACAAACACTTTAACAAGAACACATACAATTTCACAAAGGAAGCAACAGCAAGAACATGGTTCTCGAGTCTATTTCAGAATATTATTTAAAATAGCCCTAAAAGTTTGATAATCATCGGAAATGTGCCTGAAGTCCAGAAAGTCAAGAAATCCGAACAATCTGCCTGGTTTTGGATTTCCATTTGATAGTCTTGGAATAACCCCATGGAGGGGGGTGGGATTTCCGGGAGTCAGACAGGTTCTACAAGGCAGACTTTTAAGCCACAGTATGGGGACACATAAATAAAATCTGAGTTCATTTTCTTCTATCCACAGCTAAAAACCAACATAAACTATTTAAAATCTCGAAGAGATATCAGTGGACCTTTTTAACAGTACCAGGTAAAGAATAGAATTTTCTGTGTTTAATGTGGTTAATGGTGCTGATTATGGCCATTGTGACAGGACACCTGGGAAAGTAATAGATGGTATAAATGTTTCTCCCAGGTTCCTGTGGGATTGCTTCCGGTCTGTTTGACCATCCCAGATTTTGGTTTTGGTCTCTCATATGCTAGGTACACACAGTACAGATTTCTGAAAGATGACAGACAGGATCTGCAAGATCCTGTTTGCCATCTTTCAAAAATCTGCATACACACAGTACCAAGCGTTCTCCCTATGAACATCATAGGGAGAATGCTCGGGACTGTGTGTTTCCATCGGCCACGCTAGACTCCTCTATAGGGAGTCTAGCACGCCCAATGAAAATTTTTGGTCATTCCTGAACAAGCGTTCGGCTGACACGATTGTTTGGCGGCCGCGCGCTCTTTAGGAAACAAAGGTACACACAGTAGCCATAAAGCCCAGATACCATCGGATCCAACTGTATCGGGGCTTTATCGTTACTGTGTGTACCCAGCTATACTCTGTGGGATAACAGGGTATGGCTCCTTAGGGAGAGGAGAGAAGGAACAACACAGAGTTTGCTGGATCTCTCAGCGTGTGTTTGTTTACCCAAAGAGTGAACTGATTTCTGTTTAAAAGAGTGTACTGGAAGGGTCTATTGACGGTAGGTCTGCACCCCAATAGTGAGGGATGCTATTTGTATTAGTAAGCCCGGAAAGGCATAGGTTTTGTTCTTTTTTAGCCTGTTTTCCATACTCAACTGGGCTGTTTGATATGGTAGAAAACTGTTCTCGCTACCCTGTAAGCTACACCGCTGAGTGCTTTTGTTCAGACAATATTCTTTTTCATGTCACACGTAGACACAAGCTCATTGAAAAATAGAGCGAACCTAAATAAAGAACCGAATAATTTGCTCAATTATATAATTTTTTTTAAAAAGCTCCGCAGCCATCAAAATTGGTACTTATTTAAAATAACGAAATAATGCTTGTGATAAGAATTATTTTCACATGAATTATTGTTCGGAGATCTTATGCTTTCATTGCAAGACAGGAGCCAGCTATTTACCTACTGGTGCATAACATGAAAGAGATAAATAACTGCTTGCTAGGTAGGTAAAGAGACGCATCCTCCAGGGAAATAACAGCATGTACACTACAAAGGAACAAAAAAAAAAAAAAAGGATCCTCTAAATCAGACGCACACACTTCGAATATTAGCAATAATAACACAACCTTTATTCAGAAAACAATTTATAAGCACTGCACACAAATAAAAACACTGATTTTTTGCTAAAATGGAAATCTCGGGAACACGAAAATACCCGTGATTTTCGATGCAAATGTGCGTTCGTTCGCGTTTTGGTAACACATGTGTTCACCATTTAGGCGCGTTAACGCATGCGTTTCCATAATGGAAAATGTCAAAATTGCATGCACAAAACGCATGCGCAAACACAAAACGCACAAGAATCGCGCACACAATCACGTGTGATAACGCTCACAATTTTGTGCGCAATTCCTGTGTGTTGCAGTGTGGCCTCAGCCTGACAAAGCACAACATACATAATGTTGCTGAAGTACAATAAAAACATAAACCCAATGTGGAGTTTCATGCTCAGAGCAAGCAGTGCAGCATGAAGTCCAATGTATGATGGAAAAGCAGGTATTATACCTAATATATTAGGATGCTGATACCCTATTTCCCATTCCGGGCTTTGTGACAGTCATCAATTGTTTTCAATGGGATCTTAATCTTGATTTTATTATATTTATTTTTATGCAACTAAGTACAGTACCTGGTTGTAGTCATACTGTTGGTGTAAGCAGGGCCGCTCCTACCATGAAGCAGCATGAAAAAACTGCTCAGGGCGCTGGCCGCTGATAAAACAAGAAAGGCGGCAACTTTTTAAAAAAAATTCCCTTACTGATCGCTGGCAGGCACTGAGTTTGGACGCTTCAGCTTAAGAATCAGAAAGAAGGCTCTTCATTGGCTGGACTATCTGCCAATCAGGGCATGCTTTAGGATGCCTGCAGCATGATTGGTCCTGCAGCCATGCTGGTACGCCCCTCTGTGGGTAAGTTACGTGAGGGGCAGTAACGGAGCGGCTGCAGGACCAATCAGGAGTGCAGGCATCCTGATGCTTGCCCTTACTGGTGGGTAGTCCAGCCAATGAAGCGCCTTCTTTCTGGATCTTAAGCTGACGTGTCAAAGCAGAGCACCTTCCAGCGATCAGTAAGGGAAAATTTAAAAAAATTATCTGACAAGTTGCCAGCTTTCTTGTTTTATCAGCGGTGCGCTCCTCCTTCCTGACAGGGTCGGACTGGCCTGCTGGGAACCGGAAAAGTACTCGGTGGGCTATGATATTGGTTATTGACAAAACCTTATTTATTACGGTATGTAAAATACCCTTTTTTCTAGTTCTTCCATGCTGCAAGTATACATTAAAGTCAGCCTGTGTAATAACTGTGTATGTATGTGTGTAACAGTGAATGCAAGTGTAGCTGTGTGTGAGTGTGCACTGTACATATGTATGTATGTGTGAGTCAATGTGTATAGCACTGGATGTAAATGTGTAGCTGCGAGTGTGTTATGTAATACTATTGTACAGTATGTGTGAGTGAGTGTGTTGCAGTGTATGTAGATGCATGTAAGTGTTTAGTGTATTCATGTGCAGCAGTAAATGTGAGTATGCATGTGTGTATAGTAGTGTATAATGTGAGTGTGTAGCACTGTGCCATGTATCAATGAATTTGGGCAGCAGTGTATGAATGGATGTGCTGTGGTATATATATATGTGTGAGTGAATGTGTGTAGAAGTGTGTGTGAATAGCTGTTCTTGAAGCTGCCAAGCTCAGCATCTGCCGGCAGGATAAGAAAATTACAATGACATCGCAATGACAAAGTATTTATAAAAACACTAATTTGAGCTTTCGCAGAAAAGTATCTCTGTGGTGATGTGTGATGGTAGTCTACGCCTTATTCACTGTGTTAAGTGTGGTATTGTGGAAAAAAAGAGAAATTGTCACACCCATTACCAGACCAGAGAGGGTGAAATTTCAGAGCTATTTTTGTCATTTTTTTAATTGAAGGCTGTTTATAAATAGATGAAATTTTGCCTTTTTGCCACCTTTTCTGCCTTTTGTTGCATTTTTTGCAGTTTTACCAGAATTTTTGCCAAACAGAATTCGACTTTTTAATAACTTTATAAGAAAAGTTTAAAAAATTGTGGTGAAGTCTAGTGGCACAAAAAGCAAAAATAATGCCCCTTTAAAAATATGTCACTTATATCGCCATTTGACTTTATTGGTAAATAAAGAAAACCATAACCTTAAAAAAAATATATGTCAGATCGTATTACAGTAAATGCTGGAAAATAGTCTAACACCCCCCTGGGTACTTATTAGTATTGAGAAACACTCCACAATGTACTGACACCTTCCATTAACCCATTGGCAGGCTAAATAAATGCCACTTGAACTTAACGCAATAAAACACTTTTCACAATTTTATAAATATGCTTGAGTGGTTACCTCAGTGATGTATGGTGAAAAGCAGCAGTAATGACTTTTCGACACTGGTTATCACTGCTTTCTAAATTACAACAAATCCAAATTTGGCGAAAAGGTGGCAATAACGTAGGCGAAAAATTTATAAAACATGTATAAATATGCCCTAAAGCTAAAGTTTTAGTTCTTGTATATAGCTGCACCTTGACAAACACAGTAATCCCTGTTTAAAAACTCAAACATAACAAAGCAATTGAAATATGTTGAAATGTTCCCCAAACTTTTTTATCCATCATAGTCCAATTGCTTTCTATGTGGCGAAATTTTACCATTTTAACTTTTTTTTTGTAGCAATCCTCAAACATTTTACTTTAACGCAGTTAACATTATCCCTATGCAGCAGTAACTTAATTTCTTAAAATGCACATTATATCTCAGTGAAAGTAAACCTATTTCATCTTATCATAAGCAATCACTATTCTGTATCTAACAGAGCTTTATTGACTGAAATGTACAGTGAAGTAGTTTTTGGTCCCCTGGGAATCCATAATACAGATTTCATCTTCCGCTCATCATGTAACCATATAACAGTGTAAGATATATAGCTTTAAACTGACTCTTCCTAAAGAACTTATTTAGAAAAAATAATGATCAATACAGTTTCCCTACTTTAAGGCAAATGAAAAATCTTTAATAATCCAGCTCTTCCTTTTCTACTTGCTCTTCTACACAGCTGTTGACTACCTACTTAATTCTAAGAAGGTAGAAGAAGATGAGGAAGATGGGCATCATGTATGATTGTTTAGGTAATTGTGGGTTAGGTAAACAATAGCTTTTTAAATATATTTGGGCCGTGAAGTCACTCATCTCAATGGCCTTAATTAAATTTTTTAGTTCTTTCCTTTTGAGGAATATATTCAGTTGTGTTTATACAGCATTTAACCAGCAACAGGTAAAATATCTTTCATGTTAATTCAAAACTTTGCCATTATTTTATTTATTTATTTATTAATAGAAAAAGAGCAATTAAAACTTAACATGTTTTTCCAGTATTATAGACCAAACTTTTTAAAATGTTTCCTAACCATTTATAGGGTTAGGAAAGATTTATATGGGTTATAAAATTTATATAGGTTATAAGATTTATATGGGAAACCAGTAATTTTTTTTAGTATGGGACATCCTAAAGTTATTTTCTAATCCTCCCATCTACCACTGGTTCAGGCATGCTCATTGGGCTATACCCAGGTGGAGAGAAATGTGTTCTCCAACCCTGTACAAAAAACCTGTACAGCTGTGCTAAAGGAAAAAGGGTGACTAGACTTTCTGCTATAGTAAAAGAGAGAATATAAAAGCCATCCATTTGTATAAAAGTAGCTAGAAAGGCAAGTGATAAGCATGGGGTTGGAAAAATAATGTGTTTTAGTCTGTATCATGTTTTTGTTTTCATTTCAATATATTTTTGATAGTCCCTTTAATCTTCAATATTTTTGGAAAGCCACTATAACTCCTCTTAGCCACTATGTAATCACTCCCTTAACACTTGGCTGTGATATGCTAATTGGGATTTTCCAGGGTACATAATTGCCACAGATTCTTGTACAAGTCATTCTAAATTGAGAAAGACAGTCGGATGACTAGCGAAACGTCTTCGATAAATAAACTTCAAGTCCACTTGATCTAATTGAATATAACAGATATACCATGACCTGGATGAATGAGAACCTTCACAAGCATCTCCCTTATGATCCTAAACTGGGCTTAACAATGCTGTTTCTTTTCTTTTGGTTTACTCTACACTAAGCTAATTACATGTAATAAAAGCATCTGTGGCTTCTTTGCTTTTATACACTATATTTTCCATTAAACATGCTTTTTATTCATGACAATATTACCATAGAACCAAGAACATAATGAATGAATGAATGAATGAATATACATATAGATACTTTGATTTTATCAGGCTCAGCAAGTTTAATTTTGCTTGATTTGGCAAGAAGGCAATACATTTTTATTATGTTTACCTTATACAAGTTAATAATCTTGAATTAGTCTCTACTTTATGAACTTTTCATGGTAATCAATTAAAACTATGAGGAGAGTCATAATTAGATGCCTCTCTTGTGTGTCACACTTTTTAGAAGAGTAGAGAAATCTCTCTCCATCTTTCTATGATAAATTCCCACAGATGATTCAGGATGCTTTTTCTTTTCTACAGTTGAAGCAACAGCAATAAGTCAGCATGAATTATTTTGGTGGGAAAAGTAATAGTCTATGTTGAACCTGGCGAGTTACGCATCGTTTCAGTTTGGAACTTTGGCCATTCAAGCAAAAGATCCATGATGAACTACAAAATTTCAAAGGCAATTTTTCATTAGTTCTGCGTTGTAATTACACCTGTAGTCTTGCCCAGCGGAATTATGAACCAGGTTCGGAAAAAAACTCTGACACAAGAAGTAACTATTATTTACTGTTATTTTCTGCCTCTATAAAACGCTATCCTGTTACTGGTTTAGTATATTCTTTTACATTACTTTTCCCCCCTCAGATTTTCAAAATGTAATCTTTTTTAAGTTTCTATGGAATGTAAGAATTTTCATTCAGTGTGTACCCAACTAAACAAACACTCATAATGATAAAGATGGGGTAACACATGTATGCAAATAAGTACAGGTGTCCAGTTTCCATAGAGACAAAATACTCTCATCTATACAATAGATTTCAACATTACTAAAGCTAGATGCAGACGTGATTGCGGCCAAAACCCAAAGTCAACAAAGTCCAACTGAAACCCAACTTAAGGAGAAATAGTGCTATTAGAAACTTATATAGGTCACCGCACCCTACTCACAATATACAATTGCCTTTAAAAGCTACTGACCATCCCATACAAGGAAACAAATCCTCTTTTAAGCTTTTAAACAGTTAAATGTAGTATAGGTTTTTGTAAAAGGGAATATTTGTTTGAGAGCAGAACATTGCCTTATTTCGCGTTCTCTGCATGCAATGCAGACATTCAGAAAGAAGGTACCAAGTAAAAAAAAAAAACATGAATGTGTCTGCTATTTATTGTGTCAATCATGTGGCATGTTTCAGGCCAACTCACAAGTTTTACGGTGCCTTTTAACCTTTTCTTTTTCTAAATCTAGAGAAGTGTAATAAGCTGTTACAATAGCAAGTCCCTCAATATACCTCATTCATTACTGTACAAAAGTCAGTTCTATGAAACCTTCCTGGTGTGACTGACCTGGCAATTTCCTTTAGAAAATTGGAAGATTTGAGGAATGAAGTAGAAGATCTCCTTTGTAGATAGTGTTGAGTCTCTCAAATAAGGAAGATGTACATCCATTGTAAAATACCACTTTTACAACAGAAAAAAACTTGTACTGTACTGTTCCAATGCAGCATAGTGCTGTAAAAGTATGTTTGATACAGGAAGGCTGCTTGGATGCTATCTATTTTAAAGTGAGTGAATAAAATGCATCTGCAGTATAACAATGAATTTACTAAATAATATTAATAAGGTTTCTGAATATTATTGGGGGACAATGTACAAAAAGCTACAATCGGCAATGACCTTCTTAAAAGGATGTTCATTTGTTTTCCTGGGCTTAGCATGACGTAAAGGGCAAGTCCACCCCTCAAATGAAAAATTTTAGATAGGTAAATAACCCCCAAACCCCAAAATTACAATAGTTAGAATTCTGAGAAGTCTAATCTGAAATGCTGCCTGGTGTTTAGTTATCTCCTCGGCTTTCTGGTTCTTCTAGTTACAATCACACCTGTCTATCATTAAGCAGGGGAGAGAGAGGGGCAGAGAGAAGGGGTGAACATAATTTTGCTGCAAAACAGATCACCTCTATTACTGTCAGCTTAATAACTATTCTAGTTGTGGATTTTGGGGGGTCATTTACCAATATATAATTTTTCATTTGAGGGGTAAATATGCCCTTAAAAGATGACATGTGTGTCAGGTTGAAATAAGTTACAAGCAACATTCTTGCTTTTTCGTGAAACTTTTTTTAATGCCATTATGTTACTATTATTTAAATATTTTTTTTTTTAATTACCCATTACTGGAAACAATAATCCTTCCCAACTATCACTGTACCGTTTTTTTGTTGATCTGTCCCCTAATTCCTTAGATATTCAGTCTGAATCATCTTACATTACACACATCACCACTATGAAATGTGTGATCTGATCAGGCATTAAAACATGCACAGTAGTGTTGGCCAATTGTTTTGGCTGCGATCCACTTATAGAAGCGCTTGCAATACCCTTTTTTGGTGCGATATGCATGCTCTCTGGATTGCAGCACAAGCAGACATCAATGCGCAAGAATCATGTGTGCATGTACAATTGTACGTTCAGTGTGGCCACAGCCTTAGTATAGTAAACTCTTAGGTTATGTATAGTTTTGCTTTATCTGGAATAGTGGTGACAATTGGTATGTAAACTGCATGGTAGGAAATTCCCTCTCCCATTGATGCCTCATGGGGATAATTGAGCATGCTTGCCCTTACAGAGAGTGGGAGTGGATTAAAGTCATGGAGCAACACAAACACATCAGAGTTAGTGCTGCTTACATGTATTCATTTTTTTAGTGTACAATTCCTTTAAGGCACACAAGGGTTAAGACAACATTGAACTGTGCTGAAAGCAGCTACATTCTTTGTACAGCTTGCATTGGGGACAGTGGAAATTATTTGTGACTGCCTGTACACCACTTCAGAGATGTCTGTGCTGCTTGTCAATAGGATAATATCTACAAATAGGATCTTAGGGAACCATTAAGGTGTGCAGTAAAGGTACAATAAGCTTCAAATAGTCTATATAAAACTACAGTGCCTTGTCTACTGCTATCTGCCTGCAATTACAGACCAACTAAGTCAAGGGTTCCAAATGTACAATGGCACACCACTGTTGGCTCATTAGCCAGACAAGTTGGTAGGTGCAGTCCTCTCAGGGCTTCAATATCCAAGCAAGGCAAAGAGTAGAGGAGCACACTACTTCAGTGAATATTTCTTTATTTGTGCAAAAACAACAGCATACAACGTTTCGGGACTCTAGGCCCCTTCCTCAGGTATATTATATATATCAACTAAGTCAAGGGCCATGTAATAATGGAAATTAAAAATATCTCCTATTTAAAATGTGTTAATATGCAAAAATGCATTATAAAAAATGCAAAAATCCCTTTTAATCCCATTTTTCAATTTGGTTTTCCTAGGACAATATTCAGAGCTATGGGTCCCGCTAGAAATCTTCGGTGCCTGGTATATCCTTTCACATGGTAAAATGCCAGTTGGGCACACAGGTCACATCTGCAAAAGCATTTTTTTATGTAGTTCCTAAAAAATGTCTCATCAAACAATTTCCCTAAAATTATCCGAAGCTTGTCAGCTCTAATTGCATTTGTGATGAGCAAAGATGTTCCATTTACTTGCCAATGCCTTGGCAAAGGGCCTACTTTCATCTTGCTGCTAATCTTCCACCCTCTCCTGCTGCCCTTATTCTTGTGCCCTTTATGGCTGGAGTGGGTTATTAGACATGGAGATTATGCAGCTTTGGTAGACTTGCTTCATTTTTTTTTTTTTTTGCTTATAATACCCTCTGATTTCTAACTGCAAGAGCCGAAGACTTGATTACGCCGCTCTCTTCAAAGACATGTAAATCTAGTTAGGGAGATTGCTTGCTTTGATGATTTGATTGATACTTTCAGATTTTTCCTTACTGAAATCTTAACCCCCTCCTTATCAATGAAGGGGCAGCTTTCTATCCCGGAGCACAAGATTTAGAGATCTCACCTTTCAATACAACATTGTAGACTTAAAATGAATATCATTCCTGGGTTTGGTGGTAAACCTTAGTAGAATACAAGATGATGATGTAGCAGCATGATTAACCGTCTCATCTTCACAATCTGTCACACGCACACAGATTTGCTCTTGGTCATATTCACCTGAAAGCTGAGTTTTTGGAATTGTAACCTGTAATGCACTAATATAATCATACCGTTGCTAAGTAAAAACATTTTTAAAGGAAAACTAATTCCTAAATTGTATATCCCCATAATCTGAAAGTATCCACTATGAGATTGTAAAATATCACTGCTGTGGCCACATTTCTTGGCCTCAGTCACATTCTCCCTTATTAAAGGTGAGATTTACCCAAAGCCGCTATCGCTCCGGGTAATTCTACCCTCCGCGATTCAATATCACGTTCACGGCCGTGGGTATATTAGCCAGCATTAAAATCTTGCTCTAAAAGTATCGCAAATGCGTATTAAATTGTGAGCGGCAGATGCGTGTCTTTGCGAAAGCCGCGCATCTGGGCTCTAAGTTGGACTTTAAGTCGCAATAACCAATAGGGAATCAGTTAACTTAGTAGAACTACTCAGCAGCTCTGAGCAAATGAGACACTAACATGGTTATTCAATAAAAGTTCTTATTGTTAAAAATGGTCCAATTTTGCCCCAACCAATCAGATGTTAGCTTTCAAATGTTAAATCATATCTGATTGGTTGGGGCAAAATTAGCACCATTTTTAACGATAAGAACTTTTATTAAATCTCCCTGTAAGTTTTTAAACTTTCTTTTCTATGCTGAGATGTTATATGATTGGGTAGTGATTTCTAGTTAAAATAGTTACCTACCTGTTAATGATTGGGCATGTGGGAGAAATTTTTAAAGTTATTAACTCCAACAATGGTGTTTGCCCCTGAAACTGGAATGCTGGGAAATTAGGTATATTATACAGTGGCGTAGCTAGGAATCACTGGGCCCCAAAGCAAAACTATGATATGGCCCCTATTTGTGCTTTATCCACAGTGGTTTTCTGGGATGAGGCTATATCTGTCACAGGAAAAATATGAACAAGGGGCCCCCTTGGCTTCCTCCCCTGATATATTATTTATTACCTTTATCTTTTCTTACAACTAAATATTCTTTTCTGATCTCAAAATTTAGAATGTCTGAGACAATATAAAATGTCTGAGAATGACAATGCAGTTTAAAGGACAACTCTACCCTCATAATAGCATCTTTTAAAAAGAATAGCCTATTTAAATATGTTGATATATCCTACTTTGTCCTCTGAATGTATTACTGTATGGCTGCTATGCTTTTGAAAGCCTCATGAAACTGAGCAATATAGTGACCTGACTTGTACTGAGCCTGAGCATGCTCAGAAGAGGCAGGTATGGGATTAACATTCAGTCATTGGCTGTGATGTCAACTGTCAAATCCATAACTGACAGTTACTAACTGGAAGAACCAGGAAGCAGAAACAGGGGCAACAGGACATTGTGCAGGATTTCAGGTTAGACTTAAATATTTCACATTTCAAACTATTACCGTTTAGGGGTTTGGGGGGAGATTTGCCTGTATATAAATTGTAAGTTTTCATTTCAGGGCTGGACTTTAAGTGTAAAATGTGAATTATTTCATTCATCAATGAACAAATTTGTTTTGGATGCACTCCACTAACCATCTCCCCTATAGAAAACATAGCATTCCTCTCTCAGTGTAGAGATGTGCTTTTTGTGAATGTTTAATGCTGGGTTGTTGGGGTTTAGTTAAAATTGTTAAAATGTTAACATTTTCAGTAGGGCTTTTAGGTTTTAGAAAGCATATGTAAAAATATCTAATGCCATATCTAAAATCTTACTAACCCTGCGGCCGCTTTAAATCTCCTACTGCTAAATTGTGCAGTTAACACATTAATAATATTAATAAAGATTTGACATAATTTGTCTAATGGAGAAAAAAACAGCTTGCAGTCTGAAATCGCAGTTTGCCCTTTTTAGAAGCAGCCTAACATGGATAAACAGAATTTTATTAACTTTCCTGCCTAAAGCGAATTTACAGTAACACTAAAATGCTGCATGTGTTTTCCTTTTCGGTCTTGCATACTACATTTTTGTACATTTACATCTCTTAAGCTAAATGCTATTGAATATTAGGTGGCATGGCAATCTACTGGCTTTTGGCTGTCTCCAGAACCTACAGTTAGAAGTTAATTAAAGGGATTGCAGTGGTCAAAGAGGCATTGGGATCTCGCATGAATATCTTTCAATTATGGTGTTAATTTTTTATGTTATTAAATAATCTTATCCAAATTACAACTGAAAGGACCATCATGTTTAAACAGTAAAAGAGAGTGATGTGGAAAGACGCCAAACCACAGTCTCAGCTGTGACAAAGTTTATTTAATGAAAAAATTCACACAATCTGCACACATGCGCCCTTTTTCAACTTGAAAACTTTTCAACTTTACATTATGCACAGTATTAGTGGTCTACACTGGGGATGGGGGATTGATACGTATTGGGAATTGAAGTATAGAACCCATACCCTATTTTTTCTTGGACCATCAAGTTTATACTTAGAATGGACTTAGAATGGTGGGATAAAGGTAACCATGTGACCAATGCCATAATTGTGGTTTATTAAGCAATAAATGGTCACTCTACCAATTCTAACAGGTACCATTTGTCTAAAACTTTTCTTTTTGTATTTTCCTGCACCTCGTGGTAAATTTTATTGGAGAAGCTCCCAGACACAGATAATCATGAGTGACCCTTTCTATGACATAAAACTTTATGTCAATGTTCCTTTAGTATTTATAATGTAGAACAAAACATCCCAACAAAAAGAAAATAAGTCCTATTTATGTCTGGTTATTTTTTATTACTATATGATTTTGTAAAACAGGAAACATATTGCAAAACTAAAATCAAGTTCACAAAAGAAAATATTTTAGAGCATCACAAACTAGAAGGAAGAATCACATTTACATTTGCCACTGGGTTTTTACTGGTTGTCAGCACAAAATGTCCATCAGTTCTACAGAATGAGCACACCAAAAAAAAGTAGATATAGACACTTGTCTATAGAAGAACGTCTATAGATAAATGTATTAAGTAGTGCAAAGGCACCTTTAGACTATCTTTATTAATGTTAAAATAAAGGACAATTTAAAGGGGGACTAAAGCCACAAGACAAAATTGTCCCAATAGACAGAATACATTTACGAAGATACAACAAGCTAGGTCTCACCTCTCCCTTTGCTCTGGTTGTGGACGAATTAATGAAATTGCCTGTGGGCACTAGGAGTCGCTGCTATAACCCCCCACTTTGTTTTGGTGGATGTCTAAGTGGCCACAGTGCACTTCACATGTGTACAGTAGATCAAATAAGAAAGCTGCATCCTTGCCCTCTAAAAGCTGACAGCCAATCACATTACAGCACTGAAACCCATCTGACCCATAGGTCATGTTAGAGCAGATCCTGCGTCTCAGACACAGAACAAAGATTTAACATTGTTGAAAACTATCTCTGTCTCCCCACACATTCCTTTGCAGTTTATTTCCTATCAAGCTTTGAGGAAGAAGGAAAACAACAATTTCACAAGTATGGGGATTTTAAACTGTAACTTTATACGCTGTATCTTTTTAAAAGTAAAGCATATGTCTGCTGAGCTACCAAAGCAAACACAGAAAAACCAGGTACATTTATTATTATTATTGATTTATATAGTGCCAACATCTTCCGTGGTGCTTTACAAATACATAGTCCTACATTACATACAGGGCAATACATGTTATACAAAGTCATACTTATTACATACACAGGAAATACATAATATAAATAAACAGAGTGAGGAGTTTCTTACAGCAATACCTTGATACAATAGGAGAGAGGACCCTGCCCAAAGAGCTTACAGACTAGAGGATATGGGGGCGAGACATAAGGTGACAGGAATCAGTAGGCTGTAAATAGATTGGCAGTGGAGCGTGAAAGGTGGGTTGGATCAAATTGGGTAGTAAGGGGGTAATGCTTAGGGGTGATGCTTAGGTATGAGGAAGGGCCTAGTGTCCTGAAACGTTGTATGCTGTTTTTGCACTAAATAAAGAAGTTTTCACTACAGTAGTGTGCTCCTCTACTTTGATACCTTGCTTGGTTATGTAGCCCTGGAAGTAGGGGGCTGAGAGGATTGCACCTACCAACCAGCCAATAGCGGTGAGCCTTAGTACACTGGGAACATTTATAATTAGCAATAAGTAAAAATTGGTCACTTAAGTGAGGGCAGTTTCCGTGGAGTGGCTAGGGCGGAAGCCTGACTTGAGGTGGTCAAAGAAAGAGTTAGCAGACAGGTGATTAACTAGGTCAGCATAGACATGTCTTTCCAGTAGTTTGGAAGCAAAAGGGAGAAGGGAGACAGGCCGGGTCAAGGGAGGGTTTTTAGGTATAGGGGATACAACCGCATGTTTATATATAGAGGCAAAAATACCAATGGATAGGGACAAGTTAAAGAGAGAGGTTAGGGCTGGAATGAAGGAAGAGGAGAGCAGGGGAATAAGATGAGAGAGAATGGGGTCGAGGGGGCAGGTGGTGAAACGTGTCCTGGATAGGAGAGATGAAAGACCTTGTTTTGTTATAGTGGTGAAGCTTATTAGGGGGCAAGTAAAGGGAGTAACCAATGAAGGGAGGCTAGACATTACAGTGGTAGGGGTAGAGATGGAGGGGGTGAGCAAGGAAGGTAGATTGGGCAGAGCAATGGTAGTGGTTGGAAGCTGTAGGGAGGAGCTAGGGTGCACAGGAAAACCACTTTGGTTCATTATCTAATTCAGTTCATTATAGAATCATTATCTTTTTCTAGGAACAGATTGTAAGAAAATAAAAAAGGTTGTGACATCAGTATCAACAGCCGACTATTTTGAATGATTCTTGGTAGGCTGGCTGGAAAATAAACTGCAAGTGCACATGCTCACTAGGCTCTTTGAAGACTTCATGGACTGTGCGTTGTACTGGCAAAAACACAAAAACCTTCTTACTCACAGAATCTACTTCTTACATATACGTAAATGCTACTTACTAGAGAAGTATCTTATAATGTACTAGACATTAAAGGGCATGTCCACCCCCAAAACTATAATCCCCCCCCCACTACTGGCCCCATCATGTAGTGTAGTTTAATACTTACCTCACATCCCAGCTCCATAAGGTTCTCCTGTAGTTCCCCCCCCTTCTCCCCCTCCCTCTCCCTCCCGTTTTGCTATCCCTCCCCCTACCATAAAACCCCTTGGCCATGTTATAGAATATGTTCCCCCAGCCCCAACCGTATAAAAATAATTTTAAGAAAGTCCTCAGAACTGTACTTACCTTCCCTCTCTCCACCGGCATTCTGAGAAGCCGGCAGCCGCGTCTGTGATTGGCTGCCTCTCAGCCAATCACGGACGCAGCTGCCGGTCCCACCCCCTGCTTGCAGTGTCTTGCAAGCAGAAGGCCGGGCCGGGCGTCGGAGGAGAGAGGGAAGGTAAGTAAACATCGGGCACTTTATTAAAACTTTTTTATAGTGGTTGGGGCTGGGGAAACATATACTATCATATGACAAAATATGACCCAGGGTTCCCCGCTCTGTCCCAGACCCAGGTTCCTCCACTCTGTCCCAGATCCAGGGCCCCCCTCTGTCCCAGACCCAGGGTCCCCCCTCTGTCCCAGACCCAAGGTGCCCCACTCTCTCCCAGACCCAGGTTCCCCCCTCTACCCCAGACCCAGTGATCCCCCTCTGTCTCAGACCCAGGGCAGGTCGCAGTTAAATGGAGGGGCGGTGGAGGATTTGTTAGAAGTGCCAAGTTATACAATGGTGCAGCAGAGAATTAAAAAAATTGTTCCCGTTCCGTTATGCGCATGTGCACAAATGCCCACACTTACATAGCAGGCAGTGGAGGGGAAATGGTACCCATTTTCTGCGCATGCGCGAAATGCAATGCTATGGCTGCTACACGGAGGGGCGGCGGAGGTGAAAAATCTCCCTAAGTTCCCTGCAAATGAACGGAAAGTGGCACATAAGAACAACTAAGGCAGCCCAGGTAACAACACTTGTTTGAGGGAAATGGATGGGGGTTTAGCACCAATAACATTGTAATGGAAGATTGGGGTGGACATCTAGTGGCCACACACAAACACACACACACATGTAATTACAAAAACCTTGAGATTTTATATATATTGATAGGTGTGCTTGTGAAGGTTCTCATTCATCCAGGTCATGGTATATCTGTTGTATTCAATTAGATCAACTGGACTTGAAATGTAGTTATGTACCCTGGAAAATCCCAATTAGCATATCACAGCCAGGTGTTAAGGGTGTGATTAGATAGTGGCTAAGAGGTGTTATAGGAATGCCCAGAGTAAGGTGTTAAAACAGCATTGTACATTGCAGACAGTTGGTGTCGAACCCCCCCACCTCTATTTAGGCTAGGTTTCTTTATTTTCACATAAATGGCCTAAAGAGTGATGGAGTTCACCAAACAAGCACAGCTTTCTCAGCACTGTAAGGGCAAACAAAGGCAACAGAACAAGTTCTCTATTCTGTCATCCCAGAACAGCCCCAAAGGAGAACAACTACCTTGGATACAAAAGGAGGGAAGTGTCACTTCATCAAACAAGGAGGAATGGGTGAGAAACTTGTCTAACAGGACCCTGACCCAGCCAGAAATGGAAGTCCTTGGTAAGGGCTTGAATTTTGCCATCACCCCTAAAGCCATCCCTGTGGTGGATATTATAGCAGCCACAGAAGCCTCTATCCACAGTAATAAGGTATCACAGAGTGAGGCAGAACAACTTCGCCTTAAGGTATCTGCAGCCTTAGCCAGTGCTAAAATTCCTTCATCTAACCTGACTACACAGGAAAGAAGAGCCTTAACATCCCTCAAGAAAGATTCCAGTATCACCATTCTACCGGCAGATAAAGGAAGATGCACAGTGGTACTCAACACCTCAGACTACCATGATAAGGTGACCATGCTCCTGGCCGATAACAACACATATGAGGCTTTAACAAGGGATCCCACCAGCCGTTACAAGAAAAGAGTCATAGACTTACTACAACAGCTTCAAAAGGATAAAGCCATTGACCGAGCAATGTATCATCACCTCTACCCTGGTGAGGCACATCCATGCATATATGGACTCCCAAAGATACATAAGGAAGGGGCCCCACTAAGACCTATAGTCAGCAGCATCAACTCGGTAACATACAAGGTGGCAAAATATCTAGCTAACATCTTAGGACCTTTGGTGGGAAGTTCTAAGCATCACATCCAGAACTCTCAGGATTTCACCAACAAGATTGAAGATATAGTACTCGGTGTAGAAGAAACTATGGTGTCCTATGATGTGACATCTCTCTTCACTTGTATACCCACCAAGGAGGCTGTTGACATGGTGAGAAAACGGCTGGGCCAAGACAGCACTCTTACCAGCAGAACTGATCTCAACCCAGAACAGGTGTGTTCCTTGTTGGACTTGTGCCTGAATACCACCTATTTCAAATACAGGGATAAGTTCTATAAGCAAAAACATGGATGTGCTATGGGATCTCCAGTTTCACCTATTGTGGCCAACCTTTACATGGAGGAGGTAGAAACACAGGCGCTTAATACCTTTAAGGGCATAGCATCCAGCCACTGGTTCAGATATGTTGATGACACCTGGGTTAAAATCCACCAGAAGGAAGTACAAGCTTTCACAGAACACATTAATGCGGTAGACCAAAACATTAAATTCACAAGGGAAGAGGTACAAAACAACAAACTGGCTTTCTTGGACTGCTTGGTAGAAGTTAAGGAAAATGGTAAACTGGAAGTAGAGGTTTACAGAAAACCAACACACACAGATCAGTATTGATGTTTGACTCCCACCACCCTTTAGATCACAAGCTGGGGGTCATCAGAACCCTGCAACACAGAGCCGAGAACATCCCCACTAGCACAGAGGCGAAGGCTAAAGAAATGAAACATCTCAGAGGAGCCCTTAAAACTTGTGGATATCCAGACTGGGCCTTTGTCAAAAGAAGAAGAAGGAAAAAAAAGAACACAAATACCAACAGTGAAGGGGAAAAGCAAGACAGGAGGAAGAACATGGTCATCCCATATGTAGCAGGGGTCTCCGAGAAATTAAGAAGAATTTTCAAAAAACATCGTATCCCTGTCTGCTTTAAACCGAACAACACACTGAGGCAGCAATTGGTACATCCAAAAGACCCAATACCTAAACACAAGAAAAGTGACATCATATATGCAGTGCAGTGCAGTGAAGAATGCTCTGATTTGTATGTGGGGGAGACCAAACAGCAACTGCATCAATGTATGGCCCAGCACAGAAGAGCCAATTCCTCGGGTCAGGACTCAGCCGTGTACCTGCATCTTAAGGATAAAGGACATACCTTTGAAGATTGTAATGTTAACATACTGGCGAAGGAACGTGACTGGTTCAAGAGAGGTGTTAAGGAGGCCATTTATGTGAAAATAAAGAAACCAAGCCTAAATAGAGGTGGGGGGGTTCGACACCAACTGTCTGCCATATACAATGCTGTTTTAACACCTTACTCTGGGCGTTCCTATAACACCTCTTAGCCACTATCCAATCACACCCTTAACACCTGGCTGTGATATGCTAATTGGGATTTTCCAGGGTACATAATTGCCACAGATTCTTGTACAAGTCATTCTGAATTGAGAAAGCCAGTCGGATGACTAGCGAAACGTCTTCAAGAACTACATTTCAAGTCCAGTTGATCTAATTGAATACAACAGATATATATTGATAGGTGTTTCGGAAAAAAACCTTTCACATTATGATTAAAAAAGTTTAAGTCTCCTTTTAACTCCTCCCCCTGACCCCCCCCCCCCCCCATACACACTTGTAGGAAGGGAACCCCATAAGTGTTTTTTGTGTTTTCTGGCTACAACCCTCACATACATCACCATTGTGTGCAGAAACACAGCAATACAATGTCGGACATTCAAATGCATTTCTTTACATAGACTTTTCAATGCTTTTAATGTGTTGCTATTATCTGGACAAAAACTATTTTAAACTGAGATAAAAAAGCTTAAAGCGTATCTCCATAGGTAAAATTAATTATTAGATCTCTCACTCCTCCACCGTATCCTCTGACAGGTCCCGACGATCTTTGTATTCTATGCACATTGTATGCTTTGGGACCTGTCAGAAGACGCGGCAGAGGGGTGAGAGATCGGGTAAGTTCTTTACCTTTGTACCCAGCTCCTGAACGTTTTAATGAAGAACAGGAGGTAAGACACAGCTCCTTTACCTCCTGTTCTTCAATAAAACTGAATATCCCTTAAATGGTATGTCCATCAATTTAACAACCTTCTTTTTTACTGTCTTACTGAAGAACAGGTGGTAAATGCATCTCTTACCTCCCGTTCTTCAGTAAATCTTGCAGGAGAGCAGGAGAAACGTACCCACGGATCGCCCCAGCGCTGGATTCTCTGACAGTCTCCGATGCTTCCATGCTCCTTCGCACTGTGTGCACATGCGCAAAGGACTGGGGATGCGTCGGAGGCTTTCAGCCGCGTCGGAGTCTCTCTGCAGCGCTGGAACGATCCGCGGGTAAGTTTCACCTGCTTTCCTGCAAGATTTACTGAAGAAGGAGAGGTAAGAGATGCATTTACCTCCTGTTCTTCAGTAAGACAGTTAAAAAGAAAGTTTGCTGCAATGCTATCCTATACAGGTCCACAAAAGCAAAGTCCTATTTAGAAAAACAAAATAGCTTTCCTGTCCCCTACCAATATGGTTTCAAAAAATGAATGTGTTGCAGTTGATAACCAATAGAGCACCATGTGTGTATTTAACATAAGGACTAATAAACATTTTATAGTAATAGCAATAGCCTGAGGAGTTTAATAACAGAAGTGCATCAGCTGGTGACTTGTGTAGCAGGAAAGTCTTCCAGTAGGAGAACGAATACTGTAACAGAATGGTAGGAGCAATAATGTTGACTCTATTTTTTTCCAGGCCTTTGCAATTTTTATAAACTTCTTGCAAAATTGACTTTATATTATATTTTAATGTTGCATTTGGAGGATTTTAATATCATTCCAAATATTAACTTTGCTTTGAGGAGTCTTTTTATAGAAGAGATTATACTGCCATCTAGTGTTGGAAAATATAGTGAGACGACAAGCCAACTTTATGGGTCGGGAAAGATGCTGAATGCACATGTTTATGGTTATTTTAAGCAAAGTGAAAAGACACCTGGAACCTAGTTAACTGGAAATATATAAACATAGAAAGAAGTTAATTGGAGAATAGCATACATCTCTTTTAAATGGCATGTACAGTGGGGAAAGCAGGGACTGTTGTATTGTCAACAACTCAGGACTGTCTGTAGTTTATAGAATGCAGGTAAATTATAAAAATGAAAACTGTGTACATACAGTATGTGCAAATTAAAACCAGCAGCATTCCTTTAATATCAACACAGCACCTTAGTGAAAACCGGCAATTAAACTCTGACGGGGAATGCAATTTTACTGGATGGCACTACTTACCTCAGCACAAAAAGCACACTACAATGGTGAATTCAAAATTTTATTAAACAACTTATACAACTTTTCGGGATGCCCTGTCCCTTCCTCAGGTATATCTTACCTCACCACACTCCTGAGATGCAGTAATAGCTGTGTAGCAGTTACTGCATCAGATAAGGAGTGCCGGGGAGCAGCAGGTTTATGGTTATGGAAAACAGGCTACATCTGCATGGGTTTTAGGGTGAGGCCACACTAGCGCGTTTTTCTCATGATTGCGCCCGCGATTTTCAGGGAGCGAAAATTCTGGCAATTTCCGATGCGCATGCGATTGCGCGTCCATTCACATTTTGGTAACGCATGCATTCACCATTTTTGGTGCGTTAACACATGCGTTTCCATAATGCAAAACAGCAAAAATGCATGCGCAAAATGGCCGCGCAAATGCAAAAGGCACACGAATTGCGCACACAATCGATAACGATAATGCTCGCGATTTGGTGCGCGATTCCTGTGCGTTGCAGTGTGGCCTCAGCCGTACATTCATTTAAACAATAACAAAAGATACCGCAGAGGTACCTTTCACAGCCTGGTACCCGCAGAGGTACCTTGGGGGGGGGGGGGCACAGCCTGAATGCAGGAGTCAGTTATTGGCCTTGACATCATCGTCATAACTGCAACTGACTATTGCTACATGGGGAAAATCTTGCACACATGTCAGCTTTCATGCAGAGTTTAAAGTTAGATTTTCTCGGCTTCAGGAACTACGAGGCGGCGATTATTATTATTATTATTGATTTATATAGCGCCGACATCTTCCGTGGCAATTTACAATTACATAGTCATACACAGACATCCCACCCTGCCAAACCTGGCTTCCGAGCAGGGTGGGGAGAAGGAGGCGTGGCCGAGTCATGTTACGTCACTAACGGAGTGGGATGGGGGCGGAGTCAAGGGAGGGGTCAGTTACGCTCCTAGCCACACCTCTAACGTGATGTAAATTACGTCACGTTAGAGGCGTGGCTAGGGGCATAACTGGCCTGTGTGACGTAATTTACATCACATAGGAGGCATGGCGAAGGCGTTCCGGAGGCGGACTCAGGTAAGTTCGGGCCGAGGGAGTTTGGGGTTGTCTCGTAGGAGACTTCAGCGACTCCCGGGAGGGGTGGGATGCCTGCATACATTACATACAGGGTAATACATGTTATACAAAGTCATACATATTACATACACAGGTAATAAATAATATACATACACAGAGTGAGGAGTTTCTTACAGAAATACCGTGATACAATAGGAGAGAGGACCCTGCCCAAAGAGCTTACATTCTAGGGGAAATGGGGGTGAGAGATAAGTTTGCGGGAATCAGTAAGCTGTAAATAGATTGGCAGTGGAACGTGAAAGGTGGGTTGGATCATATTGGGTAGTAAGAGGGGTAATGTCTAGACCAGGTTATATGCTTACCTAAAGAGGTGGGTTTTAAGGTTACATTTGAAGGTGCTAAGGGATGGTGAGTGACGGACAGACAGAGGAAGGGAGTTCCAGAGCAGAAAGGCAGCACAAGTAAAGTCCTGAATGCGGGCATGGGAAGAGGTGACCAGAGTGGATGAGAGGAGAGTATCATTTTCAGAGCGGAGGTTGCGCCTGGGACGGTATCGCTGGATCAGCTCTGAGATATATGGAGGGGCTATGTTGGATAGTGCTTTATAGGATAAGGTAAGCAGTTTGAACTGGATCCTTTGCGTGATGGGCAACCAGTGGAGGGTCTGGCAGAGAGGAGAGGCATTAGAGAAGCGAGAAGAGAAATGAATAAGCTGGGCAGCAGAGTTGAGGATGGATTAAAGCGGTGCCAGGCGGTTGTTTGGTAAACCACACAGGAGTGTGTTGCAGTAGTCTAGCCGGGGTATGATTAGGGCATGGACTAGGATTTTTGTAGCTTCCTTCGAGAGGAAGGGTTGAATGCGGGAGATGTTTTTGAGTTAGAGCTGACAGGAGTTGGCAAGCGAATTGACATGAGGTTTGAAGGAAAGATCAGAATCTAGCGTTATTCCCAGGCAGCGGACATGAGGAGATGGGGCTATGGGTGTATCGTTAATATTAATAGTAAGGCTAGGGAGGGGAACAGATCATGAGGGTGGGAAAAGGACAAGTTCAGTCTTGTCCATGTGGCGATCAAATAATATAGTGCATAATGTATCCCCCACTGTAAATTATAAGGATATTATAAGTCACAAAGAGTTCCGTGACCATATAAAAGCACAAGGCCACAGGCGAGTGCCTTTTATACAGGGCACTGAACTCTGAGGTGACTTATAATATCCCGATGAATTTACAGTAGGGGGTACATTATCCATTATAACCCACCCCTCCTTCCCATGCAGGATCCCTTACAGGATTGTGCAGTCCCAAAATCATTCATTTTAATACAAGTTAAAAGCCCCCCCCCCTTTCTAGCTAGTCTCCTCCATTTTCAGATGGATCAATAGTTTTCTCCCCCCTGTGCTTTCCTTCCACTGTGTGTGCAGTGTCTCGGGCCAGCAGGATCACAGTCATCTGACCTCCTTCACTTCCTGGTTCTTCAGCAGATGCAAGACCTAAAGAGACCACCCACCTGCTCAATTCGGTAGCTTGCAGCTCTTTTAAGACCACACCTCCTGGATTCCCTGACACACACACTACACATTTCCTTCAGGACCGGCACTTTGTGATCCATATCGAAGGTAAGTTCTGTTACATGGGGCACTTCCGTGTTATAATTGGTGCGCTACTATGTAGAAGCTTGATGATTATAGGGATATTCTTTACAGTTCGGCCCCTAGGAATCAACAGGAGGGGTGGGTTGTATAGTGGATAATGTACCCCCTACTGTAAATTATAAGTATATTAGAAGTCACAGGGGAGTTCTGTGACCATATAAAAGCACGGGCCGCAGGCACCTCAGGGCGCGGAACTCTGAGGTGACTTTTGAAATCTGTATAATTTACAGTAGGGGGTACATTATCCATTATAACCTACCACTTCACCCTAATTCAAAGACTGACCTGTTAGCCTATGGCTCACTGGCTATGTAATGGCAGAACCCCCTCCCTCCCCACCTCCATGTGCACCTACTGTTACAGGACACCCTCTCTGTCCAACACCCTCTCCCGCCATCACCCTCCCCTAGCCTGTCATGGCACCCTCCCCTTGCTCAGGACTCCCCAAAAAAACAGCCTCACCCCTTAAATCCACCCAACAGCAAACTCATGGCTGCCCACGGCTAACACTTAAATTTTTAGCTGAAGAGAAAGCCACCATCACCTTTGCTATATGAAGCGGAGTTGAGCTGCATCAGTAAATGTAAGTATACAAACGATAGCTACATTCTGTCCAGTTTCTCTTTTCTCGTGCATTAATCAAGTGTGTGATGCGGTCATAGCGGCTTCTGATTAATGCGCGAGAAGTGTGAAACCGGACAGAATGCAGCTATCGTTTGTATGCTTACATTTACTGGTGCAGTTCAACTCCTCTTCATATAGCAAAGGTGATGGCGGCTTCCTCTTTAGCTAAAAAGTGTTATACATGGGGAGGAGTTAAGGGGTGATGCAATACATCCTCGGATTTTAAAAGAGCTTAGTTCAGTTCTATCTAGACCACTGTTTCTCATCTTTTCAGATTCACTTTGGTCTGGGAATGTGCTGCTGGATTGGAAAAAAGCCAATGTAATACCAATCAAAAAAGGTAGTCGTTCACAGCCTAGTAAATATAGACCTGTAAGCCTAACATCAGTGGTAGGGAAGGTGATGGAAACTTTGTTACGGGATCTATCCTTGACTTTGTCTCCAGAGCTCATCTAATTAGTAGTAGTCAGCATGGATTTATAAGAAATAGATCATGCCAGACAAATTTAATTGTTTTTTATGAAGAAGTGAGTAAGAATTTGGATTCATGCACAGCAATGGATGTGGTAGACTTGGATTTTGTGAAAGCTTTTGATACTGTGCCACATAGGCAACTAATGTATAAACTGAGGACTGCTGGCCTTGAAGAAAAGATTTGTGCATGGATAGAGAATTGGTTATTGGATTGCAAGCAGAGGAGCTACATCTATGTGGGCTAAAGTTCTAAGCAGAGTGCCTCAGGGATCTGTACTGGGGCCGCTTCTGTTTAATCTGTTTATAAATGACTTGGAAGGGGACATTGAGAGCAAGATCTCTGTGTTTGCTGATGAAACTAAACTATGCAGAGCTTTGGAAACTTCAAATGATGTGCAAGTGTTGCAAGCAGACCTAGATAGATTATCAAACGAGATTCAATTTTGAAAAATGTAGGGTGATGCATTTGGAATTTAATAATCCCTGTGCCACCTACACCATAAATAACTCTGTGTTAAGTGCATCTGTAATGGAAAAAGATTTGGGGGTTCTGGTAGATAACAGGCTTAGCTTTAGCAAACAATGCCAGGTAGCAACGGCTAGAGCTAGCAAGATATTGTCTTGTATAAAGAGGGGAATAGATTCAAGAGAGAAAGATATTATTCTCCCCCTTTACAAGGCACTGGTAAGACCACATTTGGAATATGCGGTGCAGTTTTGGAATCCCATATAAAAAAGGGTTATCTTGGAAATGGAAGCAGTTCAGAGAAGGACAACTAAATTAATAAGGGGAACGGAGGGGCTTGAATATGCAGGCAGATTAGACAAGTTAGGGCTGTTTACATTGGAGAAGCGACGTTTGCATGGGGATATGATAACCTTATACAAATATATTAATGGGCCATACAATGAACTCTCTGGTGCATTGTTCACTAATAGGTCATATCAGAGGACTCATGGACATCCTTTAAGGTTGGAAGAAAAGAAGTTTCATCTTCAGGTTAGGAAAGGTTTCTTTATAGTGAGAACGGTGAAACTGTGACACTGTGGAACATGTACATATAGATCTGGTTGATCCAGGGATACTTTCCGATTGCCGTTTGGATTCAGGAAAGAATCACCCCCCCCTCCCTTTTTTTGTGTGTGTTTTTTTGCTGTTTTTTTGCCTTCCTCTGGATAAAATGTTAGGTAGGGTTAAAAAAATATAAACTAAAAAAAAAAATAAGGGTGAATAGGTTGGACTTGATGTCTTTATTCAACCTCAATTACTATGTTACTATGTTTCTATGATATTATCGGCTACTTGGGTCCCATATGGATCCATTAAGGGGGTAGGTTATAATAATAATAATCTCCGGGTTTGGGGGAAAGTTACTATGAAATAGAATTCTGGGGATGGACATGCCCTTTAACATTAAAGGTCCTGACCCAGAGACCATGTGACAAAATAAGCTAACAAAGTACAGGCCTTCTCAAATTTGTTATAAAATGGGAGTGTTGGTGGAGCAAGGAATCAATAAATCCCATTTGGTAAATTGGAAGTTCATGCTTAGCTTTAAATAGGGTATAAAATAATTGCTTGTGTACTGTGATATGCTACATAAAACTTAATTTGAAATAATTCCCAACAGCTTATTGCTACATCTATTAAAAGGTCTCCTGACACATCATCAATCAAAACAGAAAATTACATATAGAATATTGATTAGCCAGTTCATACAAAAAGAACACTGTCACCCATGCAGATTTCCATGGTTTGCAAAGATCAGTTTATTTTTTAAAAGTATATCCATTATATGTCAGTCTTGCACAGTTCTCTCTAAGCTGTGCACGTCAACACAGTTTGGCAGGGCACACAAAATCTGTGATAATATAAGCACAACAGTGTGTAGCACAAAAAATAAAATTTTATACGTCATAGATAATACATATCTACACGCATAAATAATACATATCTGCACGCATAGATAATACATACAGTATCTGCACACATAGATAATACATATCTGCACGCATAGATAATACATATCTGCATGCATAGATAATACATACAGTATCTGCACACATAGATAATACATATCTGCACGCATAGATAATACATATCTGCATGCAGAGATAATACATATCTGCACGCATGGATAATACATATCTGCACGCAGAGATAACACATATTTGCACACAGAGATAAAACATATCTGCACGCATAGATGATACATGTTTGCATGTGTAGATTTTTCATATCTGCACGCATAGACCACACATCTGCACGCATAGATTATACATATCTGCACATATAGATTATACATATCTGCATGCATAGATAATAAATATCTGCACACATAGAATATACATATCTGCACGCATAGATAATGCATATCTGCACACATATATTATACATATCTGCATGCATAGAATATACATATCTGCACGCATAGATAATACATATCTGCACGCATAGATAATACATATCTGCACACATAGAAAATACATATCTGCACACATGGAATATACATATCTGCACGCATAGATAATGCATATCTGCACGCATAGATAATACATATCTGCACACATAGATAATACATATCTGCACGCATAGAAAATACATATCTGCACACATAGAAAATACATATCTGCACACATGGATATACATACTGCACGCATAGATAATGCATCTCTGCCGCACTCCTAGATAATACATATCTGCACACATAGATAATACATATCTGCACACATAGAAAATACATATCTGCACACATAGAATATACATATCTGCACGCATAGATAATGCATATCTGCACGCATAGATAATACATATCTACACGCATAGATAATACATATCTGCACACATAGAAAATAAATATCTGCATGCATAGATTATACATATTGGCATGCATATAGATATAGATATAGATATCTTCACACATTTGAACATTGATCAGCACGTATAGATAACATATATCTGCACGCATAGAAATACATATCTGCATGCGCAGCTGCTTAGGGACATGCTAGAGAATCGTCAAAACATGGTTTCAGTGTCCAAATGTAAGAGTTTCAGCTCAGGACTTTGGTTTTAACAGTCAAGTTCCAAGTAAAACTTACTAATGACCCTTAGAGATGGCCGAAACTCACCAGTTTTGTTCCGTTTTTGGATTCCTGGATCTCGCGGAAATCAGGAAGATCCTAAAATCTGAAAATGGAACGCATTTTTGATTATTATCGAATGTTTTAAGCTATTTTTGATAATTTGGGAAAATAGCCTGAACATTCAATAATCCTCGAAAATATGACCAGAGACTACTTTTCGAATATTATTAAACGTTCTAGTCTACTTTTTGAAAACTATCGAAAATAGCTTGGAACATTCGATAATAATCGAATATGCGCTCAGAAGTCCCGAAATCTGGATGATCCATCCAGATTCGGTTGGATTGGACCCAGATCCCATCTCTAGTGACCCTTGGACACACCTGTGGAACGAACCCCAGCAGGATTTTTCATATTAAATTAGAGGGAACATTAGTCTTGAGAATAATTTCTCTATCTCACTTTGCTTATTGCATTAAGGGGAATGTCTTACCTCCTCAGATAAAAAAATTACATTTTCTTTAGTGACAAATGCCATAATCACTCTCTTCTTGGCAGCTTGAACTATCCCTCTGATGTTCTCTGGCATTCACAGGTTTCGACCATATCCCTGGTTTACGTGCTCTTTATGAACTTACAGATGTGCACTGTGCTCAAACTTTTAACAAGCTCAAGTATGCACAGGGCAGTGGGCTTTTCAATGAAACACATGACTGATGGTGGGAAAGCCCAGGGGTGAAGAATGTCCAAGAGATGGGCCATGCTGCTAGGGAAAATGTTACCTTGAAAATCCTGAAAAGAAATATATACATAAACTTTGATTGAAGGGGTCCCTTTACTTTCAAACAAAAGCCCTTGGTCTTACCTTTTCATTGATCTTTCATTGAACATTTTGCATGAAGAAATACTGAACTGCTGGATTTCTCCCTCAATAAGGACCAAGATTGATTCATTATTAGAGGAAAAATACATACACAGTTCAGATTATTCCCCAACCCCATCAGTTGAGTTCTTGAACAATAGCTTATTTACAAAACAAAGTCATTTTAAATGTGGACTTGCCCCATGACATCATGCAATAGGTGGAAATAAGTGGCAATAAGGCAAAGACATATGAAAGGGGCCGTTAGGATGAAACTAATTTCCTTTAGAGAATGACACCTTGAAATTTAGGTCCCACTAGTTGCCTGTAGAGATGTTCGAAACTGTTCAGTTTCATTTAGTTTTTGAATTTTCTAAATTTTCAGGAAATTTCAAAAGTTTGAGTTTCATTTTCGAAAATTGTCTACTTTCGATTTTCTAAAATTGTCTATTTTCAAAAATCATCTACTTTTGATTTTCGATAATCATCTACTTTCGATTTTTTCGAAAATCATCTACTTTTGATTTTTGCTTTTCGATAATTATCTACTTTAAATTTTCAATAATTATCTACTTTTGATTTTCGATAAAAATTTAAAATGCTATAAATTCGGGTTCCGTGAGATTCGGGAGTTCTGAAAGTTTCGTCAGGACTTTGAAACCCTCAGATTAGATTTAAAACTAGGTTCCAATCGAACCCACATTACATCCCTATTTGCCTGCGGCAACAGCATTGATTTTCCTATTGCCTTTATCCTATTCATCCATTTTTAGAAAATACAGTATCACTGTCTTCTGTACTCATGATCCCTTTCTGCTCAGTTTATAATTATAGATTTAAAATCCTCTTAGCAGCTTTGTAATTCAGTATCTCTTTCCCTGTTTTGATCCTATACCTTCCCTGAAGTAACCACGAAAGACTTTCTTCTACATGTCATCTCTTTTCTTCTCCCACAGAGATTTCTATTGCATTTAATATCCACAACTTCTGATTTTCAGCTGTGGCAAAGTGGGAAATCTTTGTTTCATGGGGCCAATTATTGCTTTCCTCAGGACAACCTTTTATTATGTTATTATTGAGATATGATGGTTGATTTCATTTTTTGGATTCCAAGCCCCAAAAGTCTTTTTAATTCTCTACCTAAGGGAATGTTTACCTAGTGTTAATAAATGCTGCCTTTAATAAGATCAAAGAACAGGGAATGCAATTTAAAAACAACAAATTCTTCAGAGAAAAATGTAAAATTTCACATTCCTCAATTTCCTAATCTTCTCCATTCTGTATAAATAAATAGGTTTGCCTGTCTGTCTATGTCAAGGTTGGGACATTTCTTTTTCCCAGCAGGCCACATGAGAAACCTTGACTATTATAAAGGGCCAGACTGATTCACTCAACTTAATTCTGCTCAAGATTAATGTGATCTCATTATAGAAAGAGATTAAACAGAAATATCACCCCCAACCCACCCCACCCCCATGCAAACTTGAAGATAAAGCAGTCACCCTCTAAACCACATTTACATTTCTCCCCGGGCACTCCTGAGTGAACCTGACCTTTAAATGAATATACCAGGTTAATTGTTAATTTTTTTAATTATCTGTAATTTTTAATAGAAGGACTAGTAGTTGTATAATAATTTAGATCCATTACATCAATTTCAACCACTCATTTTATCACGTCATTAGTTTTTAATACAATAAAAAATAAACAAAATCAATATAAATCAGTTAACCAGCCTGAGACAATCAGTTAATATTATTTTTGTACAAGTCTATTTGCACAGGGATTGGTCTGGGACAGCAAGTGGGCCCAGGTCTGGTCTATGTATATGCAATATATCAGCCATTATATCAGCCTTCTACAACAAAGCTTAATATGTGGGCAATACCTACTGGCCAATAATAGAGAAGAACAAAACTGGGGATTTCTTTCCAAGAGCTTGTGAGTTCAGAAAATCCGATTTGAAACCAATTGAATCGAAATTTTAAAAATTTTCGATTTGTAATTTAAATTTTTTGAAAAATGTCATTGCATCTAGATCCTGAATAGAAATCAGGTTTGTTTTGAAACCTGGATTCATCACTAGTCATTAATGGAGTGTAACCAGTGGCGTAATTAGAAATCACTGGGCCCCCAGCAAAACTATGATGGGGCCCTTATCTGTGCTTTATTCACAGTGGTTTTCTGAGAGGAAGCGATATCTGTCAGGGGAAAAATAAAAAGATGGGGCCCCCTTGGCTCCCAGGACCCCTACGGTTGCTCTCCTGGTAGTTATGCCCCTGAGTGTATCATAGGGTGTACAGGAATAAATCACTAAGTTAGTTGTGATCTTCACATCTTATATAGTTTGGGTAAATTTAACAGAATTATGTGCCGATTTGACAAAATTTTTAATGGATCTGGCATTTTTACCCGTTTACTTTGAATGGACATACAATTAAAGTCCACCTGCCACTTTCTTAAGGAAATGCACCTGGATCTGAGGGTGTAATCACTGTATGATTACAGACTCCTTGATTAAATGCACATGAGTAAAGAATTGGGCTGCAGGGGGCTTGCAAAAATAAATGTCAGCATCAAGTAGCATAAACTTTATAGTCTCTTTGTTTGTTTGTTACATTGTATTGTAACTGTTGTGTATTGGTTCAGTTTAATTTTAGAAGTGCTGATAGTTCTAAGATCTTTAGGAACTAACCTTATTTGTAAAGATCTAACACCAAGTCAGGACAAACACCGACAACTATAATACAGATCTGGAAAGACTATTAGGAGTGGAAGACATGGCAGGGATGTGAGGGCTTAAATGGAGGTAATATCAGAATTGTTAGTGTGTATGACAAACATAGGGGAATGGGCTAAATCAAGGCCAGGAGTTCAGGATAGGATGGAGCAGAGAGTGTATAGAAGGGACTGTAGTTAGGAACACAGGGTGTGGCCCCACCCTCCCTCCCTTATTTTTAGTATTTTAAGAGTAGTTAGTTGTCATAGCAGGTGGTGGTGGTAAATAGAGGGAAAAGGGGGAACAGGTTTGGAGAAAGGTGAAGAAAATTGTTATGCACTTACATTATTTTTTAACCTTGCAATTGGGCCTCTGGGAGAGACACTTGGAGAGGTGAGTTTTGGTTTCAGGGTGAAACCCATTGAGCTGGTGTTGGAACGGCTGATGGGTTAATGGATTATATGGCACCCATTGAGCTAGTGTTGGAGCGGTTGATGTGTTGATGGATTATATGGCACCCATTGAGCGGGTGTTGGAGAGGCTGATGGGTTAATGGATTATAGGCAAGGTTGCAAGACTCTATGGACCAGAATGTTTTAGGTTGCAAATAAGGTTTAAAATGTTCATGTTTACAAGGTAAAGTTTTAATGTTATAATGTTTATGATGCACTTTAAGCTTATTGTATAAAGAATAATAAATATGCTGTGGCCTTTTGTTCCAAGTCTGGTGTCACGTCTCTTATATGGGGTTTGGTAATCTGGTGGGGGTAGGTTGTTGTTTTAAGTCGAGTTAACCTTTGCACTATCAATGCCATGATCTATAATTCCCTTTCTGGTGATCATTGGACAAGTTTATTCACATAATGGTAATCTTTAGGAACAGCAATGCTAAGTTTCTCATTCATGGGGAACAGATCAACAATAAAATAAGCAGCACAATACCATTACCTTTGAACAACGAGAAACAAATTACTTTTCCCTCCTCACATAAACATGTCCAAATCATTGGTGCTCACTCTGTATGCCAAAGATCTCTCAGCAGCCTTTTCATATTATAATGGACTCTTACTGGGACCTCAAACAGAGAGCTCACAGTTCTACTGAATATTGACCATTATAAATAACACTTATGAAACTACAAAAATAACATCTGAAAGCATTGAGTAGAAAAATACAATTACCAGTACTTTGGGTAGCAAAAAAAAAAAACAACAACAACATAAAAAAAAACCCACAGAATTAATGGAAAAAAGCAGCACTGGTTGACATTTTATACGAAATTCAGAACTAAAAATATGTAAGAAAAATAGTTGTATATTATATATTTTTTAAGAAAATAAACCACAGCCAATATTCTTAAATGTAGAAATGGATATTAATGTCACCCAAAGCTCAGAACTTCTATTTTGGATGTTATAATAAATGAATCATAGAGAGACACAAAGTTGCAAAAATGTTCTTTACCAATGACAAAGAGCAAAAGAGGAGAATAAATGATATAGTTATTAGTAAAAAGTCTTTAGAAACATTATCAAATCACGATTAGAGATGTTCGAAACTGTTGCGTTTTGTTCCGTACCCAACGGACCCATAGAAGTCTATGGGAGAGAAAAAATTGAAAGCTTCTGTCCATTTTGAGGGACAAATAGTAATAGTAGGTTACTGTTAATGACACAGAGACATGGAGAATGGTCTGGGGAACCCGCAAATATAACTTATTTTAAAACCATCTTTCCTCATGATCGGGCTGTTTTCGAGCTTCCACATTCTATTTTAGAGAGTTACCGAAATCGATCATTCGATTTTCGATAATTGTCTACTTTCGATTTTCGGTTTTCGATAATAGTCTACTTTCGATTTTTGGTTTTCGATAATAGTCTACTTTCGATTTTTGGTTTTCGATAATTGTCTACTTTCGATTTTCGATAATCGTCTACTTTCGATTTTCAATAAAATCGAAATTAAATAAATTAGAAAAATCCGGGTTCTGTGAAACCCGGGAGTTCCAAAAGTTTTGTTGGGACTTAGAAACCCTCAGATTCGATTCGAAACTGGGTTCTATTCGAACCCACCTTACATGTAGAGATGGGCTAGAGCTTGAATCCGAGTTCGAATCGCATTTTATGAGTTCAAAAGAACTCGGCCATATCGGATTTTTCGGATTTCTGTATATTACATCGAATTTGTGAAAACGATTCAGCCACATGTCCTAAATTCACCAATGACAGCTATTTTTAGCAGTGCCAGCTGCAAGGATTGCCTTGTTACCCTTTACCCACTTTCCCCTATATGATGCAAATGTGATGCACATTGCAAATATAGAAATTAAAGAAGAAGTTCAGTGCAAATACAAATACTTTTTTAAGAAAAAGAACATTATTTTTTCTTTCTAATGATCTTAATCTGCCCATTCAATATTTTGTCTGTGTACAAATAAATGCTTTAGAAAAACTTCTTGTTTGCAGGACCTCTAGTAGAGACTGTTATGGTCTTGCATTTGACCCAGTCCCTGGGTTGATTCAAATGCTCAGTACAGATCTGTGCTAGTTTGATCCATCCAACAGCCAATCAATAAAAATTAAGGAGGCCATACACATTAACAAAATGGGCAAATCCAATCGGGATAATTACCGAATGTTGAATGTGAAAGCTCATACCTATTCAGAATAATTAACTCTCACTTTACCAGTCACATGGGTAGAGCTTAACTAGATTGAAAGCTTCCTATTTGACATATTCACATACACAGTTGTAGCATTCCCTTACTAATCCCCACCCTAAATATTTTTTTCATTCAATACAAGACAGTAAAAATTGCCAAAAATCTAAACCCTGAGTATCCAACCAGATGTTTTTATTCTTTATTTAAAATGCTATAAAACAGTAGCTTAGCTGACTGCAATTGGTAGCAAAGCTAGTGCAGTGCTTGATTTATTCAGCTGTAGCCTTAGTGATTGGTTAGTTTGCATGTACCTATCGGTATATGTTATAAGATAGGCAAAATATGCAACTTATATTAACCCACAGCAGCCAGTCAATTGATAATTGATATTTACTACTGTTCTACTGCTGTGAGGAAATAACTGCTGTAGGTTTTAAAATGTGTGCAAATCGGTGCCTGGTTTACCACACATTAACTGCATACAGTTCATTTAATAAATCAGAAGATAAATCTGAGTAAGATACAGTAATGGGTGAACCCTGACATATGTGTATCAAGCAGAGAAGGGGTAAACAGCAATGGCTTTCCAGTTAAGTAAGCCTATTTGAATAAATGACTGTAATGATATTGATGAGTAAATAATGTGGCAGTTTAAAGCATTACACAATGATTCTGTACATCATAAATTACACGTGAACCGCTCTAAACTGCTTTTCATAGCACCAGCTGTTCATTCAAAACAATGCAATCCCTTAATGTACCAGGCCCCCAAATGATGGTACTGGGGACTGACTGGAAATGAAGATTCAGTACCTTAATTACACCTGTTTGGCCTTTGATCTAGAAACATACAGACAGAATGGTAATGGAAATGCAGTTTAGTATTAATGTAGAACGTATGTTTAACTAGAATGTGTGAAGTGTATTTATGCAAATTAATATGGATCACTGAATGAATCATAAATGATAGGTCTACATTGATATGTAATAGATGCACAATGTGTGGTCACTGCTCAAAAACTGCATTAGTTCTGTCACAATAAATTTACACACATTTAAATGTGTGTATTAAGAACTTAAAGGGTAGTTGTGGTCTCCAATTCTTCCAAACTAGTAAGGGTTATATATATAAAGATTTTCCAAAACACACATTTCAGGAGGCAGTTCCCCCTTTCCCGAGGAAGAGGGCACTGCCTCCCGAAATGTGTGTTCGGTTTTCAGCCCAATAAATTGAACGTTGAAGTTATTTATGAGTGTGCCTCCCTTTTGAAGTTTATACATACTTACCGAATATCATTTGTACCCTGATGGTGTGCATGTAAACAGTAGATAGGAAACCACATTTGGTTGATTTAGGTAATACTTATCTTATATATAAAAACTTTAAACAGCTAGGAGAGGGCAAGAACTAAGAGAAATTATCTGCGACCAAGCATAAACAACCACTTTTAAAATAATTGTGGTCTGAAATCAGGACCCATAACGTTGCAAAGCACCATAAAACAGACTAAGCTCAAAATGTAGGTCTATTTTCCCTTGAGTATCCAAGTATAGCTTCAAAGGGGACTGCACAGAGAACTAACATTTAAAGCAAACTCCCCACTGTTCTGTCAGTGGTTCTGTCAGTTACAAATTAAATGTGTCAACATCTCCAAGCCATAGTTGCCAATAGTCCCGGATTTACCGGGACAGTCCCGGATTTTAGGAAGCAGTCCCGCTATCCTAAAGTCCCGTGAAATGTCCCGAGATCCGGGCTGTGCACTGCAGCTGAGCTTTAATATTTAAAAATCCAGTTCTGCACCTACTAGGAGCATTCACTCAGGTCAGTCAGTGTCTAATGTCAGTGTCTAATGTGTCTAACATTAGACAGATGGAAGACAAAGAAAAGCTTCTCTCTCTCCTGAGTTTGACTTCCGTGTCCTTGTGCAGCCAAGTAGTGTCACCTCATTAGCGATGTGAATCTTTCTCCTCCACATTCCAGTCCTATTCTGCTGCTGTTGATATAAGTATTAACAATAATGTTGTTAAACATTCTTCGGCTGCATCGTACGGAAATTATCTAACGTGTGTACGAGGCTTAAGAGCTGCTTCTCTGGTATTTATCTCTCTTTTTCAAGTGCTTTGGGGTCTGAAGGTCACCACATAAATTAGATGCCGTCTATTTAACTGAACTGTTTTTTGTCAGCTACTCTGGTTGTGTTAATGTATGTGTGAGAGTGTGTGTGAGTATAATAACGTGTGATATTAAGAATGTGTTTCTATAACAGCATGTGTGAGTAAAAGTGTAAGTGTGGGACATTATGTAAAGGTATGTATTTAAGAGACAGCATGTGTGATAGCCTGCATTTTATAGTATGTGACTGTAAGAGTGTGTCTAACAAGCATGTGTGATAGTGGGTGACCAGGTGTATGTGTGACAGTATAGGTGTGGGTGTCAACAGTTTGTGTGATGTGAGAAACAGTGTGTGATAGTATGTGTATGAGTTTCTTTACGTGTGTGATAGTGAAGTGGACAGAGTTCATCAGTGTGTATAATGTTGCTAGTGTCAGAGTATATATTTATGTGTCTGTGCAATAACATAAGAACCAGCGTCAAAGTATCACATGATGGCGTACACAGCAAACAAGCAGTGGATGCCTTTGTGTGGGACAGGAGAGAGCTGAAACTGAGGTACCTAGTGTGTGTAAACTGTGCTCAGCTCTGTAGTGTGTATATGTCTTGAAAGGGGGACGTGGGCTAATCCTGAAGGGCAGGGAATTTTCCTCTAAATAACACACTTTTATTAAATGAAACACTTTTATTAAATGAAATATGTTAATCAAGAAAAAATGGGATATGGACTCTATACTATACCCCATCACTCTCTTTTACTGTTTAGTGTTAATCAATGTAAATAAATACATTTTATCTATATGCAATATTAGCGCTTTTTTTTACACTTTTATATGCACATTAAATAAGTAAGTGTTTACTTGAACATTACTGTCTGACTCACTGTATGGGACCTTTACTGTCTGTTTTCACTGTATGGGACCTTTACTGTCTGTTCTCACTGTATGGGTCCTTTACTGTCTGTTCTTACTGTATGGGACCTTTATTGTCTGTTCTCACTGTATGGGACCTTTACTGTCTGTTCTCACTGTATTGGACCTGTACTGTCTGTTCTCACTGTATGGGACCTTTACTGTCTGTTCTCACTGCCGGTGAGCGTGACAAGAGATGGCCCCGTTCTTTAAGTTATACCCACAATGTAATGGCGGCCAGGGTGTGGAGAAAGAAAGGTTTGATGAGGGATTTTGATAGCTTTCCAGCGGGACAGCCAGGGACAGCCAGGGGGGGGGGAAGAAATTGAGGTCAGCATTAGCCCATCCAGAAATTCGTTGAGAAAAATTGCGTTAAGAGGTCGAGCTGGGCCGATGGTGGGGCCCATTCAAGTAATTGCCCCTTAAAACATTGAGAATTTCACCATGTTGGGGTTAGTGCCAAAAAAGGAACAGGGTAAGTTTTCGGCTTAAATCATCATATCTCAACCCCAAGGGCTCTTAGTTAATGACGGGATTGACAGGGAACAGTGAGGGTGATTTAGCTCCTTTGATGAGGCAGTGAAAATGCTCGTGAATTGGGCATGGGACATTAATGGCAAAGACCGACATTGAGTCGGCCTTCGACTGCTCCGGTGCATCCCAGCTGTTTCCATTTGTTAGGATGCAAATGGAAAGGGCAGTTTCTTGTAGATAGGTGCCTGCAATGGGGTGGCTCCATCTCCTGTGCACACTTGAAATGTTCAGCACGTTTTTAGAGTGGGTGTGAAGCTACAATCAGGTTTTAAGACGACTCTGCACTATCTGGATGATTTCCTCTTTCTCTGCCCCAAGGATTCTGCCACATTGCCTTATACTATTACAGTGATGGGTCAGGTTCGGGGGCGTTTTGGCATTCCGCTGGCAGCAGATAAGACCGAAGGGCCTGTCACGGTCATCAAGTTTTTGTGGCTGGAGGAGTAGACTCGGTTGCCATGGAGTGTGACTTCCCCTTGATAAGTTAGTGAACTAAAAGGCCTTATTGATCAGCGAGGTTTAGTAAGAAGTGGACCTTGCGACAGATACATCCCGTTGGGGCAAGCTCAACTTTGCCTGCAGGATCCTGCCTATGGGCAGGGTCTTCTGTAGGAAAATGGCGCGTGCTAACCCCCAGGTGTTAAAAGCCCACATCATTATTTAGACTAGGAAGAGGTGACAGGAGGATTTGGCAGTATGGGCAGCATTTTTGGAGCGGTACAATGGAAGGACGGTATGGGCAAGGGCCTAGGGTGGAGAACGGGTCGCTATGCCTATTACACAGATGCGGCAAGTAGCACTGGTTATGGGCCCTACCTTGGGGGCCAATGGAGAGCACAACTATGGCCAACGAACTGGACAGGAATTGGGGCTTACAAAAATATAACATTTCTGGAGTTATTTCCCATATTGGTAGAGGTTGACTTGGAGCGAAAGGCTGGCTAACAAACAAATGGATTTGCTCGGATAACTTGGGAAGTGGTACAAGCCATAAATAATCTTACAGCTCCTCACCAAGGGTTAAGGTTGCTGGGTACTTGGTTCTACGATGCTTGGAAATCACACTTGGTGGTTTAGGGCTAGGGCACGTACCAGGCGTACAGACGTGGTCGCTGGACTCCCTTTCTCGATTGCAGTGGGAAGGTAAGCAGCAACTGCAGCAGCACGAGAGGGGGTGCCCTGTCCGAAACGGTTATGGGAGCTGGGGATAGGCACGTGGCGGACTGGTTGGGAGGTCAAGGCGCCGGGCACCTCGGTAAAGTACGACAGGGCCTGGAAGGAATGGGTAGCGGTGAGGAAGTCTTTTCAGTCGGGGAGTTTCTCCTTTTCAGGAACGGGATATCTGTGACATGGATAAGTAAGATGTATACGGAAGGTATGTCCATAGCCAGCCTAAACAGTAGAAGGGCAGGACTGTTTTTTGGCTAAGGATGGTAGGATAAAAAGATTTGACAAAAGAACGATAGTTCAACAGGCATTAAAGGGATATAAGAAGCAAGGGGTAGTCCTGGACGCGCGGCGGCCAGTTTCATTTTATGTGCTGCCAATCTTTGAGCTCCGCCTGGGGCGCGTGTGTCATTCTGAATATGAGAGAAAATGCTTGTGAAGGTTCTCATTCATCCAGGCCATGGTGATATCTGTTGTATTCAATTAGATCAACTGGACTTGAAGTTTAGTTCTTGAAGACGTTTCGCTAGTCATCCGACTGGCTTCTCAATTCAGAATGACTTGTTCAAGAATCTGTGGCAATTATGTACCCTGGAAAATCCCAATTAGCATATCACAGAAGTGTTAAGGGTTGTGATAGATAGTGGCTAAGAGGTGTTATAGGAACGCTCCAGAGTAAGGTTTCAAAACGCATTGTACATGGCAGGAAGATGGTGTCGAACCCCCCCCACCTCTATTTAGGCTTGGTTTTCTTTATTTTCACTAATAATGGCCTCCTTAAACACCCTCTTGAACCAGTCACGTTCCTTTGCCATCTGTTAACATTACAATTTCAAAGGTATATTCTTTATCCTTAAGATGCAGTACACGGCTGAGTCCTGACCCGAGGAATGGCTCTTCTGTGCTGGGCCATACGTTGATGCAGTTGTTGTTTGGTCTCCCCACATACAAATCAGAGTATTCTGCACTGCACTGTGTATATGATGTCGCTTTTTGTGTTTTCGTGTCGCTTTTCTGTGTTTTTGTGTTTATGTGAAAATAAAGAAACCAAGCCTAAATAGAGGTGGGGGGGGTTCGATACCATCTGTCTGCCATGTACAATGCTGTTTTGAACACCTTATCTTGAGCGTTCCTATACACTCTTAGCCACTATCTAATCACGGCCCTTAACACTTGGCTGTGATATGCTAATTCGGATTTTCAGGTTACTAATTTCCACAGATTTGAACAGTCATTTGAATTGAGAAAGCAGTCGGATGACAGCGAACGTCTTCAAGAACTAAACTTCAAGTCCAGTTGATCTAATTGAAACAACAGATATACCTGACCTGGATGAATGAGAACCTTCACAAGCAATATTTCTCTCATATTCAGAATGACACACGCACCCAGAGCGGAGCTCAAGATTGCAGCAGCGTAAATGAAACTGGCCGCGCGAGTCCAGGACTACCCCTTGCTTCTTATATCCCTTTACTGCTGTGAACTATCGGTTTTTTGTCAAATCTTTATACCTACCATCCTTAGCCCAAAAGACAGTCCTGCCATTCTACTGTTTAGGCTGGCTATGGACATAACTTCCGGACATCGTCCCAGACAGAATTGGAGAGGAGGTGTAATTGGAAGCCCGGATAGGGTGAGGGTAAGGTTAATAAAGCAATAGGTAAGTTTGTTCGGCGGAACAATGGTTTGGTTCTGTAGGCACCTAGACTTGGAGTATTCAGAGTGTGGTATGTAAGGATGGAGTGCATGTGACCGAATTGGGTTGGATGTATGAATAATGATTTTCAGAAGTAGCACAGTTGGCTTAGCGGTGTTGGCGGGCAGGAGAGCTGAAGGTCTACAGCCCTCCTGCGTGGCGGGGGGAGGGGTCCATAGAGGGAGAGTGAGTGGATAGGGGAGCAAAAACAGTTGGTGTAAGAGAGGTACGGTGGATAGGTCCTTTTCTTGAATGGGAAACAGGTGGTCATAGGAAAAGGGGGGGGCACTCATTGAGCCGGTTGCTGGGACGGTGATGAGCTGCACAGGTGCCAGCAGAGTTGGGCAGGCCTCTATGGACCTATAGAAAGTTAATTGTTGCAATGTAGGTTAAGAAATGTAAGTGGTATAACGTTTGCACTGTTTTGCACCTGAAAATGATAATAGTGTGCAATTAAGTTTTTTTGTAAACAAGTTTATGAATAAAGTAAACCTGCTTGTGGCCTTTTTGATCCAAGAAAGTGGAGTGTTTTATTTAAGGTGGGGGGGTGTAAAAGGAAGAAGGGAGTTTTATAGGACTAACACTGCCAAGGATATGTTATGTGTATCATATCCTGTTTAGAAAACTGCAATTCCTATGTGTGATAAAGTCGTGAGTATCACGATTCATTAAAGAGCCTAGACTTACATCTGATAATTTCTAGTTTAGAAATACGGTAGTATAGTATAGTATTTGAGGTGAATAAAGCAAATGCCCATCTAGTCCAACTACTCAGCAATAAATATCCACTATATGTATTCAATACCAGTAAACCTGCAACTTTTCGGGGATCATTTACCCAGAGCCAATATCATTCGGTAAATGCACCTTCCGAAATTAATATGCGTGTTTGCGAATGTGGGTAATCCCGCTAAGGGATTTACTCACTGCGAGACTTAACGCCAGCTATTTGATGGTGTTAAAATCCTGTGCTAAAACTAGCGCAAACGTGATATTGAATCGCGAGCGTCGGATGCGCGGGTGATTTTTGAGGGAACCCACGCAACCAACGCTAATATAGAGTTAAAGTCCGCTAACCGGTAGCGAATCGCGTTAGCGCGACTTTAAACTCCATATATTTTTTTTTTAAGAAACTCCTCCAGTTTCTCATCCAGAATTAACTAACAACAAAGCCATGTAGTATGAGCAGCCCAAAATGTAACCACATTATCAACTTTGAATCTCATCTGCCACGTAGCAGCCCATATGGCACTTTGATCCGCCTGCAACAATTGCACTTCCAGTATTCCTGTTATACAATCCTATTTTATGTATGAAATTTATCTATCTTTCAAGTTTACAATGTAGAAAAAGTATTAAAAATTCTTAATCAGGGATATTGAACCTGCGGCCTCAACATTACATCTGCTAATGGGAGTCAGGGAATTTGGGAAGTTAAAATTTCTATTAAGTTGGAAACAAAGCCAAACTATTCAAAACTATTCCGGATTTCGAACTATCCAAACTTTCCGATAAATATTGAATTTTTGATCGATCGAATCAGTAACCTCGAGCTTCATCACTCCCATAACTCTTGAATATGCATCATTGAGTAAACCTCAAATTCGTGAAACCCTTTACAAGGTTGCATTCAATGGCCGCTGTCTTTCAATGGAGATGCCGCAGAGAGAAGGGGCTGTAAGTATCGATCTAATATTTTTTTGAAAAAATTTCAGCGGTTGCGGGGGGGTTGGGGCTACCTACCTTATGCTAAAGCATTTCACGCTAGGTGGCCACGGCTGCATGGATGGACCGGTGGTGGGAGGGAGGGGGGGAAGGGCTCCCAGCGCCATGCCTCAGTCCTGCTGAGGGGAGAGGAAGAAACAGGCACCGGATGACCACACTGACAGTTTACTCTTCACTTTCCTGGATTGAAAGGGCACGCAGGAGAACATAAGGAGCAGAGATGTAAGTTAAGGATTTTTTAAATGGTAGTCTACCCTTCTATAACAATTTTAATATAATGTTCTGCTAACCCCAGCCCAACCGCAATATTTTATTGCCAGAAACTTCCCCAAACATTACTTACCTTCCCTCTTTCCTCCACCGCACTGCCCGGCCCTCTGCTAAGCGAAACGCAAGCAGAGGGGCGGGACAATCAGCCACGTGGTGATTGGCTGAGAGGCAACCAATCACGGACGTGGCTGCCGGTAGTCTGAATGGCAGAGGAAAGAGGGAGGTAAGTAAAGTTTCTAGCAATAAAAATATTGCCGTTGGGGCTGGGGGACGAAGAGAACATTATATTAAAGGAATTTTGAGCTAGGGGAAGGGAGTCCAAAACGGGAGGGAGAGGGAGGGGAGAGGGAGGGGGTGAATGGCTGCATTGCGCATGCCAAACTCCCCCCCCGGAAGAGACAGGAGGCAGAGTCCTATATGGACTTTCTGCTATCCTCCTGCTGGGCCGTTTTGGGACTTTGGGGGGGGGGGATTACAGAGAACCATATGGAGCTCGGATGTGAGGTAAGGATTTATCTACACTACGAGTGGGGCCAGTAGTAGTGGGGGGTTATAGTTTTGGGGTGGACATACCCTTTAAACTACACAGCGGGGCCAGTATGGGTGTTAAATTTTGTGTTTGGGGTGGAAAATGCCACTTTAATCTACCAGGTCAAGGAATAGCTAACGGTAGAGCGACTGACTCTCCTGTCATTTTGTTTTTCAAGGATTTGTGTTTCCATAAATAAGAAAATAAAAGTGTGATGGTTGCTAAATTCAAGCAGAAAATATCTTAAATAAGTACTAAAGACTCAGCTGTTTCCTTCTTGGGCGATTTTTTGCCTACGATGGAGGAGATTTTTTTAAATAGTTGGAACTATGTTACTTTTAAATGCCCTATCATCATAGCTTTGCAAGGTGTAGACAGATTTTATCGCATTTTTGCCTTATTATTAATAACGCTCCTGGCTTGCATTGGTATCATAAATCAACCTAGCATGGGTTTCACGACCATTTTGTAGCTGCACTAGAAAACTACAACAATTAACCACACTGGAGAAATAATATCCAATGTTTTAATCCATCTTCTTGATTTAAGAACGATGAACTAAATCGCTGCGTTTGAGTGTTTTGCCAAAGCCATTAACCACCATTTATAATCTCTAATTTTACACTCTCCATCTATTACTGCATGTCCTAATGTTGCCTCATCTGTTTTTATTTTTAAAGAGGTAGAACTGGTCAAATGAAAGCAAAATGATCATAAAGGTCACAACCAAAACCCAACACCAGGTTTTCATTCCGATGTTAAATTTTGTCTTTCCGGTTTTATGGGATGTAGAGTCGTCATGTCCATGGCAGCGTGAGTGTCACAGCCAATGAATGACTCTGCTCTCCGAGACACCTCTTGAGCATGTAAAGAGCTGTACAGCCTTCAACAAGAGGCATACATTGGATGGAAGATCTGGCATTGAAAATGTCCTGCAGTCTAAAGGGTTACAGTATCTCCTCTGCTCTGTTTAGTTAAAAAAGAACTCTACTTACAGTCTTTCAAACCTGGTGCTCTGATCCAGGCCCGCTGCTTGCTGGAGCAGCCAGAAGGAATCCAGAGGGGAGGGTGGGGAGTGGGTCCCCATGTGAGTGCCAGAAACCTCTCAGAGGATAGAGAGGAAGCAGGACGGGGGACTCATGACAGCTCCTACTTCTTCACTTTTTTCAACTTTGAACAGTAACTGCAGGAGAACCATTTGGAGCAGAGGTGTAAGGTAAGGATTTTTTAAAACTACACAGTGGGGCCAAGAAGTGGGTTTTACTTTTGGGATGAGTGAACATGCTTTAAGAGGGTGTGTGGGGGGGGCATTCTCTCTTTCCTCATTAATATCTACAGTCCAGATTTCCAGAGTATGTTTTCCAGTGCATATGGATATGCGTGGCTGTATAAACAACAACTACCTAGTAACATGCTTAATCAAGCGATACCCTGATCTTCATCACTGTATGTTACTAACTTAAAGGGAACTTTACTGAAAAAAATGACTTTGCCTCATCTTAACTGTAATTGAATACATGTAAGTCGCACTTACCTGATTGTGGCGTGTGATGCTGCATGGCTTTAATCCAGCACACATTTTTTTTTAGGAGCAGTATTCCCCCTCCTCTTTTAACCACTTCCATCCGACCTGACTTTTTTTCCCACAAACTGTCAAGCTTGCACACAGTTGCATTCCCACTGTCAAAACTCTGTCACATTCCATCTACAGTAAAACTACTCACAGAAGAATAGTTTTGAGAGCAAGGAACCTGATTGACAGTGAAATTTGAGAAGTTTTAGATTGGATAGCTAAAGAAATGGGCAGATCAACAAAAAAATGATACAGTGGTGGTTGGGAAGAATATTAGTTTCCATTATGGTCAATTTAAAATAACCTAATTTTCAGTAAAGATGCCCTTTAAGTAGTCTTAACTATGAAAGTCTTGTATTGTTCAGGTACTGTAAAAAAACAATAATTAAAATGATTGATCACTTTACTTTTCAAAAAGATTCCCATGCAGTAATGTAAGTCAGAACTAAATAAATATAGAAGACCCGCTGCTGAGACCTCGGTGCCTAAAAAATGATTAAAGAGAATGTCCACCGAATTTTTTTTTTTTATATGGTATCCCCATGGGCTCCCAGCCCCAACCGCATAATATTTTTTTTAAAAAGCCCCCCAAACTCTACTCCCTCCCTCTTTTCGCCCGCTCCCGGCCCTCTGCTTGCTAGAAAATGCAAGCAGAGGGGCGGGACCGGCAGCCGGTCTGTGATTGGCTGAGCGGCAGCCAATCACGGACGCGGGCCGGCAGCTCACTTCGCCGGAGGAAAGAGGAGAGAAGTAAAGTTTGGGGAGCTTTCTAAAGGTACAAATATGCGGTTGGGCTGGGAGCCCTTGGGGAATCTTATATAAAGCATTTTACGCTAGGGGGAGGGATCGAGGAGGGTGGGAGAGGGAGGAGAGGGAGGGAGAGGGAGGGGGGAGAAGGCTGCAGTACGCATGGCAAAAATCTACCTGAGGCAGGAAGCCGGCAGTGTCCTATATGGATGCTAGCCTCCTGGTGGGCAGTTTTTGGGAATTGGGGGGCGCACTACGGAGAACCCTATGGAGCTGGGATGGAGGTAAGGATTAAATCACATACACTGGTGGGGGCCAGTAGTTGGGGGGATTATAGTTTTGGGGGTGGACATGCCCTTTAACCCCTATTTACCAGTAAAACCTATTTTGGATGGAAATGAACAGGCAGACACAATCTTTTGGGTGAAATAAATGGCCACAGCTTTATTGACACAGTTGTAACATCATGTGATCATTAATTAGCCAAATTATAATTTATGCATCCTTGCATATTAATTAGTGTAAAACCAAACTAGTCGTAGCCATTGCTAAATGCCAAGCCTCTGGATCCCCAGAGGGCAGTGAACGGCTCCAACATAACCTATGCAAGGATGCTCCGAGAACAGCGAGTAATGACGTCAACACGCTCGGCCGTGACCGGAACCCAGTACAGAGCACAGAGGAGCAGGGCAAGCGCCAGACTACATCTCCCAGCATCCTCGCGGGAGCGGCGCTGCAGGTCAGACGCTCGGCCCCCTAACGGGTCAGAGCTACCAAACAGCCTGATCAGTTAAATAGCTTTTGCCTTATCACCAACAGTATACAGTGGCAAGTGTTAGAGAGTTTGTAAATCATACTAATCAGCTTTATTTGTGGTATCACTAGACTTGAAGTTTAGTTCTTAAAAATGTTTTGCTAGTCATTCCGACTGGTGATACCACAGACATAATGACCTGGATGAATTAGAACCTTCATATGACATAAGCAGCTATTCAGGCCTATGTAACAAAAGTTCTTGTTAAAAAAAGGTGCCAATCAGATATTAGCTTTTAAATGGTAAATAACATCTGATTGGTTGAGGCAAAGTTAGCACCATTTTTAACAAGAAGAACTTTTATTACATAGTTTCTTAGAATAGTTGAGCAATGCTGTTTTATTCATAATACTGTATAGAAACCTCTGTTTTAGGAAGCGTAGCTGTAGAACTAGGTTAAAGCTTCTGACTCGTTGTCTCTCATTGGGTTATGTATCACTGAGCAAAGCAGCTTCCGTTTTGGTTTAATTTCCTGTGTTATAAATTGGCAAAAATATTTTAATCCAATATTTTGATCTCTAATGTTTTCAAAAATTCTGTCTGCTTGGCTGTTTGGTCGCAAATGGAGAGTCCATGTCCAATACCAGGCTTTGGGACCAGTCATACTACAAAAAAAAAAAAAGGAATACAATATCAAGAACCCAAACACAACATGATTAGAGATGGGATCCAGGTCCACCTTGGGCCCGGATCCGACACGGAACCCCCTGAAATCCGAATGTTCACCTAACAAGGACGGATCATTCGGATTTCAGGATTGGAGCGCATTTTCGATTTTTATCGAAAGTTGGAGATATTCGAAGATTCTCGAAAATAGCCTTGAAGGTTCAATAATATCGAAAATAGGTTGTCGGAAAACTCAAAAATTGTTTCTGATGTATTTTCGAAGATTCTCAAAAATAGCTTTGAACGTTCGATAATACTCGAAAATATGGGCAAAAACTCAAAAAATTTTCGATCGGCCCAAATTTAAGTTTCGTTTTTGATTTTCGGATTCGGATCTATGGATTTTCCCGACGATCGAAAATGGAATGAAACCTGGCAGTTCGGCCATCTCATGATCATTCCAGTTGTCAATCTGAATTTTTGAATTCAGAGATAGGAGTTGGTAACCATTTCTGTATTATTCCAGAAGAAACTAAACTCATATTCTTAACTGAATGGACTGCTTCCGCACATACATTTCCAGAATTTAAGATATGAAGACATACGTATGTACTGTACCTTTATAGCAAGCTGGTCTTTTCCTAAGAGGATGGAGAACTTCCTAGGGCTATATAATACATTACAATTTTCACCATTTTTTCTATCGCAGGACAACTAAATGGCAAACACAGGTATTTTAATAAGACCGAAATAGGAGAAAATGGCTGTTAGTAAAAGCGGAAATCAACAATTGTATACAGTTACGCATGCGATTTCTGTTGCGGTTTGCGCATGTTTTTTTCATTAACTATTGAAAAATGCATGCGATTGTGATTTAAATGCGGAATGCAAAATGCAAAGCACCCGAAAACGCATGCGATTGTGATTTAAAATGCGGAATGCAAATTGCAACGCACCCGAAAAACGGTGTACTGACACCTTCCAAGGACCCACGTGGAGGCGGATTATGGTACTTACATGTTTTCACTAACCTCATACTTGGCAATTTTAAATGGCGAACTTAATGCAAGTACACACTTATCACCGGTTTATAAATACAATATTGCAGCTATAAGTGAAATGGCAATAGATGGCGGTAATGACTTTTCACCAGCATTATCACCAGCAGCGATTCACACTGCCAATTATTAAAGTACTATTAGAGATATTCTATTTTTTTTGCATTTATATTTTACAGTGCTTTATACAGGTTGCCATGTTTAGCTGTTTTAGATGGCACCCTATTTCAGAGGACTATAATATGCCAATGGGTGGCTGAACCTTATACAAACATATACAATAGTTTTATTACCTTCAATTACTAAAGAAGTGATGCGACCCTAACCCGATAAATAGGTTATACTCATCATCAGAGCAGATTTAGTCTTTTACATATCACAGATCACATCCTCTCATAAGCATAATCAGAATATTGATTTATTGTCATTTTCTGTTTATCTAATTTCCCTGCACATTCTTATATCCCTTCCTTTTAAATTGGATTTAAATAAGAAGTAATATATTTATGTTCTTTCATTTATTTAGTGTGTTAAGCACATAGAAGGTTTTGACTTGCATTCTAGAATTCTATATTTGGGCAGCATAGCGTTGAGGAAAACAAATTAAAACATGATAAAGGCCAAGGCAGATGCTATCCATAATGTTAACAACTTGTCATATGGCGAGATGTATTTGTATCTTTGGAATGAGATGTCTCATTTCTCCTCATTGTGCAGCAGTAACATTTATTGTCTCCGAGTTGTGGTCTAGAGGGGTTGTTACTCACATCTCGATGTAATTTGTCTGAATTGAACACTTCTAATTTAGCTACTGTCTGACTTCTAGCTTAAAAAAAAAAGTAACTGACAACCAATAGAAAAAATTGCACAGTTCATTAGTAAACAGCATGTCCTTGTTGGTGAAAGGACATATATGGCCTAACAGGAAAAAGAGATTTTAGGGTTTTGGGGTTCATATATTTACAGTGTTCTGTCATATGTAATGAATGATATGGGGGAAAAGGAAACAAGATAAATTCATACATATTACATCTTTATTGTAAAATTACCACATATACAAAGAAGTCAAAAACAAAATCAGAAACCGTTTAGTGAGAAAATCATATGCATTAGTGTTCACATCCTTTGATAATCAAGGAAGTGTCTACATTTAGAATCAATCATATTCAATCTAATCTCAAATAGAAGTTAGTGTACACCTGACATCAATTAAAGTGGCTCTGATTGAGTGAAAAATACCACTGTAAAGACATTCATCCACAACTAACTAATATGGCTCAACAGCAACCAAGATCGGGTTATCTCTTCAAGATGAGGAAACAGGGATAAAACAGGTCACCAAGAGGCCACTAAGAGTATCGTAGTACCGTAAGTATACTTACATATATATAAATGTTAGGTTTGGGGGTAGGGTAGCTAGACAAAAAGGCGTAATTAAAAACACCCAAGCTCCGCTAACTTAGCAAAACGTTACTGTCACAATCATGTGATTAATGTATATTTATATGGAGAAATTGATGTCATAAGCTGTATATTTGTATATGATTCTCCAATTTGGTATGTTTGATTTGTATTATTGCATGTGACTGTCCAATTCCCCTGTCTCTTCAATGTATTATTTCCTGTCTGTACATGGTATTTTGTGTATTTGGTTAATGTAGATACCAACAGGGAACTTCATTGTGTATAGTTAGCAGGATAAAAGGACATCCTGTGGTGCTAGTCGTCTGTATTGCCCAGGTGCTAAACAGACTCCAGAACCTGATTCTGCGGGGGGTAATTAGCAAGACTGGGGGTTATAAGTAACCCTGGAATCCATATCCTACAGTAATTCATAGTCATATTACAAGCAAAACATATATCAGGATTCATATCTGCTTCTGTGACAATAATTTATGTGAACTGTTTTTAAAAGTAGACTCGGGTAAAAGCTGTTTCATGGGAATTCAAACACCCATGGTCTACTTGGTGTGGAACGAGAAAGAGACACTTTTGATTGGTTATGAATTAATAAGCAGTAACCATATCGAATTTGATACACACACAAAAACAAAGCCCCAAGGCATGAATCCAATGGGGGCAAAAGGAAGCGGGCAGCCGGTCTTCAGTAAAAATCGTAAATCTTTTTATTTTGGAATCTTTAAAATCATAAACCCTCACATTTAAAGTTGCAAACGAACGGACTAATGGACAAGAAACATGTGAATCCTCCAGGCTGGCAGGGTTCACATGTTTCTTGTCCATTAGTCCGTTCGTTTGCAACTTTAAATGTGATGGTTTGATGATTTTAAAGATTCCGAAATAAAAAGATTTACGATTTTTACTGAAGACGGCTGCCTGCTTCCTTTTTGCCCCCATTGGATGTCATGCCTTGGGGCTTTGTTTTGTGTGTGTATACAGCCTGACCTAGAGGGAGACGGTGCATTTGACGGAGGTGTATTGGAGCGCCGGCATGATTGTCGGATGATAGTGAAACGTCTTCAAGAACTAAACTTCAAGTCCAGTTGATCTAATTGAATACAACGATATACCATGACCTGGATGAATGAGAACCTTCACAGGCGCTAATAGTGTTAATCAAGAAAAAGAGAATATGGGTTCTATACTCCAATTCCCCATCACTCTCTTTTACTGTTTAGTGTTAATCAATGTAAAAATTTTTAAATATGCTATTAGCCCTTTTTTAACATGTTATATGCACATTAATTCAGTAAGTGTTTACTTGAAGATTACTGTCTGACACACTGTATGGGACCTTTACTGTTTGTTCTCACTGTATGGGCCTTTACTGTCTGTTCTCACTGTATGAGCCTTACTGTTCGTTCTCACTGTAGGGACAATAAATCCTCTGTGACTTTTATAATCCTAAATGATAACAGAGTGCTGTATTCACTTCCAATCCGTACATGGGAAAGATCTGGAAGGACTATTAGGAGAGGAAGACATGGAGGGATGTAGGGGTTAAACGGAGTTAATATCAGAATTGTTAGTGTGTATGAGAAACATGGGGAATGGGCTAAATCAAGGTCAGGAGTTCAGGATAGGGTGGAGCAGAGAGTGTATAGAATGGACTGTAGTTAGGAACACAGTGCCAGTCTTGTTAGGTTAAAGAGCCCTACTCTCCCTCCTTTTATTAGTATTTTAGGGTAGTTATTTTTTAAAGGTTTAAAATGTTCATGTTTACAAGGTAAAGTTTTAATGATATGTTTTTGATGCACTTTAAGGAACACTAAACCCAAAAAAATAACTATTTGCCATTCGTTTGTATTAACGCTTATTCTCACCTCCCTGTGAATAATATTATGCTCGGGTGAAATGGAACTTACCTTACCGCCGCTCCACTAGCCGCCGCTCCTTCACGGACAAGCTGCTCTGTTCCGACCACGCGCCCTATCTTAGGCATGCGCGCCAGTACGAAATATAGGGCGGCGATCGGGAGAGAACAGCTGTTCAGGAAGAAGCGGCTGCGAGTGGAGCGGCGGTAAGGTAAGTTCCAGGTTCCCCGAGCATAATATTATTCACAGGGAGGTGAGAATAAAGTTTGCACCTCTCTGTGAATAATACAACTGAATGGCAAATAGTTTTTTGGGGGATTTAGGGGCGTTTAGTGTCCCTTTAAGCTATTGTATAAAGAATAATAAAATGCTGTGGTCTTTTGTTCCAGTCTGGTGTTGCGTCTCATTATGGGTTTGGTAATCTGGTGGGGGTAGGGTATTGTTTTAAGTGAGTTAACCTTTGCACTATCAATGCCATGTGCATAATATTTTTCCCTATTCGTAACATGGACACTGGGAAATAATCTACCACAAGGTCAACTCCTTGCACTTGACTATGAATATTACAGAAATATCCATATTTAAATAAGGATGTGCATCAATGTTCCGTGTAATATGAGTGTGTGCGTAACTTAAATATCTGTGCACTACACAGTGCTTACAGTATATTCCAGCTGTTTTTGTTTTGTGACACCACTTTAACTTTGAGAGCAAACCTACACAATCTTAGAGCAAACAGTGCGTGCAATCTGTTGCCCATGCAAAGTTTATTTCAGTCTTGTTCAGCTTAAATAATGATGACTAAATGCTCAATTTGAATAAAAGGCAGAAGTGGATAATTGGTCACTAATTGAAGAAGAACTGAATTATATTAAAATATTTTGGTAGACAGCCAGTAGGAAAAAAAAAACATATCCATCCAGTTGTCAGTGTATAATAAAATTAAATTAAAGTTTTTTTTAAAAACGGAAAGAAATTTATGAACTGGGTTTAACCAGTTTAAATCAGTATTCATTGTATTAGTTGTTTTACAGGGACACTAAAGTGAAAAAAATTATTGCCTTACCTTTTCTATATTTTAGAACTGCTCCCAGTGCTTCATTTCACCAGATCTCCTTATGTCCTGTTCAGCTCACTCCTAGTTAGAATGCATTTTCCCTCTTTTAGTGTGCAGCCCCTTTCAAAATCTGAGACAGCTCAGCAGTCTGTGTGTGCTGGGCATGAGGGCATTTTATATTTACCAGTCTGTGTGTGGGGGGATATTATATTTACCAGTCTGAATGTGCTGGGCACAGGGGATTTATATTTACCACTCTGTGGGTGCTGGGCATTGGGGATTTTATATTTTACCAGTCAGTGGGTGCTCGGCATGGGGCATTTTATATTACCAGTCTGTGTGCTGGGCAAGGGAGCATTTATATTTACCAGTTTGTGTGCTGGCAAGGGGGGCATTTTTATTACCAGTCTGTGTGTGTGGGCATGGGGACATTTTTATATTTACCAGTCTGTGTGTGCTGGGCAGAGGGCATTTTATACATAGTATTTACCAGTCTGTGTGTGCTGAGGGGCTATGCAAAAGATATGCAAATGGAGTGCGTGATTGACAGGTCTTTACTGCCAAGCTGTACCCACCCCAGTCTGTGTGTGCTGGGCATGAGGGCATTTTATATTACCATTATGTCGTAAATATAGATCCTTATAAGTAAAGTCCTAGGGCTATTTTACACAGTAAGATAATTTGTCCTGGGCCAACCAGTCGCTCCATTGCGACAACGGTGTCGTCCATAGGAGACCACAACAGGATACATCTTAGTATGACAATTAGAGATGGCCGAACTTCCTGAAGTTGGTTTGTTTCTGAACTTTAAACTTTAGTAAAAGTAAATTTCTATAGTTTCAATCAATCCATTAAAGTCCAATGGAGTCAAAAAGTTTGAAAAAGTTTGGATTAAATACGTTATAAAAAGCAATGGTAACTTTCTGTAAATGGTCTGGGTAACATGTACATATTGGGAGACAGGGGGGAAAATGAACTTACCCAGCGGTACTTCCGGTCTTCCGCTTCAGTTTTCGGGCAACTTCCAAAAGTTCAAGTTTGCGAATCCTCGAACATTTGGGAAATCTTAATAAGTTTGAGGATTTTGAACTCGAAGGTTCGGAAATAACGAACGGTCCACAGGGCACTTATCAATGTCAGGGAGGGGGGTCCCCTCGAGCTGCAGGCCTAAGCCCCACAATGGTCCTTCCAAAGACCCGGAGGGCAGGGGCCCGGTACAGGCAGGCTACTGACACACTCCCCTTCTTTGGCCAGTCCCTGCGATCAGCAGTTTTTAAACAGCAGATGGTGTGTGTAGAATGTGCTTGCGATCAGCTGTTTAAACTAGTGCACCGTTACTTGTACAACACAATAAGATGTTTAAAAAACTGCTGATTGCAGTACAATTGGAGGAAATTGCAGACCTATTCTGTACATTCAATCGATAATTCAATAATTCTTGGATGTTCGATAATCATCAAAAGATGACAGATGCCGCTGCCATCTTTTAAATCCATAATTAGGAAAACAACAACATCTGCATTGACATTAGACTGTGAGGAACATTTATCAAGTGAAGGGAGTTAGGAAAGTGTAGAAAATATCCCTTGGCATGGACCTACATTGTTTGATCTAGAATGCATGCCAGACCCAGGATGTAGAGTCAAGTTAAATCATAGTTAAAGAGCATATCCAGTGCTTTCTGCTATATATATGTCATAAACAAGCAGCGCTTTGCTGAGCATGGCTGGGAGAAATAAAAGAATAATCTTGTATAATAAAACAACGTCAGGGTGATAGATGGCAGTGAACAACATCTGTACAGCCAAAGATAGAAGCATTCAATAAAAATGCTATTAAGCTAACATATTCTGCTAGGCACAGACTTCTGACTCAACCACTGAAAACCCGCATAACAAACAGATGCAAATATATTGTTTTTTCATATATACAGTTTGTTATGAGTACAATTATCGGTAAAGCGAATCAATAAATGCCGAGAGTATTATCTAAGATGTGGACTTGGGGTCACGGTCTGATTGCTTGCTTCTGACATTACTGCTCGCAGTTGACAAGTTTTATTCCCTACATATTTAGTATATATCTTACATAACTGCTAAAATAAAAAGAATGTTTTAGAATCATTTTCTCCACATTCATACTTCAAATAGGTTGTGCAATCCTTGGGCTTTATAACTTGTTTGGTAAAGCAGTGAAGGAACAACTATACAACCTCCATAGATAGGAATTATACTGCACCACTCTAATTCATTCCAACAAGGAATACATGGATCAATAGGCTGGCAATCTAGTCTATAAATATCTACAGTATACTATAAAATTGCTTTTGCTAACTAAAATCCAAAGGACTACTTAACCCACAGTTTATTAGTAGTAAGTGAATGCTGGATATTAAAATGTAACTTTCAAGTCACAAAATGTTCAGTTCCTGCTCGCCATTCATCAACAGCCTTGATAATGGTCCCAGGAGGAGAACCAAATCATTCACACTCTTTTCCAAGAAATATATTCATCTCTGACAGCTGTCATTTACAACAGCAAGATAGGTGAATAAGAAATAAGTTTAATGTGAAAATCAATTCCAATCTTGCGGTACAACTTTATCAGATATGAGAATATAACATGTTCAATGATTGTTCTTATCCTTTAACTCTTTTCTTTTGGATATAGCCATATGGATGTGCTATGGTTATCTTTAAGGTGAGAATTTTCCAAACAATTCAAGATTAAGAAAAGGCTGAAATACCGATACACATCTCTAAGTGCATCCCGTAAGTTGCTGAAAGGTAAACTTTTCCTGCTTCAGTAGTTTTTAGATACAATAGAATCCTTTTTCAGTAGCCATTTGAATTATGATTATGCAAGAGGTTTCAGAATAGTATTGCATACACATTACACTGCTTAAAAAGGTAAATGTAACAGTATCTGTTATCTTAAAATATTGTGCAAAGCCTATCCATCATATTCTTATCATAAGGTAAACTCAAACTAATCAGGCACTTTATACAGTATACTGTACATGTACAACTGATACTGGGAAAGAATACCATCCTTTCTGTTTTAGATGCTCATCCAATGAGAGATTACTCTGTATTTTCCCTACTCCTCTTTTGTAGGCTTTCATAGAATAAGGTCTCCTGTATATTACCTTTTCTGCTACAGCCCATCTTTGTGTATATTTATTCTTTCAATTTCTTCCAGGCACAGCCATACATCATAAACATTGTTATGTGCTTGCAATATCTGCTTGGAGCATAGTTACCAACATTTCTAAGTTCTATGGACACCTTTTCAGAGTAAAAAAAAATGCAAATGTATTTTAGCCATGCCCACAACACACCACTCCCATTTAAGCCACATCCAATTTGTTAGGACCTTCAGGGAGAGCCCCAGCCAACCTCCACTGGACGCAGAGTCTAAGTGTCTGTTGGTCTTCTCCAGAGCCTCTGATGGTGAGGATGTGAGCTGCCGGACAGACCCCAGGTTGCGTTCCAGATCAAGGTCTACCGAGACCAACCCGCAGTGTATGAGGCAGTTGGTAACTGGGAACAGGTAGAAGCACAGGCAAGAGCACGGAGGTAAAACTGGAAACGAAGCTGGCTGTAAACAATATGGATGCTGAAGGCTGAACTGGAAACAGAAGCTGGCTGTAACAATATGGATGCTGAAGGCTAACTGGAAACAGAAGCTGGCTGTAACAATATGGATGCTGAAGGCTGAACTGGAAACAGAAGCTGGCTGTAACATATGGATGCTGAAGGCTGAACTGGAAACAGAAGCTGGCTGTAACAATATGGATGCTGAAGGCTGACATGGAAACAGAAGCTGGCTGTAACATATGGATGATGAAGGCTGAACGACAAGAATCAGGAACAAACTGGGCAGAACAAATCACAACAAGAAGGAGCTGAAGAACAGATAAAACTATACTGAACTGGCAGCAAGATCTCACCACGTGGGGAGGCTTATGAAGGCCCCCCCCCCCCACGTCATCGCCCTGCGTTGGAGCGTGCTTGATCAGCCTAGGAGCGTGAACTTGCTCAGCCGGTTCCCACAAATTTTCTTCAGGGCCAAAACCTTTCCATTTGACCAGATATCGCAATTTCCCTGCCGACACCTTGACATCCAGAATGGCTTTAATCTCATACTCCTCAACATTCTCAAGCAAGATAGGTGGCGGAGGAGGAGGTGGAGGAGCCAAGAGTTAGTGATCTCCTTCTTAAAAGAGGAGTACTTCAAAGATTGAGGAGTTCTAGTTCAAAAGCAACGGTTAATACACCTCTTAATCAAAAATGGTCCAATAAAACGAGGGCCCAGCTGGTAGAAGGGATCTTCAACCTCAGATTTCGTGTTGACAGCCAAACAGAGTCACCAACCTTAAAATTTGACGAATCCCTTCTAGCTCTATTAGCAGACCTTTGAGCCGTGACTTGGGCCTGAGTGATGAAGGACCTTAGTTTGTGAATCTCTGTTTAATACCCAACCGAGTTTGAAGATCTGGGACCTCAACTGCTGCCGGAAATCAACAAGGAAGGTTGGATTAAATCCATAATTTGCAAAAAATGGTGAGCATTTAATGGAGGAATGATAGCGTTATTACAGGCAAACTCGGCCATGGTAAGAGGGAAGACAATCCTCCTGAGAAGTATAACAACGAAGGTATTGTTCAAGCGTTTGATTGGTCCTTTCGGTCTGTCCATTGGACTGTGGGTGGTAACCTGAGGAAAAGGAATTATGAATGCGTAAGGATTTACATAGTTCCTTCCAGAATTTGGAGGTGAACTGTACCCCTCTATCCGAGACGATATCCCTGGGTACTCCATGAAGGCGAACAATCTCTCTTATAAAAACGTCTGCCGTTATTGCGGCTGAATGTACCCCCTTTAATGGAATGAAATGGGCCTTGGTTAGTCGATCCACTACCACGAAAATTGTATTGAAAGTCTTGGATCTGGGAAGTTCCACGATAAAGTCATGCAAATCATGTCCCAAGGCGAGTAAGAACCGGCAAGGACATAGTAACCCATACGGCCTCTGCAGGAGCCTTGAATCTAGCACAAGTGGCACAGCGGCAACCAAATCCTTACAATTCTTAGCCATGTTAGGCCAGAAAAAAATGTCTATTCAGGAGATCCAAGGTCTTTGGAAGTCTAAAATGTCCTGCTAAAGGGTGGCAATGGCAATATTGTAATACCCGCCTCTCGCCGAAGGAGGAACAAACACCTGTCTTGGAAATAGATGAATCTATCCGGGCTGGTGGGCCGTAGAAGAGGATTGAAGAGAGGCTTGTTTGATGGTCTGAGCCAGATCGGAGTGAATAAGCAAAAAATTCGACTTGGAAAGAATCATATCAGGTTTATCGGAAGACATATCCTCGGAGAATTGTCTTAAAGTGCATTCGCTTTTCCATTTTTTTGACCCAGGACAAAAAGTGATGTGGAAATTGAAACGGGTGAAAAAGAGGACCCATCTGGCTTGCGAGGCTTTAGTCTTTTAGCCGTCTGTAAGTACTCCAAATTTATGGTCAGTGAAAACAACAATTGGGTGGTTAGCTCCCTCAAGAAGATATCGCCATTCTCTAAGGCGGACTATGGCAAGCAGCTCCGATCTCCCACATCGTAGTTCTTTTCGGAAGGAGAGAGTTTCCTAGAAAAGAAGGCCACTGGATGAAGTAGAGCGAAAGGAAGGAAAGGAAGCGAAGGATCTGGATGGATGAGGACTGGAGCCGAGGTGAAGGCTGACTTCAATTGTTCAAAGGCTTTTTGAGCTAGTTCAGACCACTCGAACTGGATATGGGTTCGGGTAAGTTGAGTAAGTGGAAGAATGATGGAAGAAAAGTTTTTAATGAACCTACGATAAAAATTGGCGAATCCAATAAACCTCTGTATCTGCTTCCGGTTAGATGGTACCGGCCAATCTCGAATGGCGGAGACCTTCTGAGGGTCCATAGAGAGAAGATAATGAATCCTAGGAAGGGTATAGAAGTTTTTTCAAACTCGCATTTCTCTAGTTTAACATAAAGACCGTGAATTCTAAGACGGGACAGGACCTTTTAACTTGCATACGGTGTTCTTGGAGATTAGAAGGAAAGATGAGCATATCGTCAAGATATACCACCAGAAAGTCATCGACAAAATCTCGAAAGATATCATTAACAAAGTGTTGGAACGTGGCAGGTGCGTTACAGAGTCCGAAAGGCATCACTAAATACTCGAAGTGTCCATATCGGGCGCGAAAGGCGTCTTCATTCGTCCCCCTTCTTATTCGGATCAAGTTGTAGGCCCCTCTGAGATCTAATTTCGTGAAAATTTTAGCGGACCTAAGTCGTTGAAATAGTTCAGGAAAAAGTGCCAGAGGGTAGCGGTTCTTGATAGTAACATTGTTGAGGGCTCTATAATCAATACAGGGTCTAAGGGAACCATCTTTCTTTCCTACAAAAAATATACCAGCCCCAGCAGGAGATGTAGAGTGGCGTATGAACCCCTTCTGTAAGTTCTCTTCTATGTAGTCTTTGAGAACCTCTTGTTCAGGCTCTGAGAGGGGATAGATTCTTCCAAATGGGATCTGAGCTCCGGAAAGTAATTCAACAGGACAATCGTAAATACGATGTGGGGGTAGAACATTGGCCGATTTCTTGTCAAAAACATCAGCGAAGTCATTGAAGCAGGTGGGTAGACTGACTTCAGGAGACACCTCTTTAACCCCATAAGTGGAGATGAATGACAGGACTGTGAACAAAACTGAGACGGGAAAGAAATCTCACCAGAAAACCAGTTTATTAGAGGGTGTGGATCTTCAACCAGGGTACCCAAAATGATAGGAAACAAAAGAAAAGGTAAAACATCAAAAGAAATTGATTCCTCGTGCTGGTTAATCTTGACCATCATGGAACAGTCTCTAGGTGAACCGGTCAGAGGAAAACTTTGAGCCGTCAGCTAGGCGAATAAACAAAGGCGAAGTCTTGACCCGGGTCGTGAGACCCCACTCTTGGCACACGACTCCAAAATAAAAGAACTACATGCTCCGGAATCAATAATGGCCTGAGTCCTGACGAGTCGATCTGTTCCCTGTAATGAAAGATTAACTGAGAGGTAAGGTAGGGCAGGAGAACTGGATGAAGGAGAAGGTGAAGAAGAATTCTTACGGGTAGGTCTGATGGACAGTTACTAAGGCGATGACCAGATTCGCCACAATATAGGCAGAGATTCAGACAAACGTCTGCGTTGATGCTCTTCGGGAGACAGGGAAGAAGGGTGAGCCCAAGTTGCATTGGTAAGGTTCAGCCATTGAGGAGAGGGTGCAGGAAAGGTGATTCTGAAAAAGTGCAATTGGCACCCATCCTCTCCAACTTCTTTCCCTCGAAATCTATCATTTGGACGGACAGATCGATGAGAGCTTTAAGAGTCTCCGGAACTCCCACACGAGCGAGTTCATCCTTCAAAGTCTCAGACAGGCCGAGACGAAATTGATGTTTAAGGGCTGCATCATTCCAATGGGTTTGGTGCTCATCTCCGGAAATCGGACACATACTCCTCCACGGCCTCCTCCTTGGGAGAGATTACGGAGCGTACCCTCTGCAGTAGCAGCCCTTTTAGGGTCATCATAAATTTCTGCCAGGGCAGCAAAGAAGGTCTCCACCGAGGCTACCGTGGCTCATTCTTTTCCAAAAGCCGGGAGCCCAGGTTGGGTTCATCTTGCAATAAGGAAATGATAAAACCGACTTTAACCCTTCATCACTAAAACTTCGGGGACGAAGGGAGAAATAAAGTCACAAGAGCTTTTAAACTGGGTGAATTTTGAACGATCTCCGCAAATCTATCAGGCAGAGGCACCTTAGGTTCCAGGGAGGCAGCTTGGAACGCCGGCTGTGAGACTGGAGATCCACTAGTGGAGATGGCTTTCAACTAGCATCAAGCTGGAAGAACCCTTGACGGGCCTCCTGTACGGCTCCTTGTAGCTCAGATACCTGTCTATATAATTCTTCACCAGACAGACCTCTCCAGCGGGGTTCATATCTGGCTGCCAGTTACTGTTAGGACTCTTCAGGGAGAGCCCCAGCAAACCTCTCATGGACGCAGAGTCTAAGGGGCATATTATAAAGGTTCGTTAACTTTCGCGGCCGTTTTCGCGGACATTAACGCATAAATCGCGTTTACCGAGATTTATAAAGGTCCGAAAACGGCGCGCGAAAGTTAACAAAGCGTTAACCTTTCGCGCCAATACTTACCTGTTTACCGCCGCTTCTATTATTAAAGCGGCGGTACTGGTTTCGCTCGGCTAGTATCGGCTGTTTTACTTCGCCACCTTGAAGGAGGCGAAGTCAGCCGATACTAACCTCCCGCGGCGGGGATGGGCAGGCAACCCGCGGCGGGTGGTCGCACCCGCCCCGGGAGACACGCCCCACCCGCCCCACACCCCCGCCGGCGGCAGCGGCGACCCCCCCGCCGCCGCGCTTCCCAGCACGCCCCTCCACCGTCCCCGTTCGCGGCAATCTCGGAACGGGAGGCTAGGAGGGGCTGCCGGAGGGCCGCAGCAGGGGTCGCGACCACCCGCCGCGCACCCCCTCCCGGCAACCCCTCCAAGCCCCCCGCCCCGGCCGCTCCTGGGGAGGGGACGGGAGGGAGCCGCTGGGGGGATGGAGGCTCCCTCCAGCGGGGCCCTGAGAAGGGCCTTTTGGGGCTTAGGGGTCCCGCAGCTCGAAACGGGACCCCCCTCCCGGCCCTTACAAGGGCCCTGCGGCACGACAAGTGCCTTTGGCGGGGGTCCCGCAGCTGAAACCGGGACCCCCAGTGCGGCTCTAAAAGAGCCCTTGGGCGACGTTTCTTTCTTCCAGTCCCGGCGACACCAGCCGCCGAGGCCGGACCCCCGAGAGGTACCCTGCGGCCGCCAGGGGTACCCCCGGCGGGCGCGGCAACCTCAACGAGGCCGATGTTGCCGGCGTCTTGATCGACGTGACGTCTTCGGGCTGGCGACACCCAACCCCACTCAGGTCGCCGATGCCAGGCAGACTCACTGCGGCCGCCAGGGAGCCTGCTGGCCGCCGGTCAGCGGAGCCGATGTTGCCAGCCGCTTCTTTCTTCTTTCTTCAGCCATCTACTGCGATGGCATCTGAGTCCTCGGCGGAAAGCTCCTCTTTATATAGGTTTGCAGAAATCCATAATCCATTTCTGATTGGTCAATTTTTAATACTTGCTTTACATTAACCAATCAGAATTCAGAACTTTCCAGAAATCTATTGGTTAATGTAAAGCAGTATTAAAAAATTGACCAATCAGAAACGGATTATGGATTTCTGCAAACCTATATAACCTCGTTGAGGTTGCCGGCGCCCGCCGGGGGTACCCCTGGCGGCCGCAGGGGTACCTCTCGGGGGTCGGCGGCCTGGCGGAGCTGTGTGTCGCCGGGGGCTGGAAGAAAGAAGACGTCGCCCAAGGGCTCTTTTAAGGCACGATGGGGTCCCGGTTTCAGTGGGGGACCCCCGCCAAAGGCACTTGTCAGTGCCGCAAGGGCCCTTGTAAGGGCCGGGAGGGGGGTCCCGGTTCGAGCTGCGGGACCCCCTAAGCCCCAAAAGGCCCTTCTCAGGGCCCCGCTGGAGGGAGCCTCCACCCCCCCAGCGGTCCCTCCCGTCCCCTCCCGGGAGCGGCGGGGGGGGGGCTTGGAGGGGTTGCGGGGGGGGGTGCGTGGCGGGTGGTCGCGACCACCTGCTGCGGCCCCTTCCCGGCAGCCCCTCCTAGCCTCCCGTTCGAGAGCCGGAACGGGGAACGGGTGGGGAGGGGTGCTGGGAACGGCGGCGGGTGGTCGCGCTGCCGCCGCGGGGGGTGGGGGGGGTAGGAGCGGCGTCGGGAAGGGATTTTAAGTCCTTCGGGCGATACTATACAGTATGCCGCGAAGGGGCTTAAAATTACCGCAGCACATCGCGCCGCGATAGGTATCGCGGGAATAGCGCTCGCCGTCTATTTTCGCGGCCGCGATGTGCGGCGGTAATTTTTTGCGATTATCGATCTTTATAATATGCCCCTAAGTGTGGTTGGTTTCTTCTCCAGAGCCTCTGATGGTGAGGATGTTGAGCTGCCGGACGGACTCCAGGTTGCGGTTCCAGATCAAGGTCTACCGAGACCAACCCGCAGTGTAGAGAGACAGTTGGTAACTGGGAACAGGTAGAAGCACAGGCAAGAGCACGGATGTAAAACTGGAAACAGAAGATGGCTGTAACAATATGGATGCTGAAGGCTGAACTGGAAACAGACGTGGCTGTAACAATATGGTGCTGAAGTGAACGGAAACATAAACTGGCTGTAACAATATGGATGCTGAAGGCTGAACTGGAAACAGGAGTGGCTTGTAACAATATGGATGCTGAAGGCTGAACTGGAAACAGAATGGCTGGTTAACAATATGGATGCTGAAGGCTGAATGACAAGAATCAGGAAACAAACTGGGCAGAACAAATCCACACAGAAGGAGCGAAGAACAGATAAAACTATACTGAACTGGCAGCAAGATTCACCACGTGGGGATGCTTATGAAGGCCCCCTCCACGTCATCGCCCTGATTGGAGCGTGCCCGTGCGCCCGTGGAGACCCAGCCGACCATGTTCTGGTCGCGGGCTCCACGCCCCCCGTGCGTCCTTGCGCGCGCGCACGGGTGCCCGCGGCGCGCCTGCCCGTGCGGCCAGCGAAGGAACGTGGCCCCAGGTAAGACCCGAAACCTTACACAATTCAACCATATCGATACTCATATTTTTGTATCTTTAAGCAAAATAATCATATACAGACAGTAAAGGTCCCATACAGTGAGAACACACAGAAAGGTCCCATACAGTGAGACGACAGTAAAGGTCCCATACAGTGAGAACAGACAGTAAAGGTCCATACGTGAGAAAGACAGTACAGGTCCAATACAGTGAGAACAGACAGTAAGGTCCCATACAGAGGAACGTGTCACTTCATCAAACAGGAGGAATGGGTGAGAAACTTGTCTACAGGACCTGACCCAGCCAGAAATGGAAGTCCTTGGTAAGGGCTTGAATTTTGCCATCACCCTAAAGCCATCCCTGTGGTGGATATTATAGCAGCCACAGAAGCCTCTATCCACAGTAATACAGGTGTACACGAGTGGGCAGAACAACTTCGCCTTAAGGTACTGCAGCCTTAGCCAGTGCAAAATTCCTTCATCTAACCTGACTACACAGGAAAGAAGAGCCTTAACATCCCTCAAGAAAGATTCCAGTATCACCATCTACCGGCAGATAAAGAGATGCACAGTGGTACTCAACACCTCAGACTACCATGATAAGGTGACCATGCTCCTGGCCGATACAAACACATAGAGGCTTTTAAAAGGGATCCACCAGCTACAAGAAAAGAGTCATAGAGACTTACTACAACAGCTTCAAAAGGATAAAGCCATTGACCGAGCAATGATTCATCACATCTACCCTGGTGAGGCCACATCCATGCATATATGGACTCCCAAAGATACATAAGGAAGGGGCCCCACTAAGACCTATAGTCAGCAGCATCAACTCGGTAACATACAAGGTGGCAAAATATCTAGCTAACATCTTAGGACCTTGGTTGGGAAGTTCTAAGCATCACATCCAGAACTCTCAGGATTTCACCAACAAGATTGAAGATATAGTACTCGGTTGTAGAGAAACTATGGTGTCCATGATTGTGACATCTCTCTTCACTTGTTACCACCAAGGAGGCTGTTGACATGGTGAGAAAACGGCTGGGCCAAGACAGCACTTACCCGCAGAACTGATCTCAACCCAGAAGGTGTGTTCCTTGTTGGACTTGTGCCTGAATACCACCTATTTCAAATACAGGGATAAGTTCTATAACGCAAAAAACATGATGTGCTATGGGATCTCCAGTTTCACCTATTGTGGCCAACCTTTACTGGAGGAGGTAGAAAAACACAGGCGCTTAATACCTTTAAGGGCATAGCATCCAGCCACTGGTTCAGATATGTTGATGACCTGGGTTAAAATCCACCAGAAGGAAGTACAAGCTTTCACGAACACATTAATGCGGTGGACCAAAACATTAAATTCACAAGGGAAGAGGTAACAAAACAACAAACTGGCTTTCTTGGACTGCTTGGTAGAAGTTAAGGAAAATGGTAAACTGGAAGTAGAGGTTTACAGAAAACCAACACACACAGATCAGTATTGATGTTTGACTCCCACCACCCTTTAGATCACAAGCTGGGGGTATCAGAACCTGCAACACGAGCGAGAACATCCCCACTAGCACAGAGGCGAAGGCTAAGAAATGAAACATAGAGGAGCCCTTAAAACGTGGGATATCCAGACTGGGCCTTGTGCAAAAGAAAGTAGAAGGAAAGAAAAGAACACGAATACCAACAGTGAAGGGGAAAAGCAAGACGGAGGAAGAACATGGTCATCCCATATGTAGCAGGGGTCTCCGAGAAATTAAGAAGAATTTTCAAAAAACATCGTATCCCTGTCTGCTTTAAACCGAAACAACACCCTGAGGCAGCAGTGTACATCCGAAAGACCCAATACACAAAACACAGAAAAGCGACATCATATATGCAGTGCAGTGCAGTGAAGAATGCTCTGATTTGTATGTGGGGGAGACCAAACAGCAACTGCATCAACGTATGGCCCAGCACAGAAGAGCCAATTCCTCGGGTCGGACTCAGCCGTGTATCTTCATCTTAAGGATAAAGGACATACCTTTGAAGATTGTAATGTTAACATACTGGCGAAGGACGTGACTGGTTCAGAGAGGTGTTAAGGAGGCCATTTATGTGAAAATAAAGAAACCTAGCCTAAAAGAGGTGGGGGGGTTCGACACCAACTGTCTGCCATGTACAATGCTGTTTAACACCTTCATCTGGGCGTTCCTTAACACCTCTTAGCTACATCCAAGCACACCCTTAACACCTGGCTGTGATATGCTAATTGGGATTTTCCAGGGTACATAATTGCCACAGATTCTTGTACAAGTCATTCTGAATTGAGAAAGCCAGTGGATGACTAGCGAAACGTCTTCAAGAACTAATTTCAAGTCCAGTTGATCTAATTGAATACAACAGATATATATTGATAGGTGTTTCGGAAAAAAACCTCACATTATGATTTAAAAAGTTTAAGTTCCTTTTAACTCCTCCCCTGACCCCCCCCCCCCCATACACACTTGTAGGAAGGGAACCCCATAAGTGGTTTTGTGTTTTCTGGCTACAACCCTCACATAATCACCATGTGTGCCGAAAACAGCAATACAAGTGTCGGACATTCAAATGCATTTCTTTACATAGACTTTTCAATGCTTTTAAGTGTTGCTATTATCTGGACAAAAACTATTTTAAAATGAGAAAAAAGCTTAAAGCGTATTCCCATAGGTAAATAATTATTAGATCTCTCACTCCTCCACCGTATCCTCTGACAGGTCCCGACGATCTTTGTATTCTTGCACATTGTATGCTTGGGACCTGTCAGAAGACGCGGCAGAGGGGTGAGAGATGGGTAAGTTCTTACCTTTGTACCAGCTCCTGAACGTTTTAATGAAAACAGGAGGTAAGACACAGCTCCTTTACCTCCTGTTCTTCAATAAAACTGAATTCCCTTAAATGGTATGTCCATCAATTTAACAACCTTCTTTTTTACTGTTTACTGAAGAACAGGTGGTAAATGCATCTCTTACCCCGTTCTTCAGTAAATCTTGCAGGAGAGCAGGAGAAACGTACCCACGGATCGCCCCCGCGCTGGATTCTCTGACAGTCTCCGATGCTTCCATGCTCCTTCGCACTGTGTGCACATGCGCAAGACTGGGGATGCGTCGGAGGCTTTCAGCCGCGTCGGGTCTCTCTGCAGCGCTGGAACGATCCGCGGGTAAGTTTCACCTGCTTTTGCAAGATTTACTGAAGAAGGAGAGGTAAGAGATGCATTTTCCTCCTGTTCTTCAGTAAGACAGTTAAAAAGAAAGTTTGCTGCAATGCTATCCATACAGGTCCAAAAAGCAAAGTCCTATTTAGAAAAACAAAATAGCTTTCCTGTCCTACCAATATGGGTTTCAAAAAATGAATGTGTTGCAGTTGATAACCAATAGAGCACCATGTGTGTATTTAACTAAGGACTAAAAACATTTTATAGTAATAGCAATAGCCTGAGGAGTTTAATAACAGAAGTGCATCAGCTGGTGATTGTGTGCAGGAAAGTCTTCCAGTAGGAGAACGAATACTGTAACAGAATGGTAGGAGCAATAATGTTGACTCTTTTTTCCAGGCCTTTGCAATTTTTATAAACTTCTTGCAAAATTGACTTTATATTATATTTTAATTGCATTTGGAGGATTTTAATATCATTCCAAATATTAACTTTGCTTTGAGGAGTCTTTTTATAGAAGAGATTATACTGCCATCTAGTGTTGGAAAATATAGTGAGACGACAAGCCAACTTTATGGGTCGGGAAAGATGCTGAATGACCAGTTTATGGTTATTTTAAGCAAAGTGAAAAGACACCTGAACCTAGTTAACTGGAAATATATAAAAAATAGAAAGAGTTAATGGAGAATGCATACATCTCTTTTTAAATGGCATGTACAGTGGGGAAAGCAGGGACTGTTGTATTGTCAACAACTCAGGACTGTCTGTAGTTTAGAATGCAGGTAAATTATAAAAATGAAAACTGTGTACATCAGTATGTGCAAATTAAAACCAGCAGCATTCCTTTAATATCAACACAGCACCTTAGTGAAAACCGGCAATTAAACTCTGACGGGGAATGCAATTTTACTGGATGGCACTACTTACCTCAGCACAAAAGCACACTACAATGGTGAATTCAAAATTTATTAAACAACTTATACACATTTTCGGGATGCCCTGTCCCTTCCTCAGGTATATCTTACCTCACCACACTCCTGAGATGCAGTAATAGCTGTGTAGCAGTTACTCATCAGATAAGGAGTGCCGGGGAGAGCAGGTTATGGTTATGGAAAACAGGCTACATCTGCATGGGTTTTAGGGGTGAGGCCACACTAGCGCGTTTTTCTCATGATTGCGCCCGCGATTTTCGGAGAGGCGAAAATTCTGGCAATTTCCGATGCGCATGCGATTGCGCGTCCATTCACATTTTGGTAAACGCATGCATTCACCATTTTTGGTGGTTAACACATGCGTTTCCATAATGCAAAACAGCAAAAATGCATGCGCAAAATGGCCGCGCAAATGCAAAAGGCACACGAATTGCGCACACAAGATAACGATAATGCTCGCGATTTGGTGCGCGATTCCTGTGCGTTGCAGTGTGGCCTCAGCGTACATTATTTAAACAATAACAAAATACCGCAGAGGTACCTTTCACAGCTGGTACCCGCAGAAGTACACTTGGGGGGGGGGGGCACAGCCTGAATGCAGGAGTCAGTTATTGGCCTTGACATCACGTCATAACTGCAACTGACTATTGCTACATGGGGAAAATCTTGCCACCATGTCAGCTTTCATGCAGAGTTTAAGTTAGATTTCTCGGTTCAGGAACTACGAGGCGGCGATTATTATTATTATTATTGATTTATATAGCGCCGACATCTTCCGTGGCAATTTACAATTACATAGTCATAACAGACATCCCACCCGCCAAACCTGGCTTCCGAGCAGGGGGGGAGAAGGAGGGGTGGCCGAGTCATGTTACGTCACTAACGGAGTGGGATGGGGGCGGAGTCAGGGAGGGGTCAGTACGCTCCTAGCCACACCTCTAACGTGATGTAATTACGTCACGTTAGAGGCGTGGCTAGGGGGCATAACTGGCCTGTGTGACGTAATTTACATCAACATAGGAGGCATGGCGAAGGCGTTCCGGAGGGCGGACTCAGGTAAGTTCGGGCCGAGGAGTTTGGGGTTGTTCGTAGGAGACTTCAGCGGACTCCCGGGAGGGGTGGGTGCCTGCATACATTACATACAGGGTAATACATGTATTACAAAGTATACATATACATACACAGGTAATAAATAATATAATCCACAGAGTGAGGAGTTCTTACAGAAATACCTGATACAATAGGAGAGAGGACCCTGCCCAAAGAGCTTACATTCTAGGGGAAATGGGGGTGAGAGATAAGTTTGCGGGAACAGTAAGCTGAAATAGATTGGCAGTGGAACGTGAAAGGTGGTTGGATCATATTGGGTAGTAAGAGGGGTGAGGGTAATGTTCTAGACCAGGTATATGTTACCTAAAGAGGTGGGTTTTAGGTTACATTTGAAGGTGCTAAGGGATGGTGAGTGACGGACAGACAGAGGAAGGGAGTTCCAGAGCAGAAAGGCAGCACAAGTAAAGTCCTGAATGCGGGTCAGGGAAGAGGTGACCAGATGTGAGAGAGGAGAGTATCATTTTCAGAGCGGAGGTTGCGCCTGGGACGGATATCGCTGGATCAGCTGAGATATATGGAGGGGCTATGTTGGATAGTGCTTTATAGGATAAGGTAAGCAGGTTAACTGGATCCTTTGCGGGATGGGCAACCAGTGGAGGGTCTGGCAGAGAGGAGAGGCATTAGAGAAGCGAGAAGAGAAATGAATAAGCTGGGCAGCCGAGTTGAGGATGGATTAAAGCGTGCCAGGCGGTTGTTTGGAAACCACACAGGAGTGTGTTGCAGTAGTCTAGCCGGGGTATGATTAGGGCATGGACTAGGATTTTGTAGTTCCTTCGAGAGGAAGGGTTGAATGCGGGAGATGTTTTTGAGTTAGAGCTGACAGGGAGTTGGCAAGCGAATTGACATGAGGTTTGAAGGAAAGATCAGAATCTAGCGTTATTCCCAGGCAGCGGACATGAGGAGATGGGGCTATGGGTGTATCGTTAATATTAATAGTAAGGCTAGGGAGGGGAACAGATCATGAGGGTGGGAAAAGGACAAGTTCAGTCTTGTCCATGTGGCGATCAAATAATATAGTGCATAATGTATCCCCCACTGTAAATTATAAGGTATTATAAGTCACAAAGAGTTCCGTGACCATATAAAAGCACAAGGCCACAGGCGAGTGCTTTATACAGGGCACTGAACTCTGAGGTGACTTATAATATCCCGATGAATTTACAGTAGGGGGTACATTATCATTATAACCCACCCCTCCTTCCCATGCAGGATCCCTTACAGGATTGTGCAGTCCAAAATCATTCATTTTAATACAAGTTAAAAGCCCCCCCCCCTTTCTAGCTAGTCTCCTCCATTTCAGATGGATCAATAGTTTTCTCCCCCCTGTGCTTTCTTCCCAGTGTGTGCAGTGTCTCGGGCCAGCAGGATCACAGTCATCTGACCTCCTTAATTCCTGGTTCTTCAGCAGATGCAAGACCTAAAGAGACCACCCACCTGCTCAATTCGGTAGCTTGCAGCTCTTTTAAGACCACACCTCCTGGATTCCCTGACACACACACTACACATTTCCTTCAGGACCGGCACTTTGTGATCCATATCGAAGGTAAGTTCTGTTACATGGGGCACTTCCGTGTTATAATTGGTGCGCTACTATTGTAGAGATTGATGATTATAGGGATATTCTTTACAGTTCGGCCCCTAGGATCAACAGGAGGGGTGGGTTGTATAGTGGATAATGTACCCCCTACTGTAAATTATAGTATATTAGAAGTCACAGGGGAGTTGTGACCATATAAAAGCACGGGCCGCAGGCACTCAGGGCGCGGAACTTGAGGTGACTTTTGAATCTGATAATTTACAGTAGGGGTACATTATCATTATAACCTACCACTTCACCCTAATTCAAAGACATGACCTGTTAGCCTATGGCTCACTGGCTATGTAATGGCGCGAACCCCTCCCTCCCCACCTCCATGTGCACCTACTGTTACAGACACTCTCGTCCAACACCTCTCCCGCCATCACCCTCCCTAGCCTGTATGGCACCCTCCCCTTGCTCAGGACTCCCAAAAAAACAGCCTCACCCCAAATCCACCAACAGCAAACTCATGGCTGCCCACGGCTAACACTTAAATTTTTAGCTGAAGAGAAAGCCACCATCACCTTTGCATATGAAGCGGAGGTGAGCGCATAGTAAATGTAGTATACAAACGATAGCTACATTCTGTCCAGTTTCTTTTCTCGTGCATTAATCAAGTGTGTGATGCGGTCATAGCGGCTTCTGATTAATGCGCGAGAAGTGTGAAACCGGACAGAATGAGCTTCGTTTGTATGTTACATTTACTGGTGCAGTTCAACTCCTCTTCATATAGCAAAGGTGATGGCGGCTTCCTCTTTAGCTAAAAGTGTTATACATGGGGAGGAGTTAAGGGGTGATGCAATACATCCTCGGATTTTAAAAGAGCTTAGTTCAGTTCTATCTAGACCACTGTTCTCTATTTCAGATTCACTTTGGTCTGGGAATGTGCTGTGGGATTGAAAAAAGCAATGTAATACCAATCAAAAAAGGTAGTCGTTCACAGCTAGTAAATATAGACCTGTAAGCCTAACATCAGTGGTAGGGAAGGTGATGGAACTTTGTTACGGGATCTTCCTTGACTTTGTCTCCAGAGCTCATTAATTAGTAGTAGTCAGCATGGATTTATAAGAAATAGATCATGCCAGACAAATTATTGTTTTTATGAAAGTGAAGTAAGAATTTGGATTCATGCACAGCAATGGATGTGGTAGACTTGGATTTTGTGAAAGCTTTTGATACTGTGCCACATAGGCAACTAATGTATAAACTGAGGACTGCTGGCCTTGAAGAAAAGATTTGTGCATGGATAGAGAATTGGTTATTGGATTGCAAGCAGAGGAGCTACATCTATGTGGGCTAAAGTTCTAAGCAGAGTGCTCAGGGATCTGTACTGGGGCCGTTCTGTTTAATCTGTTTATAAATGACTTGGAAGGGGACATTGAGAGCAAGATCTCTGTGTTTGCTGATGAAACTAAACTATGCAGAGCTTTGGAAACTCAAATGATGTGCAAGTGTTGCAAGCAGACCTAGATAGATTTCAAACGAGATTCAATTTTGAAAAATGTAGGGTGATGCATTTGGAATTTAATAATCCCTGTGCCACCTACAAATAAATAACTCTGTGTTAAGTGCATCTGTAATGGAAAAAGATTTGGGGGTTTGGTAGATAACAGGCTAGCTTAGCAAACAATGCCAGGTAGCAACGGCTAGAGCTAGCAAGATATTGTCTTGTAAAGAGGGGAATAGATTCAAGAGAGAAAGATATTATTCCCTTTACAAGGCACTGGTAAGACCACATTTGGAATATGCGGTGCAGTTTTGGAATCCCATATAAAAAAGGGTTATCTTGGAAATGGAAGCAGTTCAGAGAAGGACACTAAATTAATAAGGGGAACGGAGGGGCTTGAATATGCAGGCAGATTAGACAAGTTAGGCTGTTTACATTGGAGAAGCGCGTTTGCCTGGGGATATGATAACCTTATACAAATATTAATGGGCCATACAATGAACTCTCTGGTGATTGTTCACTAATAGGTCATATCAGAGGACTCATGGACATCCTTAAGGTTGGAAGAAAAGAAGTTTCATCTTCAGGTTAGGAAAGGTTTCTTATAGTGAGAACGGTGAAACTGTGACACTGTGGAACATGTACATATAGATCTGGTTGATCAGGGATACTTCCGATTGCGTTTGGATTCAGGAAGAACACCCCCCCCTCCCTTTTTTTGTGTGTGTTTTTTTGCTGTTTTTTTGCCTTCCTCTGGATAAAATGTTAGGGGAGGTTAAAAAAAATAAAACTAAAAAAAAAAAAAAGGGTGAATAGGTTGGACTTGATGTCTTATTCAACCTCAATTACTATGTTACTATGTTTCTATGATATTATCGGCTACTTGGGTCCATATGGATCCATTAAGGGGGTAGGTTATAATAAAATAATCTCCGGGTTTGGGGGAAAGTTACTATGAAATAGAATTCTGGGGATGGACATGCCCTTTAACATAAAGGTCCTGACCCAGAGAACATGTGACAAAATAAGCTAACAAAGTACAGGCCTTCTCAAATTTGTTATAAAATGGGAGTGTTGGTGGAGCAAGGAATCAATAAATCCCATTTGGTAAATTGGAAGTTCATGCTTGCTTTAAATAGGGTAAAAATAATTGCTTGTGTAGTGATATGCTACATAAAACTTAATTTGAAATAATTCCCAACAGCTTATTGCTACATCATTAAAAGGTCTCCTGACACATCATCAATCAAAACAGAAAATTACATATAGAATATTGATTAGCCAGTTCATACAAAAAGAACAACGTCACCCATGCAGATTTCCATGTTTGCAAAAGATCAGTTTATTTTTTAAAAGTATACTCATTATATGTCAGTCTTGCACAGTTCTCTCTAAGCGTGCACGTCAACACAGTTTGGCAGGGCACACCAATCTGTGATAATATAAGCACAACAGTGTGTAGCACAAAAATAAAATTTTATACGTCTAGATAATACATATCTACACGCATAAATAATACATATCTGCACGCATAGATAATACATACACGTATCTGCACACATAGATAATACATATCTGCACGCTAGATAATACATATCTGCATGCATAGATAATACATACAGTATCTGCACACATAGAAATACAATCTGCAGATAGATAATACATATCTGCATGCAGAGAAATACATATCGCACGCATGGATATACATATCTGCACGCAGAGATAACACATATTTGCACACGAGTAAAACATATCTGCACGCATAGATGATACATGTTTGCATGTGTAGATTTTCATATCTGCACGCATAGACCACACATCGCACGCATAGATTAACATATCTGCACATAGATTATACAATCTGCATGCATAGATAATAATATCTGCACACATAGAATATACATATCTGCACGATAGATAATGCATATCTGCACACATATTATACATATCTGCATGCATAGAATATACATATCTGCACGCATAGATAATACATATCTGCACGCATAGATAATACATATCGCACGCATAGATAATACATATCGCACACATAAAAATACATTCTGCACACATGGAATATACTATTCGCACGCATAGATAGCATATCTGCACGCATAGATAATACATATCTGCACACATAGTAATACATATCTGCACGCATAGATATACATATCTGCAACATAGAAAATACTATATGCCACATGGAATAACATATTGCACGCATAGATAATGCATATCGCACGAGAAATACATATCGCACACATAGATAATACATATCTGCACACATAGAAAATTACATATCTGCACACATAGAATATACATATCTGCACGCATAGATAATGCATATCTGCCAGCATAGATAATACATATCTACAGCATAGATAATACATATCTGCACACATAGAAAATAAATATCTGCATGCATAGATTATACATATTGGCATGCATATAGATATGATATAGATATCTTCACACATTTGAACATTGATCAGCACGTATAGATAACATATATCGCACGCATAGAATAAATATCTGCATGCGCAGCTGCTTAGGGACATGCTAGAGAATCGTCAAAACATGGTTTCAGTGTCCAAATGTAGTAGTTTCAGCTCAGGACTTTGGTTTTAACAGTCAAGTTCCAAGTAAAACTTACTAATGACCCTTAGAGATGGCCGAAACTCACCAGTTTTGTTCCGTTTTGGATTCCTGGATCTCGCGGAAATCAGGAAGATCCTAAAATCTGAAAATGGAACGCATTTTGATTATTATCGAATGTTTTAAGCTATTTTTGATAATTTGGGAAAATAGCCTGAACATTCAATAATCCTCGAAAATATGACCAGAGAATACTTTTCGAATATTATATAACGTTCTAGTCTACTTTTTGAAAACTATCGAAAATAGCTTGGAACATTCGATAATAATCGAATATGCGCTCAGAAGTCCCGAAATCTGGATGATCCATCCAGATTCGGTTGGATTGGACCCAGATCCCATCTCTAGTGACCCTTGGACACACCTGTGGAACGAACCCCAGCAGGATTTTTCATATTAAATTAGAGGGAACATTAGTCTTGAGAATAATTTCTCTATTCACTTTGCTTATTGCATTAAGGGGATGTCTTACCTCCTCAGATAAAAAAAATTACATTTCTTTAGTGACAAATGCCATAATCACTTCTTCTGGCAGCTTGAACTATCCCTCTGGCTCTGGCATTCAAGGTTTCGACCATATCCCTGGTTTACGTGCCTTTATGAACTTACAGATGTGCACTGTGCTCAAACTTTTAACAAGCTCAAGTATGCACAGGGCAGTGGGCTTTTCAATGAAACACATGACTGATGGTGGGAAAGCCCAGGGTGAAGAATGTCCAAGAGATGGGCCATGCTGCTAGGGAAAATGTTACCTGAAAATCCTGAAAAGAATATATTACAAACTTTGATTGAAGGGGTCCCTTTACTTTCAAACAAAAGCCCTTGGTCTTACCTTTTCATTGATCTTTATTGAACATTTTGCATGAAGAAATAGAACTGCTGGATTTCTCCCTCAATAAGGACCAAGATTGATTCATATTAGAGGAAAAATACATACACAGTTCAGATTATTCCCCAACCCCATCAGTTGAGTTCTTGAAACATAGCTTATTTACAAAACAAAGTCATTTTAAATGTGGACTTGCCCCATGACCTATGCAATAGGTGGAAATAAGTGGCAATAAGGCAAAGACATATGAAAGGGGCCCTTAGGATGAAACTAATTTCCTTTAGAGAAGACACCTTGAAATTAGGTCCCACTAGTGGTTAGAGATGTTCGAAACTGTTCAGTTTCATTAGTTTTTGAATTTTCTAAATTTTCAGGAAATTTCAAAAGTTTGAGTTTCATTTTCGAAAATTGTCTACTTTCGATTTTCTAAAATTGTTATTTCAAAAATCATCTACTTTTGTTTCGATAATCTACTTTCGATTTTTTCGAAATCATCTACTTTGATTTTTGCTTTTCGATAATTATCACTTTAAATTTTCAATAATTATCTACTTTGATTTTCGATAAAAATTTAAATGCTATAAATTCGGGTTCCGTGAGATTGGGAGTTCTGAAAGTTTCGTCAGGACTTTGAAACCAGATTAGATTTAAAACTAGGTTCCAATCGAACCCACATTACATCCCTATTTGCCTGCGGCAACAGCATTGATTTTCCTATTGCCTTTATCCTATTCATCCATTTTTAGAAAATACAGTATCACGTCTTCTGTACTCATGATCCCTTTCTGCTCAGTTTATAATTATAGATTTAAAATCCTCTTAGCAGCTTTGTAATTCAGTATCTCTTTCCCTGTTTTGATCCTATACCTTCCCTGAAGTAACCACGAAAGACTTTCTTCTACATGTCATCTCTTTTCTTCTCCCACAGAGATTTCTATTGCATTTAATATCCACAACTTCTGATTTTCAGCTGTGGCAAAGTGGGAAATCTTGTTTCATGGGGCCAATTATTGCTTTCCTCAGGACAACCTTTTATTATGTTATTATTGAGATATGATGGTGATTTCATTTTTGGATTCCAAGCCAAAAGTCTTTTTAATTCTCTACCTAAGGGAATGTTTACCTAGTGTTAATAAATGCTGCCTTAATAAGATCAAAGAACAGGGAATGCAATTTAAAAACAACAAATTCTTCAGAGAAAAATGTAAAATTTCACATTCCTCAATTTCCTAATCTTCTCCATTTGTATAAATAAAATAGGTTTGCCTGTCTGTCTATGTCAAGGTTGGGACATTTCTTTTTCCCAGCAGGCCACATGAGAAACCTTGACTATTATAAAGGGCCAGACTGATTCACTCAACTTAATTCTGCTCAAGATTAATGTGATTCATTATAGAAAGAGAAGATTAAACAGAATATCACCCCCAACCCACCCCACCCCCATGCAAACTTGAAGATAAAGCAGTCACCCTCTAAACCACATTTACATTCTCCCGGGCACTCCTGAGTGAACCTGACCTTTAAATGAATTACCAGGTTAATTGTTAATTTTTTTATATCTGTATTTTTAAAGGACGTAGTAGTTGTATAATAATTTAGATCCATTACATCAATTTCAACCACTCATTTTATCACGTCATTAGTTTTTAATACAATAAAAATAAACAAAATCAATATAATCAGTTAACCAGCCTGAGACAATCAGTTAATATTATTTTTGTACAAGTCTATTTGCAAGGGATTGGTCGGGACGCAAGTGGGCCCAGGTCTGGTCTATGTATATGCAATATATCAGCCCTATATCAGCCTTTCACACAAAGCTAATAGTGGGAATACCTACTGGCCAATAATAGAGAAGAACAAAACTGGGGATTTCTTTCCAAGAGCTTGTGAGTTCAGAAAATCCGATTGAAACCAATTGAATCGAAATTTTAAAAATTTTCGTTTGTAATTTAAATTTTTGAAAAATGTCATTGCATCTAGCCTGAATAGAAATAAGTTTGTTTTGAAACCTGGATTCATCACTAGTCATTAATGGAGTGTAACCAGTGGCGTAATTAGAAATCATGGGCCCCCAGCAAAACTATGATGGGGCCCTATCTGTGCTTATTCACAGTGGTTTTCTGAGAGGAAGCGATATCTGTCAGGGGAAAATAAAAAGATGGGCCCCCTTGGCTCCCAGGACCCCTACGGTTGCTCTTGGTAGTTATGCCCCTGAGTGTATCATAGGGTGTACAGGAATAAATCACTAAGTAGTTGTGATTCACATCTTATATAGTTTGGGTAAATTTAACAGAATTATGTGCCGATTTGACAAAATTTTTAATGGATCTGGCATTTTTACCCGGTACTTTGAATGGACATACAATTAAAGTCCCCTGCCACTTTCTTAAGGAAATGCACCTGGATCTGAGGGTGTAATCACTGTATGATTACAGACTCCTTGATTTAATGCACATGAGTAAAGAATTGGGCTGCAGGGGGCTTGCAAAAATAAATGTCAGCATCAAGTAGCATAAACTTTATAGTTCTTTGTTTGTGTTACATTGTATTGTAACTGTTGTGTATTGGTTCAGTTTAATTTTAGAAGTGCTGATAGTTCTAAATCTTTAGGAACTAACCTTATTTGTAAAGCTCAACACCAAGTCAGGACAAACACCGACAACTATAATACAGATCTGGAAAGACTATTAGGAGGGAAGACATGGCAGGGATGTGAGGGCTTAAATGGAGGTAATATCAGAATTGTTAGTGTGTATGACAAACATAGGGGAATGGCTAATCAAGGCCAGGAGTTCAGGATAGGATGGAGCAGAGAGTGTAGAAGGGGCTGTAGTTAGGAACACAGGGTGTGGCCCCACCCTCCCTCCCTTTTTTTAGTATTTTAAGAGTAGTTAGTTGTCATAGCAGGTGGGTGGTGGTTAGAGGGGAAAAGGGGAAAGGTGGGAAGGTGAGATTGTTTTGCACTTCCTTTTTTTTAACCTTGCCATTGGGCCTCTGGGAGAGACACTTGGAGGGTGAGTTTGGTTTCAGGGTGAAACCCATTGAGCTGGTGTTGGAACGGCTGATGGGTTAATGGATTATATGGCACCCATGAGCTAGTGTTGGAGCGGTTGATGTGTTGTGGATTATATGGCACCCATTGAGCGGGTGTTGGAGAGGCTGATGGGAATGGATTATAGGCAAGGTTGCAAGACTCTATGGACAGAGATGTTTTAGGTTGCAAATAGGTTTAAAATGTTCATGTTTACAAGGTAAAGTTTTAATGTTATAATGTTTATGATGCACTTTAAGCTTATTGTTAAAGTAATAAAATATGCTGTGGCCTTTTGTTCCAAGTCTGGTGTCACGTCTCTTATATGGGGTTTGGTAATCTTGGTGGTGGTGGTGGTGTTGTTGTTTTAAGTCGAGTTAACCTTTGCACTACAATGCCATGATCTATAATTCCCTTTCTGGTGATCATTGGACAAGTTTATTCACATATGGGTAATCTTTAGGAACAGCAATGCTAAGTTTCTCATTCATGGGGAACAGATCAACAATTAAATAAGCAGCACAATACCATTACTTTGAACAACGAGAAACAAATACTTTTCCCTCCTACATAAACATGTCCAATCATTGGTGCTCACTCTGTATGCCAAAGATTCTCAGCAGCCTTTTCATTATAATGGACTCTTACTGGGACCTCAACAGAGAGCTCACAGTTCTACTGAATATGACCATTATAAATAACACTTATGAAACTACAAAAATAACATCTGAAAGCATTGAGTAGAAAAATACAATTACCAGTAACTTTGGGTAGCAAAAAAAAAAAAACAAAAACAACATAAAAAAAAACCCCCAGAATTAATGGAAAAAAGCAGCACTGGTTGACATTTTATACGAAATTCAGAACTAAAAATATGTAAGAAAAATAGTTGTATATTTATATTTTTTAAGAAAATAAACCACAGCCAATATTCTTAAATGTAGAAATGGATATTAATGTCACCCAAAGCTCAGAACTTCTATTTGGATGTTATAATAAATGAATCATAGAGAGACACAAAGTTGCAAAAATGTTCTTACCAATGACAAAGAGCAAAAGAGGAGAATAATGAATTATAGATAAAAAGTCTTTAGAAACATTATCAAATCACGATTAGAGATGTTCGAAAACTGTTGCGTTTTGTTCCGTACCAACGGACCATAGAAGTCTATGGGAGAGAAAAAATTGAAAGCTTCTGTCCATTTTGAGGGACAAATAGAATAGTAGGTTACTGTTAATGACACAGAGACATGGAGAATGGTCTGGGGAACCCGCAAATATAACTTATTTTAAAACCATCTTTCTCATGATCGGGCTGTTTTCGAGCTTCACATTCTATTTTAGAGAGTTACCGAAATCGATCATTCGATTTTCGATAATTGTCTACTTTCGATTTCGGTTTTCGATAATAGTCTACTTTCGATTTTGGTTTTCGATAATAGTCTACTTTCGATTTTTGGTTTTCGATAATTGTCTACTTTCGATTTTCGATAATCGTCTTCTATTTCGATTTTCAATAAATCGAAATTAAATAAATTAGAAAAATCCGGGTTCTGTGAAACCCGGGAGTTCCAAAAGTTTTGTTGGGACTTAGAAACCCTCAGATTCGATTCGAAACTGGGTTCTATTCGAACCCACCTTACATGTAGAGATGGGCTAGAGCTTGATCCGAGTTCGAATCGCATTTTATGAGTTCAAAAGAACTCGATATCGGATTTTTCGGATTTCTGTATATTACATCGAATTTGTGAAACGATCAGCACATGTCCTAAATTCACCAATGACAGCTATTTTTAGCAGTGCCAGCTGCAAGGATTGCCTTGTTACCCTTTACCCACTTTCCCTATTGATGCAAATGTGATGCACATTGCAAAATAGAAATTAAAGAAGAAGTTCAGTGCAAATACAAATACTTTTTAAGAAAAAGAACATTATTTTTTCTTTCTAATGATCTTAATCTGCCCATTCATATTTTGTCTGTGTACAATAAATGCTTTAGAAAAACTTCTTGTTTGCAGGACCTCTAGTAGAGACTGTTATGGTCTTGCATTTGACCCAGTCCCTGGGTTGATTCAAATGCTCAGTACAGATCTGTGCTAGTTTGATCCATCCAACAGCCAATACAATAAAAATTAAGGAGGCCAACACATTAACAAAATGGGCACAATCCAATCGGGATAATTACCGAATGTTGAATGATGAAGCTCATACTTTCAGAATAATTAACTCTCACTTTACCAGTCACATGGGTAGAGCTTAACTAGATTGAAAGCTTCCTATTTGACATATTCACATACACGTTGTAGCATTCCCTTACTAATCCCCACCCTAAATATTTTTTCATTCAATACAAGACAGTAAAAATTGCCAAAAATCTAAACCCTGAGTATCCAACCAGATGTTTTTATTCTTTATTTAAATGCTATAAAACAGTAGTTAGCTGACTGCAATTGGTAGCAAACGTAGTGCAGTGCTTGATTATTCAGCTGTAGCCTTAGTGATTGGTTAGTTTGCATGTACCTATCGGTAATGTTATAAGATAGGCAAATATGCAACTTATATTAACCCACAGCAGCCAGTCAATTGATAATTGATATTTACTAATGTTCTACTGCTGTGAGGAAAAACTGCCTGTAGGTTTTAAATGTGTGCAAATCGGTGCCTGGTTTACCACACATTAACTGCATACAGTTCATATAAATCAGAAGATAAATCTGAGTAAGATACAGTAATGGGTGAACCTGACATATGTGTATCAAGCAGAGAAGGGGTAAACAGCAATGGCTTTCCAGTTAAGTAAGCTATTTGAATAAATGACTGTAATGATATTGATGAGTAAATATGTGGCAGTTTAAAGCATTACACAATGATTCTGTACATCATAAATTACACGTGAACCGCTCTAAACTGCTTTTCATAGCACCAGCTGTTCATTCAAAACAATGCAATCCTTAATGTACCAGGCCCCCAAATGATGGTACTGGGGACTGACTGGAAATGAAGATTCAGTACCTAATTACACTGTTTGGCCTTTGATCTAGAAACATACAGACAGAATGGTAATGGAAATGCAGTTAGTATTAATGTAGAACGTATGTTTAACTAGAATGTGTGAAGTGTATTTATGCAAATTAATATGGATCACTGAATGAATATAAATGATAGGTCTACATTGATATGTAATAGATGCACAATGTGTGGTCACTGCTCAAAAACTGCATTAGTTCTGTCCACATAATTACACACATTTAAATGTGGTATTAAGACAATTAAAGGGTAGTTGTGGTCTCCAATTCTTCCAAACTAGTAAGGGTTATTATATATAAGATTTTCCAAAACACACATTTCAGGGCAGTTCCCCCTTTCCCGAGGAAGAGGGCACTGCCTCCCGAAATGTGTGTTCGGTTTTCAGCCCAATAAATTGAAGTTGAAGTTATTTATGAGTGTGCCTCCCTTTTGAAGTTTATACATACTTACCGAATATCATTTGTACCCTGATGGTGTGCATGTAAACAGTAGATAGGAAACCACATTTGGTTGATTTAGGTAATACTTATCTTATATATAAAACTTTAAACAGCTAGGAGAGGGCAAAGAACTAAGAGAATTATCTGCGACCAAGCATAAACAACCACTTTTAAAATAATGTGGTCTGAAATCAGGACCCATAACGTTGCAAAGCACCATAAAACAGACTAAGCTCAAAATGTAGGTCTATTTTCCCTTGAGTATCCAAGTATAGCTTCAAAAGGGACTGCACAGAGAACTAACATTTAAAGCAAACTCCCCACTGTTTGTCAGTGGTTTGTCAGTTACAAATTAAAGTGTCAACATCTCAAGCCATAGTTGCCAATAGTCCCGGATTTACCGGGACAGTCCGGATTTTAGGGAAGCAGTCCCGCTATCCTAAAGTCCCGTGAAATGTCCCGAGACGGGGTGTGCACTGAGTGAGCTTTAATATTTAAAATCAGTTCTGCACCTACTAGGAGCATTCACTCAGGTCAGTCAGTGTCTAATGTCCGTGTCTAATGTGTCTAACATTAGACAGATGGAAGACAAAAGAAAGCTTCTCTCTCTCCTGAGTTTGACTTCCGTGTCCTTGTGCAGCCAAGTAGTGTCACCTCATTAGCGATGTGAATCTTTCTCCTCACATTCCCGTCCTATTCTGCTGCTGTTGATATAAGTATTAAAATAATGTTGTTAAACATTCTTCGGCTGCATCGTACGGAAATTATCTAACGTGTGTGTACGAGGCTTAAGAGCTGCTTCTCTGGTATTATCTCTCTTTTTCAAGTGCTTTGGGGTCTGAAGGTCCACACATAAATTAGATGCCGTCTATTTAACTGAACTGTTTTTGTCAGCTACTCTGGTTGTGTTAATGTATGTGTGAGAGTGTGTGTGGTATAAATAAGTGTGATATTAGAATGTGTTTCTATAACAGCATGTGTGAGTAAAAGTGTAAGTGTGGGACATTATGTAAAGGTATGTATTTAAGAGACAGCATGTGTGATAGCCTGCATTTTATAGTATGTGACTGTAAGAGGTGTGTCTAACAAGCATGTGTGATAGTGGGTGACCAGGTGTATGTGTGACAGTATAGGTGTGGGTGTCAACAGTTTGTGTGATGTGAGAAACAGTGTGTGATAGTATGTGTATGAGTTTCTTTAGTGTGTGATAGTGAAGTGGACAGAGTTCATCATGTTGTATAATGTTGCTAGTGTCAGAGTATATATTTATGTGTCTGTGCAATAACTAAGAACCAGCGTCAAAGTATCACATGATGGGTACACAGCAAACAAGCAGTGATGCCTTGTGTGGGACAGGAGAGAGCTGAAACTGAGGTACCTAGTGTGTGTAAACTGTGCTCAGCTCTGTAGTGTGTATATGTCTTGAAAGGGGGACGTGGGCTAATCCTGAAGGGCAGGGAATTTTCCTCTAAATAACACACTTTTATTAAATGAAACACTTTTATTAAATGAAATATGTTAATCAAGAAAAAATGGGATATGGACTCTATACTATACCCCATCACTCTCTTTACTGTTAGTGTTATCAATGTAAATAAATACATTTTATCTATATGCAATATTAGCGCTTTTTTTTACACTTTTATATGCACATTAAATAAGTAAGTGTTTACTGAACATTACTGTCTGACTCACTTATGGGCCTTACTGTTGTTTTCCTGTATGGGACCTTTACTGTCTGTTCTCACTGTATGGGTCCTTTACTGTCTGTTCCCACTGTATGGGACCTTTACTGTCTGTTCTCACTGTATGGGACTTTACTGTCTGTTTTCACTGTATGGGACCTTTACTGTCTGTTCTCACTGTATGGGTCCTTACTGTCTTTTACTGTATGGGACCTTTATTGTCTGTTCTCATGTATGCGGACCCCCCCTTTACTGTCTGTTCTCACTGTATGGGACCTTTACTGTCTGTTCTCACTGTATGGGACCTTTACTGTCTGTTCTCACTGTATGGGACCTTTACTGTGTGTTCTCACTGTATGGGACCTTTACTGTCTGTATATGATTATTTTTGCTTAAAGATACAAAAATATGAGTAATCGATATGGTTGAATTGTGTAAGGTTTCGGGTCTTACCTGGGGCCACGTTCCTTCGCTGCCGCACGGGCAGGCGCGCCGCGGGCACCCCGTGCGCGCGCACGCAAGGACGCACGGGGGGCGTGGAGCCCGGCGACCAGAACATGGGTCGGCTGGGTCTCCACGGGCGCACGGGCACGCTCCAATGCAGGGCGATGACGTGGAGGGGGCCTTCATAAGCCTCCCCACGTGGTGAGATCTTGCTGCCAGTTCAGTATAGTTTTATCTGTTCTTCAGCTCCTTCTTGTTGTGATTTGTTCTGCCCAGTTTGTTCCTGATTCTTGTCGTCTGAATCTCTGCCTATATTGTGGCGAATCTGGTCATCGCCTTAGTAACTGTCCGATCAGACCTACCCGTAAGAATTCTTCTTCACCTTCTCCTTCATCCAGTTCTCCTGCCCTACCTTACCTCTCAGTTAATCTTTCATTACAGGGAACAGATCGACTCGTCAGGACTCAGGCCATTATTGATTCCGGAGCATGTAGTTCTTTTATTTTGGAGTCGTGTGCCAAGGAGTGGGGTCTCACGACCCGGGTCAAGACTTCGCCTTTGTTTATTCGCCTAGCTGACGGCTCAAATTCTCCTCTGGACCGGTTCACCTAGAGACTGTTCCAGTGATGGTCAAGATTAACCAGCATGAGGAATCAATTTCTTTTGATGTTTTATCTTTTTCTTTGTTTCCTATCATTTTGGGTTTACCCTGGTTGAAGATCCACAACCCTCTAATAAACTGGTTTTCTGGTGAGATTTCTTTCCCGTCTCAGTTTTGTTCACAGTCCTGTCATTCATCTCCACTTATGGGGGTTAAAGAGGTGTCTCCTGAAGTCAGTCTACCCACCTGCTTCAATGACTTCGCTGATGTTTTTGACAAGAAATCGGCCAATGTTCTACCCCCACATCGTATTTACGATTGTCCTGTTGAATTACTTTCCGGAGCTCAGATCCCATTTGGAAGAATCTATCCCCTCTCAGAGCCTGAACAAGAGGTTCTCAAAGACTACATAGAAGAGAACTTACAGAAGGGGTTCATACGCCACTCTACATCTCCTGCTGGGGCTGGTATATTTTTTGTAGGAAAGAAAGATCCTTCTTGTTGTGATTTGTTCTGCCCAGTTTGTTCCTGATTCTTGTCGTTCAGCCTTCATCATCCATATTGTTACAGCCAGCTTCTGTTTCCATGTCAGCCTTCAGCATCCATATTGTTACAGCCAGCTTCTGTTTCCAGTTCAGCCAGCTTCTGTTTCCAGTTTTACCTCCGTGCTCTTGCCTGTGCTTCTACCTGTTCCCAGTTACCAACTGCCTCACTACACTGCGGGTTGGTCTCGGTAGACCTTGATCTGGAACCGCAACCTGGTGTCTGTCCGGCAGCTCAACATCCTCACCATCAGAGGCTCTGGAGAAGACCAACAGACACTTAGACTCTGCGTCCAGTGAGAGGTTTGCTGGGGCTCTCCCTGAAGAGTCCTAACAAATTGGATGTGGCTTAAATGGGAGTGGTGTGTTGTGGGCATGGCTAAAATACATTTGCATTTTTTTTTACTCTGAAAAGGTGTCCATAGAACTTAGAAATGTTGGTAACTATGCTCCAAGCAGATTTAGCAAGCACATAACAATGTTTATGATGTATGGCTGTGCCTGGAAGAAATTGAAAGAATAAATATACACAAAGAGTGGCTGTAGCAGAAAAGGTAATATACAGGAGGACCTTATTCTATGAAAGCCTACAAAAAAGAGGAGTAGGGAAAATACAGAGTAATCTCTCATTGGATGAGCATCTAAAACAGAAAGGATGGTATTCTTTCCCAGTATCAGTTGTACATGTACAGTATACTGTATAAAGTGCCTGATTAGTTTGAAGTTTACCTTATGATTAAGAATATGATGGATAGGCTTTGCACAATATTTTAAGATAACAGATACTGTTACATTTACCTTTTTAAGCAGTGTAATGTGTATGCAATACTATTCTGAAACCTCTTGCATAATTCATAATTCAAATGGCTACATGAAAAAGGATTCTATTGTATCTAAAAAACTACTGGAAGCAGGAAAAGTTTACCTTTCAGCAACTTACGGGATGCACTTAGAGATGTGATTCAGGTATTTCAGCCTTTTACTTAATCTTGAATTGTTTGGAAAATTCTCACCTTAAAAGATAACCATAGCACATCCATATGGCTATATCCAAAAGAAAAGAGTTAAAGGATAAAGAACAATACATTGAACATGTTATATTCTCATATCTGGATAAAGTTGTACCGCAAGATTGGAATTGATTTTCACATTAAACTTATTTCTTATTCACCTATCTTGCTGTGTAAATGACAGCTGTCAGAGATGAATATATTTCTTGGGAAAAGAGTGTGAATGATTTGGTTCTCCTCCTGGGACCATTATCAAGGCTGTTGATGAATGCGAGCAGGAACTGAACATTTTGTGACTTGAAAGTTACATTTTAATATCCAGCATTCACTTACTACTAATAAACTGTGGGTTAAGTAGTCCTTTGGATTTTAGTTAGCAAAAGCAATTTTATAGTATACTGTAGATATTTATAGACTAGATTGCCAGCCTATTGATCCAGTGTATTCCTTGTTGGAATGAATTAGAGTGGTGCAGTATAATTCCTATCTATGGAAGGTTGTATAGTTGTTCCTTCACTGCTTTACCAAACAAGTTATAAAGCCCAAGGATTGCACAACCTATTTGAAGTATGAATGTGGAGAAAATGATTTCTAAAACATTTCTTTTTATTTTAGCAGTTATGTAAGATATATACTAAATATGTAGGGAATAAAACTTGTCAACTGCGAGCAGTAATGTCAGAAGCAAGCAATCAGACCGTGACCCCAAGTCCACATCTTAGATAATACTCTCGGCATTTATTGATTCGCTTTACCGATAATTGTACTCATAACAAACTGTATATATGAAAAACAATATATTTGCATCTGTTTGTTATGCGGGTTTTCAGTGGTTGAGTCAGAAGTCTGTGCCTAGGCAGAATATGTTAGCTTAATAGCAATTTGTTATTGGAATGCTTCTATCTTTGGCTGTACAGATGTATGTTCACTGCCATCTATCACCCTGACGTTGTTTTATTATACAAAGATTATTCTTTTATTTCTCCCAGCCATGCTCAGCAAAGCGCTGCTTGTTTATGACATATATTAGCAGAAAGCACTGGATATGCTCTTTAACTATGATTTAACTTGACTCTACATCCTGGGCTTGGCATGCATTCTAGATCAAACAATGTAGGTCCAATGCCAAGGGATATTTTCTACACTTTCCTAACTCCCTTCACTTGATAAATGTTCCTCACAGTCTAAATGTCAATGCAGATGTTGTTGTTTTCCTAATATATGGATTTAAAAAGATGGCAGCGGCATCTGGTCATCTTTTGATGATTATCGAACATCCAAGAATTATTGAATTATCGATTGAATGTACGAGAATAGGTCTGCAATTTCCTCCAATTGTACTGCAATCAGCAGTTTTTTAAACATCTTATTGTGTGTACATAAGTAACGGTGCACTAGTTTTAAACAGCTGATCGCAAGCACATTACTACACACCATCTGCTGTTTAAAAACTGCTGATCGCAGGGACTGGCCAAAAGAAGGGGAGTGTGTCAGTAGCCTGCCTGTACCGGGCCCCTGCCCTCCCGGGTCTTTGGAAGGACCATTGTGGGGCTTAAGGGGCCTGCAGCTCGAGGGGACCCCCCTCCCTGACATTGATAAGTGCCCTTGTGGACCGTTCGGTGATTTCCGAACCTTCGAGTTCAGAAATCCTCAAACGTATTAAGATTTCCCAAATGTTCGAGGATTCGCAAACTTGAACTTTTGGAAGTTGCCCGAAAACTGAAGCGGAAGACCGGAAGTACCGCTGGGTAAGTTCATTTTCCCCCCTGATCTCCCAATATGTACATGTTACCCAGACCATTTACAGAAAGTTACCATTGCTTTTTATAACGTATTTAATCCAAACTTTTTCAAACTTTTTGACTCCCATTGACTTTAATGGATTGATTGAACTATAGAAATTTACTTTTACTAAAGTTATAAAGTTCAGAAACAAACCAACTTCAGGAAGTTCGGCCATCTCTAATTGTCATACTAAGAATGTATCCTGTTGTGGTCTCCTATGGACGACACCGTTGGTCGCAATGGTAGCGACTGGTTGGCCCAGGACAAATTATCTTACTGTGTAAAATAGCCCTAGGACTTTACTTATAAGGATCTATATTTACGACAGAATGGTAAATATAAAATGCCCTCATGCCCAGCACACACAGACTGGGGTGGGTACAGCTTGGCAGTAAAGACCTGTCAATCACGCACTCCATTTGCATATCTTTTGCATAGCCCCTCAGCACACACAGACTGGTAAATACTGTATAAAATGCCCTCATGCCCAGCACACACAGACTGGTAAATATAAAAATGTCCCCATGCCCAGCACACACAGACTGGTAAATATAAAATGCCCCCCTTGCCCAGCACACAAACTGGTAAATATAAAATGCTCCCCTTGCCCAGCACACAGACTGGTAAATATAAAATGCCCCATGCCGAGCACCCACTGACTGGTAAATATAAAATCCCCCAATGCCCAGCACACACAGAGTGGTAAATATAAAATCCCCTTGTGCCCAGCACATTCAGACTGGTAAATATAATATGCCCCCCCAGCACACAGACTGGTAAATATAAAATGCCCTCATGCCCAGCACACACAGACTGCTGAGCTGAGTCTCAGATTTTGAAAGGGGCTGCACACTAAAAGAGGGAAAATGCATTCTAACTAGGAGTGAGCTGAACAGGACATAAGGAGATCTGGTGAAATGAAGCACTGGGAGCAGTTCTAAAAATATAGAAAAGGGTAAGGGCAAGTAATTTTTTTCACTTTAGTGTCCCTGTAAAACAACTAATACAATGAATACTGATTTAAACTGGTTAAACCCAGTTCATAAATTTCTTTCCGTTTTTAAAAAAAACTTTTAATTTAATTTTATGATACACTGAACTGATGGATATGTTTTTTTTTTCCTTACTGGCTGTCTACCAAAATATTTTAATATAATTCAGTTCTTCTTCAATTAGTGACCAATTATCCACTTCTGCCTTTTTATTCAAATTGAGCATTTAGTCATCATTATTTTAAGCTGAACAAGACTGAAATAAACTTTGCATGGGCAACAGATTGCACAGCACTGTTTGCTCTAAGATTGTGTAGGTTTGCTCTCAAAGGTTAAAGTGGTGCACAAACAAAAACAGCTGGAATATACTGTAAGCACTGTGTAGTGCACAGATAATTTAAAGTTACGCACACACTCATATTACACAGGAACATTGATGCACATCCTTATTTAAATATGGATATTTCTGTAATATTCATAGTCAAGTGCAAGGAGTGACCTTTGTGGTAGATTATTTCCCAGTGTCCATGTTACGAATAGGGAAAAATATTTATGCACATGGCATTGATAGTGCAAAGGTTAACTCAGCTTAAAACAATACCCTACCCCCACCAGATTACCAAACCCCATAAATGAGACGCAACACCAGACTTGGAACAAAAGACCACAGCATATTTATTATTCTTTATACAATAGGCTTAAAGGGACACTAAACGCCCCTAAATCCCCCAAAAAACTATTTGCCATTCAGTTGTATTATTCACAGAGAGGTGCAAACGCTTATTCTCACCTCCCTGTGAATAATATTATGCTCGGGGAACCTGGAACTTACCTTACCGCCGCTCCACTCGCAGCCGCTTCTTCCCTGAACAGCTGTTCTCTCCCGATCGCGCGCCCTATATTTCGTACTGGCGCGCATGCCTAAGATAGGGCGCGTGGTCGGAACAGAGCAGCTGTCCGTGAAGGAGCGGCGGCTAGTGGAGCGGCGGTAAGGTAAGTTCCATGTCACCCGAGCATAATATTATTCACAGGGAGGTGAGAATAAGCGTTAATACAAACGAATGGCAAATAGTTATTTTTTTGGGTTTAGTGTTCCTTTAAAGTGCATCAAAAACATATCATTAAAACTTTACCTTGTAAACATGAACATTTTAAACCTTTAAAAAATAACTACCCTTAAAATACTAATAATAAGGGAGGGAGAGTAGGGCTCTTTAACCTAACAAGACTGGCACTGTGTTCCTAACTACAGTCCATTCTATACACTCTCTGCTCCACCCTATCCTGAACTCCTGACCTTGATTTAGCCCATTCCCCTATGTTTCTCATACACACTAACAATTCTGATATTAACTCCGTTTAACCCCTTACATCCCTGCCATGTCTTCCTCTCCTAATAGTCCTTCCAGATCTTTCCCATGTACGGATTGGAAGTGAATACAGCACTCTGTTATCATTTTAGGATTATAAAAGTCACAGAGGATTTATTTGTCCCATACAGTGAGAACAGACAGTAAAGGTCTCATACAGTGAGAACAGACAGTAAAGGTCCCATACAGTGAGAACAAACAGTAAAGGTCCCATACAGTGTGTCAGACAGTAATCTTCAAGTAAACACTTACTGAATTAATGTGCATATAAACATGTTAAAAAAGGGCTAATATTGCATATAGTTAAAAAATTTTTACATTGATTAACACTAAACAGTAAAAGAGAGTGATGGGGAATTGGAGTATAGAACCCATATCTCATTTTTTCTTGATTAACACTATTAGCGCCTGTGAAGGTTCTCATTCATCCAGGTCATGGTATATCTGTTGTATTCAATTAGATCAACTGGACTTGAAGTTTAGTTCTTGAAGACGTTTCACTAGTCATCCGACAATCATGCCGGCGCTCCAATACACCTCCGTCAAATGCACCGTCTCCCTCTAGGTCAGGCTGTATACACACACAAAACAAAGCCCCAAGGCATGACATCCAATGGGGGCAAAAAGGAAGCAGGCAGCCGGTCTTCAGTAAAAATCGTAAATCTTTTTATTTCGGAATCTTTAAAATCATCAAACCATCACATTTAAAGTTGCAAACGAACGGACTAATGGACAGAAACATGTGAACCCTGCCCAGCCTGGAGGATTCACATGTTTCTTGTCATTAGTCCGTTCGTTTGCAACTTTAAATGTGAGGGTTTAATGATTTTAAAGATTCCAAAATAAAAAGATTTACGATTTTTACTGAAGACCGGCTGCCCGCTTCCTTTTTGCCCCCATTGGATGTCATGCCTTGGGGCTTTGTTTTGTGTGTGTATCAAATTCGATATGGTTACTGCTTATTAATTCATAAACCAATCAAAAGTGTCTCTTTCTCGTTCCACACCAAGTAGACCATGGGTGTTTGAATTCCCATGAAACAGCTTTTACCCGAGTCTATTTTAAAAACAGTTCACATAATTATTGTCACAGAAGCAGATATGAATCCTGATATATGTTTTGCTTGTAATATGACTATGAATTACTGTAGGATATGGATTCCAGGGTTACTTATAACCCCCAGTCTTGCTAATACCCCCCGCAGAATCAGGTTCTGGAGTCTGTTTAGCACCTGGGCAATACAGAAGACTAGCACCACAGGATGTCCTTTTATCCTGCTAACTATACACAATGAAGTTCCCTGTTGATTCTACATTACCAAATCAACAAATACCATGTACAGACAGGAATAATACATTGAAGAAGACAGGGGAATTGGACAGTCACATGCAATAATACAAATCAAACAATACCAAATTGGGAATCTATACAAATATACAGCTTATGACCTCAATTTCTCCATATAATATACATTAATCACTGATTGTGACAGTAACGTTTTGCTAAGTTAGCGGAGCTTGGGTGTTTTTAATTACGCCTTTTTGTCTAGCTACCCTACCCCCAAACTAACATTTATTATGTAAGTATCTTACGGTACTACGATACTCTTAGTGGCCTCTTGGTGACCTGTTTTATCCCTGTTTCCTCATCTTGAAGAGTAACCCGATCTTGGTTGCTGTTGAGCCATTAGAGTTGTGGATGAATTGTTACAGTGGTATTTTTCATCATCAGCCACTTTAATTGATGTCAGGTGTACACTAACTCTATTTGAGATAGATTGAAATGATTGATTCTAATGTAGACACTTCTGATTATCAAAGGATGTGAACACTAATGCATATGATTTTCTCACTAAACGGTTTCTGATTTTGTTTTTGACTTCTTTGTATATGTGGTAATTTTACAATAAAGATGTAATATGTATGAATTTATCTTGTTTCCTTTTCCCCCATATCATTCATTACATATGACAGAACACTGTAAATATATGAACCCCAAAACCCTAAAATCTCTTTTTCCTGTTAGGCCATATATGTCCTTTCACCAACACAAGGACATGCTGTTTACTAATGAACTGTGCAATTTTCTATTGGTTGTCAGTTACTTTTTTTTTTAAGCTAGAAGTCAGACAGTAGCTAAATTAGAAGTGTTCAATTCAGACAAATTACATCAGAGATGTGAGTAACAACCCCTCATAGACACAACTCGGAGACAATAAATGTTACTGCTGCACAATGAGGAGAAATGAGACATTCATTCCCAAGAATACAAAATACATCTCGCCATATGACAAGTTGTTAACATTATGGATAGCATCTGCCTTGGCCTTTATCATGTTTTAAATTTGTTTTCCCTCAACGCTATGCTGCCCAATATTAGAATTCTAGAATGCAAGTCAAAACCTTCTATGTGCATTAACACACTAAATAAGATGAAAGAACATTAAATATATTACTTCTTATTTAAATCCAATTTAAAAGGAAAGGGATATAAGAATGTGCAGGGAAATTAGATAAACAGGAAAGATGACAAATAAATCAATATTCTGATTATGCTTATGAGAGGATGTGATCTGTGATATGTAAAAGACTAAATCTGCTCTGATGATGAGATAACCTATTTATCGGGTTAGGGTCGCATCACTTCTTTAGTAATTGAAGGTAATAAAAACTATTGTATATGTTTGTATAAAGGTTCAGCCACCCATTGGCATATTATAGTCCTCTGAAATAGGGTGACATCTAAAACAGCTAAAACATGGCAACCTGTATAAAAAGCACTGTAAAATATAAATGCAAAAAATAGAATACTCTAATAGTAACTTTAATAATTGGCAGGTGAATCGCTGCTGGTGATAATGCTGGTGAAAAGTCATTACCGCCATCTATTGCCATTTCACTTATAGCTGCAATATTGTATTTATAAACCGGTGATAAGTGTGTACTTGCATTAAGTTCGGCCATTTAAAATTGCCAAGTATGAGGTAGTGAAAACATGTAAGTACCCATATATCTCGCCTGCCAGTGGGTCCTTGGAAGGTGTCAGTACACGCGTTTTCGGGTGCGTTGCAATTTGCATTCCGCATTTTAAATCACAATCGCATGCGTTTTCGGGTGCGTTGCAATTTGCATTCCGCATTTTAAATCACAATCGCATGCATTTTTCAATAGTTAATGAAAAAAACATGCGCAAACGCAACGAAATCGCATGCGTAACTGTAATACAATTGTTGATTTCCGCTTTTACTAACAGCCATTTTCTCCTATTTCGGTCTTATTAAAAATACCTGTGTTTGCCATTTAGTTGTCCTGCGATAGAAAAATGGTGAAAATTGCTAATGTTTATAAATATGCCCCTAGGAAGTTCTCCAGCTCTTAGGAAAAGACCAGCTTGCTATAAAGGTACAGTACATACAGTATGTCTTCATATCTTAAATTCTGGAAATGTATGTGCGGAAGCAGTCCAGTCAGCTTAAGAATATGAGTTTAGTTCTTCTGGAATTAATACAGAAATGTTTACCAACTCCTATCTCTGAATTCAAAAATTCAGATTGACAACTGGAATGATCATGAGATGGCCGAAACTGCCAGGTTTCATTCCATTTTCGGATCTCGGGAAAATCCATAAGATCCGAAAATTCAAAAACGAAACTTAAATTTGGGCCGATCGAAAAATTTTTTGAGTTTCTGCCCATATTTTCGAGTATTATCGAACGTTCAAAGCTATTTTTGAGAATCTTCGAAAATACGATCAGAAACAATTTTTGAGTTTCCGACAACCTATTTTCGATATTATTGAACCTTCAAGGCTATTTTCGAGAATCTTCGAAAATAGCTCCAACTTTCGATAAAAATCGAAAATGCGCTCCAAATCCTGAAATCCGAATGATCCGTCCTGTTTCAGGTGGAACATTCGGATTTCAGGGGGTTCCGTGTCGGATCCGGGCCCAAGGTGGACCTGGATCCCATCTCTAATCATGTTGTGTTTGGGTTCTTGATATTGTATTCCTTTTTTTTTTTTTGTAGTAGGACTGGTCCCAAAGCCTGGTATTGGACATGGACTCTCCATTTGCAGACAAAACAGCCAAGCAGCAGTAAATTTTGAAAACATTAGAGATCAAAATATTGGATTAAAATATTTTGCCAATTTATAACACAGGAAATTAAACCAAAACGGAAGCTGCTTTGCTCAGTGATACATAACCCAATGAGAGACAACGAGTCAGAAGCTTTAACCTAGTTCTACAGCATAGCCTTCCTAAAACAGAAGGTTCTATACAGTATTATGATAAAACAGCATTGCTCAACTATTCTAAGAAACTATGTAATAAAAGTTCTTCTTGTTAAAAATGGTGCTAACTTTGCCTCAACCAATCAGATGTTATTTACCATTTAAAAGCTAATATCTGATTGGCACCTTTTTTAACAAGAACTTTTGTTACATAGGCCTGAATAGCTGCTTAGTCATATGAAGGTTCTAATTCATCCAGGTCATTATATGTCTGTGGTATCACCAGTCGGATGACTAGCAAAACATTTTTAAGAACTAAACTTCAAGTCTAGTTGATACCACAAATAAAGCTGATTAGTATGATTTACAAACTCTCTAACACTTGCCACTGTATACTGTTGGTGAATAAGGCAAAAGCTAATTATAACTGATCAGGCTGTTTGGTAGCTCTGACCCGAGTTAGGGGGCCGGAGCGTCTGACCTGCAGCGCCGCTCCCGCGAGGATGCTGGGAGATGTAGTCTGGCGCTTGCCCTGCCTCCTCCTGTGCTCTGTACTGGGTTCCGGTCACGGCCGAGCGTGTGACGTCATTACTCGCTGGTCTCGCGAGCATCCTTGCATAGGTTATGTTGGAGCCGTTACATGCCCTCTGGGGATCCAGAGGCTTGGCATTTAGCAATGGCTACGACTAGTTGTGGTTTTACATCTAATTAATATGCAAGGATGCATAAATTATAATTTGGCTAATTAATTGATCACATGATGTTACAATGTGTCAATAAAGCTGTGGCCATTTATTTCACCCAAAAAGATTGTGTCTGCCTGTTCATTTCCATCCAAAATAGGTTTTACTGGTAAATAGGGGGTTAAAGGGCATGTCCACCCCCAAAACTATAATCCCCCCAACTACTGGCCCCACCATGTAGTGTAGTTTAATCCTTACCTCACATCCCAGCTCCATAGGGTTCTCCGGTAGTGCCCCCCCAAAGTCCCAAAAACTGCCCACCAGGAGGCTAGCAGGTCCATATAGGACACTGCCTGCTTCCTGGCCTCAGGTAGATTTTTGCCATGCGTACTGCAGCTCTTCTCCCCCCTCCCTCTCCCTCCCTCTCCCTCCCTCTCCCACCCTCTCTCGATTCCCTCCCCCTAGCGTAAAATGCTTTATATATAAGATTCCCCAAGGGCTCCCAGCCCCAACCGCAATATTTGTACCTTTAGAAAGCTCCCCAAACTTTACTTACCTCTCCTCTTTCCTCCGGCGAAGTGAGCTGCCGGCAGCCGCGTCCGTGATTGGCTGCCGCTCAGCCAATCACAGACGCGGCTGCCGGTCCCGCCCCTCTGCTTGCATTTTCTAGCAAGCAGAGGGCCGGGAGCGCGGCGGAGGAAAGAGGGGAGGTAAGTAGAGTTTGGGGGGCTTTTTAAAAAAATAAATTATGCGGTTGGGGCTGGGAGCCCATGGGGAATACCATATAAAAAAAAAAAAATTCGGGTGGACATTCTCTTTAAATCAGTTTTAGGCAACCGAGGTCTCAGCAGCGGGTCTTCTATATTTAATTTAGTTCTGACCTTACATTACTGCATGGGAATCTTTTTGAAAAGTAAAGTGATCAATCATTTTAATTATTGTTTTTTTACAGTACCTGAAAAATACAAGAACAGTTCAGTAGTTAAGACTACTTAAAGGGCATCTTTACTGAAAATTAGGTTATTTTAAATTGACCATAACTGGAAACTATAATTCTTCCCAACCACCACTGTATCATTTTTTTGTTGATCTGCCCCTATTTCTTTAGCTATCCAATCTAAAACTTCTCATATTTCAGCTGTCAATCAGGTTCCTTGCTCTCAAAAACTATTCTTCTGTGAGTAGTTTTACTGTAGATGGAATGGTGACAGAGTTTTGACAGTGGGAATGCAACTGTGTGCAAGCTTGACAGTTTGTGGGAAAAAAAGTCAGGTCGGATGGAAGTGGTTAAAAGAGGGAGGGGGAATACTGCTCCTAAAAAAAATGTGTGCTGGATTAAAGCCATGCAGCATCACACGCACAAATCAGGGTAAGTGCGACTTACATGTATTCAATTACAGATTAAGATGAGGCAAAGTCATTTTTTCAGTAAAGTGTCCCTTTAAGTTAGTAACAATACAGTGTAGTGAAGATCAGGGTATCGCTTGATTAAGCATGTTACTAGGTAGTTGTTGTTTATACAGCCACGCATATCCATATGCACTGGAAACATACTCTGGAAATCTGGACTGTAGATATTAATGAGGAAAAGAGAATGCCCCCCCCCACACACCTCTTAAAGGGCATGTTCACTCCCAAAAGTAAAACCCACTTCTGGCCCCACTGTGTAGTTTTAAAAAATCCTTACCTTACACCTCTGCTCCAAATGGTTCTCCTGCAGTTACTGTTCAAAGTTGAAAAAAGTGAAGAGTAGGAGCTGTCAGTGAGTCACCCGGTCCCTGCTTCCTCTCTATCCTCTGAGAGGTTTCTGGCACTCACATGGGAGCCCACTCCCCACCCTCCCTCTGGATTCCTTCATGGCTGCTCCAGCAAGCAGCGGGCCTGGATCAGAGCACCAGGGGTTTGAAAGACTGTAAGTAGAGTTTCTTTTTTAACTAAACAGAGGCAGAGGAGATACTGTACCCTTTAAGACTGCAGGACATTTTCAATGCCAGATCTTCCATCCAATGTATTGCCTCTTGTTGAAAGCTGTACGAGCTCTTTACATGCTCAGAGGAGGTGTCTCGGAGAGCAGCAGTCATTCATTGGCTGTGACATCAGCTGCCATGGACATGACTGACTGCTACATCCCATAAAACCTGGAAAGACAGAAATTTAAACATCGGAATGAAGACCTGGTGTTGGGTGTTGGTTGTGACCTTTTATGATCATTTTGCTTTCATTTGACCAGTTCTACCTCTTTAAAAATAAAAACAGATGAGGCAACATTAGGAACATGCAGTAATAGATGGAGAGTGTAAAATTAGAGATTATAAATGGTGGTTAATGGCTTTGGCAAAACACATCAAACGCAGCTGATTTAGTTCATCGTTCTTAAATCAAGAAGATGGATTAAAACATTGGATATTATTTCTCCAGTGTGGTTAATTGTTGTAGTTTTCTAGTGCAGCTACAAAATGGTCTGTGAAACCCAGTGCTAGGTTGATTTATGATACCAATGCAAGCCAGGCGTTAATTAATAATAAAGCAAAAATGCGATAAAATCTGTCTAGCACCTTGCAAAGCTATGATTGATAGGGCATTTTAAAAGTACATAGTTCCAACATATTTAAAAATCTCCTCCATCGTAGGCATTAAATAATCGCCCAAGAAGGAAACAGCCTGAGTCTTTAGTAATTATTTAAGATATTTTCTGCTTGAATTTAGCAACCAGCACACGTTTATTTTCTTATTTATGGAAACACAAATCCTTGAAAAACAAAATGACCAGGAGAGTCAGTCTGCATTACCGTTAGCTATTCCTTGACCTGGTAGATTAAAGTGCATTTCCACCCCAAAACTAAAATTTAACCCCATACTGGCCCCGCTGTGTAGTTTAAAGGGTATGTCCACCCCCAAAACTATAACCCCCCCACTACTGGCCCCACTCTGTAGTGTAGATAAATCCTTACCTCACATCCCAGCTCCATATGGTTCTCCTGTAATCCCCCCCCCCAAAGTCCCAAAAACTGCCCAGCAGGAGGATAGCAGAGTCCATATAGGACTCTGCCTCCTGTCTCTCCGGGGGGGGAGTTTGGCATGCGCAATGCAGCCATTCACCCCCTCCCTCTCCCTCCCTCTCCCTCCCGTTTTGGACTCCCTTCCCCTAGCTCAAAATTCCTTTAATATAATGTTCTGCTTCGTCCCCCAGCCCCAACGGCAATATTTTTATTGCTAGAAACTTTACTTACCTTCCCTCTTTCCTCTGCCATTCAGAACTACCGGCAGCCACGTCCGTGATTGGTTGCCTCTCAGCCAATCACAGACGTGGCTGATTGTCCCGCCCCTCTGCTTGCAGTTTCGCTTAAGCAGAGGGCCGGGCAGTGCGGTGGAGGAAAGAGGGAAGGTAAGTAATGTTTGGGGAAGTTTCTGGCAATAAAAATATTGCGGTTGGGGCTGGGGGATGAAGCAGAACATTATATTAAAAGTTGTTAAGAAGGGTAGACATACCATTTAAAAAAATCCTTAACTTACATCTCTGCTCCTTATGGTTCTCCTGCAGTGCCCTTTCAAAGTCCAGGAAAGTGAAGAGTAGAAGCTGTCAGTGTGTCATCCGGTGCCTGTTTCTTCCTCAGCCTCAGCAAGGACTGAGGCATGCGCATGGGAGCCCTTCCCCCCTCCCTCCCACCATCCGGATCCATCCATTGCAGCCGTGGCACCTAGCGTGAAATGCTTTTAGCATAAGGTAGGTAGCCCCAACCCCCCCGCAACCGCTGAAATATTTTTTCAAAAAAATATTTAGATCGATACTTACAGCCCCTTCTCTCTGCGGCATCTCCATTGAAAGCAGCGGCCATTGAATGCAACTTTAAAGGGTTATCACTGAATTTGAGGTTTACTCAATGATGCATATTCAAGAGTTATGGAGTGATGAAGTCGAGGGTTACTGATTCGATCGATCAAAAATTCAATATTTATCGGAAAGTTTGGATAGTTCGAAATCCGGAATAGTTTGAATAGTTTGGCTTTGTTCCAACTATAGAAAATTTAACTCCCAATATTCCCTGACTCCGCAGTAGCAGATGTAATGTTGAGGCCGCAGGTTCAATATCCCTGATTAAGAATATTTTAATACTTTTTAATACAATTGTAACTTGAAAGATAGATAAATTTATACATAAAATAGGATTGTATAACAGGAATACTGGAAGTGCAATTGTTGCAGGCGGATCTAAAGTGCCATATTGGGCTGCTAAGTGGCAGATGAGATTCAAAGTTGATAAATGTGGTTACATTTTGGGCTGCTCATACTACAAATGGCTTTGTGTTAAGTTAATCTCTGGATGAGAAACTGGATGAGTTTCTTAAAACAAAAATATATGGAGTTAAAGTCGCGCTAACCGATTCGCTACCGGTTAGCGTGACTTTAACTCTATATTAGCGTTGGTTGCGTGGGTTACTCAAAAATCACCCGCGCATCCGACGCTCGCGATTCAATATCACGTTTGCGCTAGTTTTAGCACAGGATTTTAACACCATCAAATAGCTGGCGTTAAAGTCTCGCAGTGAGTAAATCCCTTAGCGGGATTTACCCACATTCGCAAACACGATATTAAATTGCGGAAGGTGCATTTACCCAGAATGATAGTGGCTCTGGGTAAATGATCCCCGAAAAGTTGCAGGTTACTGGTATTGATACATATAGTGGGATATGTTATTGCTGAGTAGGTTGGACTAGATGGGCATTTGTCTTTATTCAACCTCAAATACTATACTATACTACCGTATTTCTAAACTAGAAATTATCAGATGTAAGATCTAGGCTCTTTAATGAATCGTGATACTCACGACTTTATCACACCATAGGAATTGCAGTTTTCTAAACATGGATATGGATACACATAACATAATCCTTGGCAGTGTTAGTCCTAATAAAACTCCCTTCTTCCTTTTACCACCCCACCTTAAATAAAAACACATACACTTTCTTGGATCAAAAAGGCCACAGCAGGTTTACTTTATTCATAAAAACTTGTTTACAAAAAACTTAATTGCAACATATTATCATTTTCATGTGCTAAACAGTGCAAACGTTAATTACCACTTAACATTTCTTAACCTACATTGCAACAATATAACTTTCTATATGGTCCATAGAGGCCTGCCCAACTCTGCTGGCAACCTTGTGCAGCTCATCAGCCGTCCCAGCACCGGCTCAATGAGTGCCCCCCCTTTTCCTATGACCACCTGTTCCCAGTCAAGAAAAGGACCTATCCACCTGTACCTCTCTTACACCAACTGTTTTTGCTCCCCTATCCACTCACTCTCTCCTCTATGGACCCCCGCCACCGCAGGAGGGCTGTAGACCTTCAGCTCTCCTGCCCGCCAACACCGCTAAGGCCAACTGTGCTACTTCCTGAAAATCATTATTCAATACATCCAACCCTAATTCGGTCAAATGCACTCCATCCTTACCATACCACATACTCTGAAATGACTCCAAGTCTAGGTGCCTACAGACCAAACCATTGTTCCGCCGAACAAACTTACCTATTGCTTTATTAACCTTAACCCTCACCCTATCCAGGGCCTTCCAATTACGACCTCCTCTCCAATTCTGTCTGGGGACGATGTCCGGAAGGTATGTCCATAGCCAGCCTAAACAGTAGAATGGCAGGACTGTCTTTTGGGCTAAGGATGGTAGGTATAAAAGATTTGACAAAAGAACCGATAGTTCAACAGGCATTAAAGGGATATAAGAAGCAAGGGGTAGTCCTGGACTCGCGGCGGCCAGTTTCATTTACGCTGCTGCAATCTTTGAGCTCCGCTCTGGGGTGCGTGTGTCATTCTGAATATGAGAGAAATATGCTTGTGAAGGTTCTCATTCATCCAGGTCATGGTATATCTGTTGTATTCAATTAGATCAACTGGACTTGAAGTTTAGTTCTTGAAGACGTTTCGCTAGTCATCCGACTGGCTTTCTCAATTCAGAATGACTTGTTCAAGAATCTGTGGAAATTATGTACCCTGGAAAATCCGAATTAGCATATCACAGCCAAGTGTTAAGGGCGTGATTAGATAGTGGCTAAGAGGTGTTATAGGAACGCTCAGAGTAAGGTGTCAAAACAGCATTGTACATGGCAGACAGATGGTATCGAACCCCCCCCACCTCTATTTAGGCTTGGTTTCTTTATTTTCACATAAACACAAGAAACACAAGAAAAGCGACACGAAACACAAGAAAAGCGACATCATATACACAGTGCAGTGCAGAATACTCTGATTTGTATGTGGGGGAGACCAAACAACAACTGCATCAACGTATGGCCCAGCACAGAAGAGCCAATTCCTCGGGTCAGGACTCAGCCGTGTACCTGCATCTTAAGGATAAAGGATATACCTTTGAAGATTGTAATGTTAACATATTGGCAAAGGAACGTGACTGGTTCAAGAGAGGTGTTAAGGAGGCCATTTATGTGAAAATAAAGAAACCAAGCCTAAATAGAGGTGGGGGGGGTTCGACACCATCTGTCTGCCATGTACAATGCTGTTTTGAAACCTTACTCTGGGAGCGTTCCTATAACACCTCTTAGCCACTATCTAATCACACCCTTAACACTTGGCTGTGATATGCTAATTGGGATTTTCCAGGGTACATAATTGCCACAGATTCTTGAACAAGTCATTCTGAATTGAGAAAGCCAGTCGGATGACTAGCGAAACGTCTTCAAGAACTAAACTTCAAGTCCAGTTGATCTAATTGAATACAACAGATATACCATGGCCTGGATGAATGAGAACCTTCACAAGCATATTTCTCTCATATTCAGAATGACACACGCGCCCCAGAGCGGAGCTCAAAGATTGCAGCAGCATAAATGAAACTGGCCGCCGCGAGTCCAGGACTACCCCTTGCTTCTTATATCCCTTTAATGCCTGTTGAACTATCGGTTCTTTTGTCAAATCTTTTATACCTACCATCCTTAGCCCAAAAAACAGTCCTGCCATTCTACTGTTTAGGCTGGCTATGGACATACCTTCCGTATACATCTTACTTATCCATGTCAGCAGGATATCCCGTTCCTGAAAAGGAGAACTCCCCGACTGAAAAGACTTCCTCACCGCTACCCATTCCTTCCAGGCCCTGTCGTACTTTACCCAGGTGCCCGGCGCCAGTGACCTCCTCACCAGGTCCGCCACGTGCCTTCCCCCAGCTCCCATAACCAGTTCGGACAGGGACACCCCTCTCGTGCTGCTGCAGGTGCTGCTTACCGTTCCCACTGCAATCGAGAAAGGGAGTCAGCGACCACGTTCTGTACGCCTGGTACGTGCCTAGCCCTAAACCACAAGTTGATTTCCAAGCATCGTAGAACCAAGTACCTCAGCAACCTTAAACCCGGTGGTGAGGAAGCTGTAAGATTATTTATGGCTTGTACCACTCCCAAGTTATCCGAGCAGAATACAATTTGTTTGTTAGCCAGCCTATCGCTCCAAAGGTCAACCTCTACCAATATGGGAAATAACTCCAGAAATGTTATATTTTTTGTAAGGCCCAATTCCTGCCAGTTCGTTGGCCATAGTTGTGCGCTCCATTGGCCCCCAAGGTAGGCCCCATAACCAGTGCTACTTGCCGCATCTGTGTATAGGCATAGCGACCCGTTCTCCACCCTAGGCCCTTGCCATACCGTCCTTCCATTGTACCGCTCCAAAAATGCTGCCCATACTGCCAAATCCTCCTTCACCTCTTTTCCTAGTCTAATAAAATGATGTGGGCTTTTAACACCTGCGGTTAGCAGCGCCATTTTCCTACAGAAGACCCTGCCCATAGGCAGGATCCTGCAGGCAAAGTTGAGCTTGCCCAACAGGGATTGTATCTGTCGCAAGGTCCACTTCTTACTAAACCTCGCTAGATCAATAAGGCCTTTTAGTTCACTTAACTTATCAAGGGGAAGTCTACACTCCATGGCAACCGAGTCTATCTCCAGCCCCAAAAACTTGATGACCGTGACAGGCCCTTCGGTCTTATCTGCTGCCAGCGGAATGCCAAAACGCCCACAGACCTGACCCATCACTTGTAATAGTATAAGGCATTGTGCAGAATCCTTGGGGCAGAGAAAGAGGAAATCATCCAGATAGTGCAGAGTCGTCTTAAAACCTGATTGTAGCTTCACTACCCACTCTAAAAACGTGCTGAACATTTCAAAGTGTGCACAGGAGATGGAGCACCCCATTGGCAGGCACCTATCTACAAAGAACTGCCCTTTCCATTTGCATCCTAACAAATGGAAACAGCTGGGATGCACCGGGAGCAGTCGGAAGGCCGACTCAATGTCGGTCTTTGCCATTAATGTCCCATGGCCCAATTCACGGAGCATTTTCACTGCCTCATCAAAGGATGCGTAAATCACCCTGCACTGTTCCCTGTCAATCCCGTCATTAACTGAAGAGCCCTTGGGGTGAGATAGGTGATGTATAAGCCGAAACTTACCCTGTTCCTTTTTTGGCACTAACCCCAATGGTGAAATTCTCAAATTTTTAAGGGGCAATTACTTGAATGGGCCCACCATGCGGCCCAGCTCGACCTCTTTACGCAATTTTTTCTCAACAATTTCTGGATGTGCTAATGCTGACCTCAAATTCTTTCCCCCCACCCTGGCTGTCCCTGGCTGTCCCTGGCTGGAAAGCTATCAAAAATCCCTCATCAAACCCTTTCTCCAACACCCTGGCCGCCATTACATTGTGGTATAACTTAAAGAACGGGGCCATCTCTGTCACGCTCACCGGCGTGATCCCTCTTTGGGTAAGGTTCCTGAGGCCGTCCACTAAATCTGCTCCTTTTAAAGCATTTTCCCAAGGGGTGTACACCTCTGCAGCCTGAGCACTCGTGTCTAAACCTACATGTCGGACCAAATTTACAGGTTCCTTCATTAAAGGCCCAACAGAATCCTTTCTTGTTGCCCTGGGAATTAGCCGGCGTGGCGCCAGTTGTCGCCCGCCGGCTCCCCCTGGAAAGGGTGGCAGGCTAGGCCGGCTGGGACACATGAGTTTAAGCCATAACCCCATGTCCCTATGGTCCCATCCTATGGAGGGGCGCACTGACTTCCTTTGACGAAACTGTTTGTCGTATCGCAGCCATGCGGATCCCCCGTAGGTCCTATAGGCTTCAAAGATTGTATCTAAATAACAAAATAACTTTGCACCGCTCTCTGCATCTTTTTCGCCTATCACACTAGCGAAGATAACGAATGCTTGGAGCCAGTTGTGGAAAGTTCTGGGTATGAGCCTGTATCTCCTCTTTTCCTCATCCTCTTTCTTTAGCTCCTCCATCTTGCTATTCCCCTCATACAGAAATCTATCTAAAGGCAGTAGTGTGAAAATGTCAATGAACTCCCCTTTCCATGTTCTCTCCCTCAACTCCAATTTTACATGTGGCCCTAGCGGGCCCTCAAAACATAGGTAGGTTGCCCCTTGTGAAAAATCTGACACAGTGATACCCTCCTTTTGACCCGGGGGTACTCCCGTCGATGCTACCGGGGCCGTTGCCCCGCTTAATGCTAGCGCATCGCAAGCATTAGGTTCCGAGGGCTGACCTATTTGTCCCGTTTGACCTATGTTTCCTACCCCCTGACTTACTGTTCCTGTCCACCTGTCGCCTAACCCTCCCGCTCGATCTCCCGCAGACCACACCTGCGAGGGGTGCGGCCCATTTGTTTGCCCTTCTAACCTAGCCTGCAAATTCCTCATGCCCCCTAAGAATTCACCTATCAAGGCTGCCTCACTCCTTGCCAACCCCGGCCCTCCCGTGTTACCAGTGTTTGAAGTGTTTTCCCTAGCCCAACTATTGCTGTGTACCCCGTTTGAGGACTCACCGACTGGCTGCTGACGTTGCTCCCCACCAGTGGCGGATACTTCCGGCCGATTGGATCCGGGCACCACCACCACACTCCGTGGGCGCGTTGATGTATCTCCTTGCGCCGTCCCTTCTTCATCGCTGGAGGATAGCTGCAGTTGTAAATGTTCAGGGGACTTACAACCCGACTGCTCCGCTACCCTGTCTTCTGTCCCTCCTTCCTCTTCCTCTGATGAAAGGCCAGCCTGATTGACTGCCCGTGGGAGGTATGCTGGGTTAGTCCCCCCTTGTCCCCTCCGTCCAGTCCCTGCTTTCATCCTTCCCTGTGTTGAGGCTGTCTGCTCAACAGCCCCCGAGGTGTTGCTATGCTCCATAGGGGTTTCCGACCCCCCCGCGTTGTGGCCGCCGCTGCAAGCTTCTAAGGGGTCCTTAGGGGCCTCGCGTCACTCCTCCGATCGCCGCCTGGGTTTCTGCCTAACCTGTGAGCGCGCCCGGTGCCTGGCCGGACGCTCCGTGATGATCTCACCGGAAGGGGCGGGGCTTCACACACTACTTCCGGTCACGCACATCCTGTCGGGGCCTACACCGGATCCGTCCTGCCTGAGCCGCCCGTTACCTCATCCATCCTCGCCGATGCCTCTGGTAGCTGCTGCTGCCGCCCTCACTCTCTTGCCTGCCGGTGTCCTGCTTCCTGGGGCCCGTTCTTCTGGTGAAGGGGATGCGTCCACTCTGCCACGCCTTCGGCCTTGTCCTCGCTGCGCCGCTCCTGGACTCAAGCGCTCTGGGGGTCTTGTCCTTCTCCGGCTGGATATTTCTCCCTGGTTCTTGCTGGTCGCTAACATCTGTTCCATCTGCCGCCGAAGCCAGTCCTCTCCTTTCTCTGCTGCCTTGGTCCTCATCATGGATAGCAGCTCCTCATCTGACATGGTTGGTAACACTCCACTTTGTCTGCTCACTTATCCTGAGCTTTCTTTCCTTAAACTCTCCTATCAGCTTCTTCCTGTCTCTCTCTCTTCCTACTGTCCCTACCTGACCAATCCCTTCTTTTCAGTTTCGTTTTTCGTTTCGTTTTTCCCTTTTTACCTGCTATGTCCTCCATTCCTTAGGGTCATTACGTATCTTTTCCTTCTGTTCATTTATTATAAGGTGACTAGCATGCACAGCATGACATGGCCTATAATTTAATGTTGACAATTTAGTATAATCAGACATTGTTTACAAATGTACCTTCTAGGTTTACAGCTCTTCTCAAATCCCTAAAGCACTAACTATGGGGGAGATGTTGTGTCCAGGAGATCTCTGGTTGGTTGTCAGGTATTAGCAACACCTGGCCTTCCTTTAGTTGCAGAGCATGGAGACTTCCTACTGTCACTAGAGATGGACTAGAACTCGAACATGAGTTCGAGACAAACTTAACAAGTCCGAATGGACTCAGACTTCTAGAACTATGCCGGACCCGGATTTCTCGGACTTTCGAACTTTCCGGACTTTCGATAATTATTGAACGTTTATCATCAGAATTTTGAGAATTATCGAATTTACGAGCCGTTTGCTAACCCTTGAATGTATTGTTTGCTAACCCTCAAAAGTATCATTCGTTTTTGATAACCCTTGAAAGTATCGTTCGATTTCGGTAACCCTCACATTTATGGTTCTATTTTCGGTAACTCTCGAAAGTATCATTCGGTAATCCTCAAATTGGCCGTAACCTTCTAATGTAGCTTGCGCAAAAAACCTGACAATTGCCCGCTTGTGTTCAAGAAGTGTTTTAACAAGTTTTGGTGATAGTGACATGTTCCCCAGACCATTTCCCAGGTGCCACAGCCATATACAGTAAGTTATTGTTAGTTTAGCTGTATATCATCCGGACTTTTAGAACTATCACTCCCCCACTGACTTTAATGGGTCCGAATTCGAACTTTCACTTTTCGAACTTTTACTGAAGTTCGAAAGTTCAAAAAGGGACTGAACTTTTTGAAGTTCAGCCATCTCTATCAGTCACAGATTGACCAGGGATATTGAGGATTCCAGTTCAGCCCCCGCTGGAAAGACAGAGGTTATCTGTTTCTTCCTTATCTATTTTATTTTGACCTTCACTTGGACCAGTATTTCTAGCATTATTATTATTAGAACATAATGCTGTGGAGCTGCAACATACAGCCCCTGGAGCTCCGGTTAATCGAGACAAAGATGAATCAACATCCAACAATCCAAAAAGTAAATACTCTGAAGTGTGTGTGTTGCTTCATGACTTAAATCCAGTTCTTATTTTGCTTCTTTTTATATGACTTCATGTGAGGTCAAACATGCTCAGTAATGCCTATGAATTAGCACTGGGAAGGGAAATCTCTCATCATGCAAGTTACATATTCCAACCATCCCTATTTCAGTTACAACAAAAAAGCGCACACCAGAATAATCCATGATAATAAGGCACTTGATTGATAACTGAAATGTAAGATACTTAATACTGAATATCTTAAAAAAAAAAAATAAAGGACAGATCATCAAGAACAACAAAAAAAATTGTACAACGATTTATGGGAAGAATTCTAGTTTCCAGTAATGGGCAATAAAAATAAGTTTCAGTATAGATGCCCTTTAGATAAATAGAAACACGTATGACTTGTACAACATTACAATGAAGATGATTTGAATAAAAATGTATATGATACACAAGATCTATGAATCTCCTGTAAATTATACCTTTATAACCTACCCCTGTAGTGGATTTCTATGGGAGGAACTGTAAGATTATAGCCTTATAATCTTACAGTTCCAGGAGGAGAAGAAACCAGAAGCCAAAAAGAGGTAGGTTATAATAAATAATGCACCCCCAACTGTAAATTATAAGGATATTAGAAGTCACCTTGGAGTTCCGTGCCCTGTATAAAAGGTACTCGGCCTGCGGCCTCGTTCTTTTATATGGTCACGGAACTCCTCGGTGACTTCTAATATCCTTATAATTTACAGTTGGGGGTGCATTATCCACTATATAATCTAAATGGTTTATAAAAATTAATGAGTGCTGTATGTAAAAAATATTTATACTCGTTATAATTGGTGCATTACTAAAGGTAGCATGCCAATTATGAAAAAAAAAAAAATTGTCCCATTGTAATGTTGAAACATCCCGTCAGTCTGTCTCGACGCTCCAAAACAACTGTTCCATACTATTGTGATGTATCAGCTAGCTTGTCATCCAACATCACAATAGCACAGATGGAACAGGCCCGGCTTTAGAAAAGGAACATAAGGAGAGTTAAGAATCACACAAAAGGTTGAGGTGATTTCTTTAAGTTTCAGACACTAACCAGGAAGATGGGACCTACATAAATAAGGGGCACCTCAGACTAGTATGTAGATTGCAATGGAACATTTCCCCACTACTATAATTTATACATATAAAAAGTCACCCCTGGGGTTCCATAAGGTCGATAATAGCACAGAACTCCTCTTATGTCCTTATAACTTAAAATTTGGAGTACTAATCCACTATAGAGATGGCCAAAACTCACTAGTTTCGTTCCATTTTCGGATTTCCGGATCTCTGGAAAATCCCAAAGATCCGAAAATCCAAAATTATCGAAAATAGCCTTGAACATTCAAAAATTATTGAAAATACGACCGGAGGCCATTGACGTGTTTCCGATCGTATTTTCGAATGTTCAAGGCTATTTTAAATCCCATCTCTAATCCACTATATGCTACATTATCCATTATGTATTTTACAGTATGGTTTTTTTTACCATACTGAATGCATCATTTTCACAAATATGATATGGAAATAAAGATAAATGTTTTATGATGTGATTTTCCAGATTTAATTTGACTTACAACTTATTTATATTTTATTCAGTCAGATCCCACAGATATAAAACCCTTTAATACCTATTTAGTTTAAAGGGTATTATCAGAATTCTAGAAGTCCACTTATCAGATTGTTACTGTTCATTCCTCTGTGCTCTTGGCTAAACCCGGGGGAACTGTAATGTGTAAAGGATCCTTTTATCTTTATTTTTTATTTATTTTTGCAACTTCCTCTCCAGGGGATTTCACATTACCCTCTCTCTGTACTCTCAGCACTGAAAATAAAAGTCTCTCTTGTTGTGGTTAATAGTTTAAATAGTGTGTTCATGTATTTTAAAATAAAACCTGAAATGCTTCAGTGATTCTGGAGAAGAATAATGGTATTTGATACATATCTAAGTAGCCAGTTGGTGTTTTCTGCCTTCCTATCATAAACTATTCATTCAAGTGGAAACTCGTCCACATTTTTGTTTTTTTAATAACAAAACTCCAGAAATAATAGAATATTTGTATTCTTGTGGGACCTTTTGGAATATGGAACATGCGGGGAGATTCAATAAAAGTTCTTATCGTTTAAAATGGTGCTAATTTTGCCCCAACAAATCAGATCTTATTTAACATGTGATTGGCTGGGGCAAAATTAGAACCATTTTTAACGATAAGAACTTTTATTTCATAACCCTGGTGGTCTTTGTGTTTTTAAAGGATAAGTGCACTGTAAAAAAAAGTTATGTTCATTTGGAAGCTGCATCTTTAAAAATACTGCTGCCATATTTGTTTTTACCTATGCCCCTCCAGAGCCTACCTTTGTGTCTTGAAAGTTCCTGACATCTTGTTACTGGTTTGCTGAATGTTAAGCTCCTCCCCTCTGAGATTTCCTCGGCTTTCTCCTTCTTGAGTCTCAAACAGTAATGCCTGTGAGTTCCGTGCACTCTCCTGCTTGAGAGAAATGATAATGATAATGCCTGTGAGTTCCATGCACTCTCCTGCTTGAGCCTCAAATGATAATGCCTGTAAGTTCCATGCACTCTCCTGCTTGAGCCTCAAACAGTAATGCCTGTGAGTTCCGTGCACGTGTGTGGCAAGAAACCCTTGAGGGCTCAGTGGATTGCCTTCAACTCTGGTGAGGGTAGATGGGACAAATCTGCTCCCCATTGTGCTTGAACACACTTTTGGCCTAAGTAAGCTCCCCATCCCTCTCCTTACGTGTCTATAAATATGTAAATCTAATTGGATTTTGAAAGGGGAGTGCCCACACGAAGATTTGCTGGCTTTACCCTCCAATACAGATTTATTTTGAAAGTAATGTTTATTATTTGCAACCAATCTTGCTGCGTCTTGTCCCATTTGGCTAAGAAGTAATTCTATAAAGGGCCTTATTTTCTCACTTGTAGATCTCGCTTGCAGATGAGTTAGTGTTTTCGCCTGGCTTTAATTAGAAGGTCGCCCAGGTTGTGGAAGATTTCCACTCATGACTAGGGATGGCATAGAACTCGAACTCGAACCCGAGTTCGAGCCGAACTGTTCGAGTTCGAACGGACCCGGACTTCTCTAACTATCTCGGACGCGGACTTTCGATATTTCCCGGACTTTCGATGATTTATCGAATGTTCGAACGTTCGAACGGTCGAATCCGCGAGTAAAATGTACATGGTATCTAGGCGCAAACATCGATCTGCGAGTAAAGTCTCCATTAAAGCCTATAGGCGAGTATCGAATCTGCGAGTAAAATGTCCATGTTACCTCGAATGTTCGAACGCGAAAGCTCAAAAGTAGCGCGCGTGAGAGTAAAATCGATTTTACGAAAGTCCTGGATATTGGAACATGCTCCCCAGACCATTTCCCAGGTCCCACAGCCATTTACATTAAGTTACCATTAATATTTTAGTTGTATTTGACTCGAACTTTTCAAACTATTTGCCTCCCATAGACTTTAATGGGTCCGTTTTCGAACTTTCGAACTTTGACAATAGTTCGAAAGTTCGAAAACGGACCGAACTTTCAATAGTTCGACCATCTCTACTCATGACTTCCTTAGGTGGGCTTTCACTACTACCAGCATCTTTGTGAATATTCCAGGGGTATTTAGAGAGACCAAATGGTAGGCATGTAAACTGAAAGTGTTGCTTACCCAGGGTGAACCTTAGATATTGCATATACGCATCTCTCAGATCCACCGAACACATCCATTCTCCCTCCGATATGCCCCCTCTCCCGAATGGTCTGCAAATTTTCTTTATTGAAGCTCCAACATCTTACAAATTTGTTCAATCTCCTGAGGTCCAAGATCGGTTGTAGATCCCCTGAAGACTTTGGGATTAGGAACAGCAGTGAACAAAAGCCTGTTTTCTCTTGTCCTAAAGGTACTTGGACAATAGCTCTTTTGACCAGTCATTTTTGAATGTAAGTTTGCAGGACTTCCAACTTCTTTTGGCATGCTGGTTTGGGGGTCTAAACAAAAAAATTCCTTCTTGGGGTTCTCAGAAATTCTATCTGATAACCCCTGAAGACCATTGCCTTCACCCAGGCATCTGACGTCTTCTCTAACCAAACTCTCTTAAATTTAATATTCTGGCCCCCACATGAGAGGACTGGGCAGGGCTCATTTCATAACTGCCCTTGGGTTGGGCTGTTTCCCTCAAAAAAATACTGGATTGGCCTCCTTTCCAGGCATCAACCTAGAGAATTCTCTTACAGGTCAGTAATTTCCTCCTTTCTCCTACCGGAAAATCTACTTTTCTGTGCTCTCTGGAATTTCACTGGTCTTATGCTCCTCTGAGGAAGAAACACTTACCGCCCGAAGACTTTGAGATTATCTTATCTAAGGCTTTCTTGAACAGTATTTTACCCTCATAGGGAAACTGGCACAGCAAATACTTTGACTGGGTGTCTGCATACCAAGCTTGGATCAATAAAGCCCTGTATTGCCCTCTGGCTCCTAACTTCATCAAATTCCCAGCTGATTCCAATCCAAACAATGAAGAAAGTCTGAAATATGGCAGGTAGCTCCCGCAGTCCAAAAAGCCTTGTTCCTTTTCCTGTGCCTCCTTGATTCCTTGATTCACACCGCCTGGGTGATCCAGTGTAAAATGTCTGGCTGAGTCATCACCTCCTGTGCAGGATCAGGTCTTTTCGACTGCTGTTTTGAATGGGACGAGTATCTGTCTCTGTCATCCACCTCTGCCATGCATCTCCTGCAGAAATTTCTCCCTTTCTCAGCCTTTTTCCATTATTGAATGTTCCCCAAACGATCAGAAGGGCTGGAAAAAAAGAACATGCAAATGAAGAGAACAGACATTGCACCTAGGCACACACTGTGGCTAGCACTCACCACCTCCCTCTGGACTGGCTCTCCCTGGTTGCAGCTGTCACTATCCTGCTAAAAGCTCAAAACAGACTGCACTGAGGAGGAGGCCAAACTACCGGTAAATTTTAAATCCCCCACAAGTTGTTGGGTGATGATGTCACAAATCTGCACCGAACCCTGGAAACAGCGGATTGACAGGCCAACAACTGGTAAAGAGGATGCCTTCCTTGCCTGAGAGGCGCATAGGCACTCACAGAGGCTAAGGCTTTGGCTAGCTTCTTAAAGGGACACTAAACTCCCATATTAAAAAAAAACAACTCTTTGCCATTCGTTTGTATTATTCACAGGGAGGTGAGAACGCTTATTCTCACCTCCCTGTGAATAATATTACGTCCAGGGGACCTGGAACTTACCTTACCGCCGCTCCACTCGCAGCCGCTCCTTCACTGACAGCCGCTCTGTCCCGACCACGCGCCCTATCTTAGGCGAATGCGCGCCAATACAAAAGATAGATCGGGAGAGAACAGCTGTTCAGTGAAGGAGCGGCTGCGAGTGGAGCAGCGGTAAGGTAAGTTCCAGGTCCCCCGAGCGTAATATTATTCACAGGGAGGTGAGAATAAGCGTTCTCACCTCCCTGTGAATAATACAAACGAATGCCAAAGAGTTGTTTTTTTGGATTTAGTGTTCCAATCCCATTTGTAACGCATTCACAATATTTGAGGACTGGATCTAAAATAAGACTGTGCAGGGATTGGAACCAGCAGATTCACATTAAATGAGTAACATTACTAGAAATAAAAAGCCAATACAATATTGTGATGTGTCTCCATTTAAATTTTTTTTTTCATCATAGGCATAAATTGTGCTGGTCACAAATGTGTAGGGCATTTGGCCCATTTATTTTACCACCACGTGAGCAATGAAGGAAGGAGTCCCCCCCTGAAACAATGTTCACTTGGTGGTAAAATAAATGTGCCCTACGCATACCGCAGAAACAAGAGGCATATGGAAATGGCAGGGAGTGGTAACATATGGTTATATAAGTACAGGATTAATTGTGCCAATGTCACGAAGGCTGTCCAGGTGTGAAGGGAGATGACTAGAGGAGGTAAAGCATGACTGGATTGTGGGTGCCACATCCTTTTAAGTTGGAATTCTGCTCAGCACAAATGTACTTCAATATGAATTAATGCTGATTAACCATTAACCATCATTTTTGGAAATGTTCACCCATCGATAAAATATTTATTAAAGATAAAAGTTGATCCAGGGTTCCTTTCTAAATGCAAGAAGGTTTTTTCCTCCTTCATGCTGTTTTATTTCCCTTCCGCTGGATCATGAGTAGGGTATAAAGGTTGGACTAGATGGACATGTGTTTTTATACAACCTCCAATACTTTGTAACTATGTAATACAAAATGCAATAGGACATCCAAGCAACAATTTTGCCAATACTATTTGCTATACACTTAGTATACCTTAGATTCGATGTTTGATAATCAATTCATATTTCTAAAGATATTTGGTTTCCAGGAGGGGTTTTACCTTGCAATATTCCTGACTTGTGAATCAAAAATCAATCTAAAAAAAAAAATATCTGCCCAGGTTTTTTTTCAGATATTTCAGGAATGTTGAACTGTAGTAGGATAATGTATGGCCTTAGGATGTTTTCAGATGTTTGATTTTAACATGATTCGATTGTTATGACCGTTTTAATTAGATGATCAGTCATATAATCTTTCACTAGGAACACAGCTGCTCTGGATTAAACTGGGTACACACTTTAAAGGGCATGTCCACCCCCAAAACTATAATTTCCCCCACTACTGGCCCCACTGTGTAGTGTGTAAAAATCCTTACCTTACATCCCTGCTCCAAATGGTTCTCCTGCAATCTCCCTCCAAAGTCCAGAAAACTGACCACCAGGAGCCTGGCCAAGTCCCATTCTGTCTCTGCCTCCTGTCTCTCCTCAGGAGAGCCATGCACACTGCAGCCCCCCTCCCTCCCTCTCCCTTCCATTTCTCTCTCCCTCCCCCTAGCTTCAATCCCATTTTCTGTAGTGTAAGGCTCCCTCCCCAACCCCAAATGCTATAGTAATTTTTGCAGAAACTCCTCCGAACTGTACTTACATTGCCTGTTTCCCCCGGCATTCTGGATAGCCAGAAGCCACATCCTTGATTGGCTGCCTCTTAGCCAATCACGGATGTGGCTGCCTGTCCGGCCCCCTGCTTGCAGTTTCATGCAAGCAGAGGGTCGAGACTGAACGCAATGTAAGTAATGATCGGGGGAGTTTCTGCACAAATAACTATAGCAGGTGGGGCTGGGGAGGGAGCCCTACACTACAGAGAAATATGAAAAAAAGGGGTGGACATGCCCTTTAACGACAAAGGGCCAATCCCGTCTGTACCTACAGGACTGGCCCTTTATCGGTATTGCATGTAAGTCTGTAACAAAAGTTTCTAATGATGACTAAATATAAGAAGTTGGCCATGATTGTTGGGTGTGTGGCAGTCACAAGCTATCTCCCTGTGTGTAGCCACATCTTTTAAAGGTGACAGAATCTGTAAGATTCTGTAATCTTTATAGGATTGTTACTGTGTGTACCCAGCTTTAGCCTAGTAGTGTGTTCAGTTTTATAGGCAGGGGAGGTGGAGCAACCCCCATATGGCACCCCAATATGGTTTAGCTTACTAGCAGGATGGATCAAAAACAATGATTGATACTACCGTACACATTGGATTTCTGTCTGAAGCAATTATTTATCAGCAACTTTGGCCGATACTTATCTAATGTGTTACCTTGAGACACAAGGTATGGAAGACTTTCTCAAAAACAATTCAACTTTGACTTATAGTTCTTGTCAGCCAGCTAGCAGCACACCATTTTTCTTTTGGATATTGTTACCTTTCCCTGACATAGAGTACTGTCCCTTGCTCTATCACTGCCAGAAAACAATGGCCACTGGATTTCCTGTTCCTGTCCTCTTTATTTGCTTTCCCCTACAAACAATCTCATACTTAAACATTATAATTATATAGTCTAATTTAGTGCTCATTGGCACCTAGTGGCCAAACTTAGTATACATTATATATATTAATATATTGTACCTCCTTACAAATGTATGTACAAGGCTTTACTTGATGGTACAAGGTACATGCACAGTATTAGTTAGTTTGATAAACAGAACTCTCTCAAAACAAACTTTTGTGTCCAATGGAAAAAGACTCCAGGACAGTCATACAGTGTACATATTGTGTCTGGTAAAGGACAATTAAAGGCAAAAGAACAACTTTAGATGTGATGGATTATATAAACTTGAATTACTAAAACAAAATCTCCCTCTTCTCTATTATCTACACTGCAGCAGGAACATTAGGTATACGGTTAGAAAGTCCAACCAGCTGTAAATGGTTAGAGAATGGATGGGCACAATTTATCAGGTAGGGACTTGTCTCTTCTAAATACTTTTCTAGCATATTGTTCTATATAATTCCTTAAACGTTTATATTGACAAATAGAGATGAACCCAAACTCAAAGCGGATTTCACAGATCATTATTGAATAATCAAGAATTTTGTAATTTAAAAATCAAAATTTTTTGATATTTCTAGAAATTTCTAAAAATATGGAAAATACTCAGCAGAATGCCAAAACAGGAAGCGCAAAGTTTCCTTTGACATCAATGGGTCTGCTCGCAGATTTTTTTATTTTTGGCTTTTTTTTTTTTTGAGTGAGTTCTAGCGTCCCTATTGACAAATATAGATTTGACTTTCATTATTTAGATATGTGATTGTTTTCTTTTCCTATCCATCCTATACTCCACATTTCACTTTTTAAAAAAATTATCCTTTGTTTTAGTTCTTTGTGTTCTTCTTGCTTTGGAGGTAATTTTTATTCTGTACAACTCTACACCACTAGCAGTTGACGTTTGAGGTTTCAGATCAGCTTAATTTATGAAAGTATCTCTATTCCCATAGGAAAAAGAGAACAGTATTTGAAAAATCGGTCTTCTTTCACTTTTTTGTCTCCTTCAGCTTTGCTGGGTGACCCTTTCAAACAAGTTTTAAAAATGTGGTTCATTTAACCAGCCTGCATGATCTAGCCTCCCTCAAAGGTCTCATCTTAGCTGTCTGCAGAGCTATGCTAATTACATGCTGGAACTGTTCTCCCTTCTCAGGAATCTTCCCTCTTATTATTGTTATTTTTTTTTTTTCTTCCTAAGCTTAGAAGTTCCTTAAAAAATGGAATATAATTTCAGAATCAAGGTTAGAAGACATTCAAGACAAGTTACATAACGCAACCCCAAGCATTCATTAGTGTCAAGTATTTGCTGCTCAACTCTCCTATAATGAAGTTTCTGAGATGGATGGCAACTTGCGAAGAACAGACAGTTAACATAGATCACATCACTTAAAAATGTAGGACTTAGCCTATTTTTGGATTGCAAATAGTTGTAGACAGTTAATGACATACCTATCTGTATCTAAATGAACCTGGGTTAACCACTGATATGTTAAAATAAAGCTATGAATTAACCTGCTTAGAATATTTATGTTTTATCTTTGCAGATGTAATTATGGTGATACTGTACTTAATAATACTCTGTAATATGCAATATAAAGTAAAATAATGTATATCTGTTGCATTCAATTAGATCAACTGGACTTGAAGTTTAGTTCTTGAAGACGTTTTTGAATTGGGAAAGCCAGTCGGATGACTAGCGAAATGTCTTCAAGAACTAAACTTCAAGTCCAGTTGATCCAATTGAATACAACAGATATACCATGACCTAGATGAATGAGAACCTTCACAAGCATAAAATAATATATCTATTAACAAAGAATACAATTTTGGTTTTGCCTTTTAGTTACCCCTAAAACTATTGTACACAGATATGCTGTACTTATATAAGGGCATTCTTTTATAATTCATTATTTCTTTTTACAAATAAAAGGTGCAAATGTTTTCCTGTGCTTTTATCTATATAGTTTCAATGATTTGTAGTTTTAGGAAATTATCCAGCCCCTTTTTAAAGCTATTCAATGAACTTGCTGATAGTTCCACAGTTTCACCATTCTCAATGTAAATAAACCTTTCTTAACCTGAATATGAAACTTCTGCAGTTGCCCTTCTCTAAACTCATTCCATTTTCAAGATGACCCTTTTGTATATGGGATTACAAATGAGGCCTTACCAGTTCCTATATATAATATTTTTCTCCCTTGTATCTTTATAGAAGATAATATCTTGCTAGTTCTAGACGTTGCTGTCTTGCAATGTGTTCCACAGGTTGTTATGCATTCTAAGCCTGTTATCTACTAGAACCCCAAAATCTTTTTCCAACAGAGATTCACTTAGCACAGAGTTATTTATGGTGTAGGTACAAAAAGGGAGAAAAAGGGGAACGAGTCCGCAATACCCTAATGTACAGAAACCAGTGGATACAGTGATAGTGCAAAAATATAAAAAATCTTTATTACTAACAGGGACATAGCTCTAAAAACTCTTAAAAACATTCCATCCTTTACCCATAGATATTATGCATAAATAGACAAACTAGTAGTACACGTCTATAGAAATAGTCATAAAGTGCTATACAGTCATAAAGTCAGTGGGCATCATGGGGGTTTCCCAACTCACGACAATCAGCGTGGAGACATAGTGCAATGGAAAAAGAGATGGGTTAAAATCTCATCCAGGTCCAAATTCCCACTTCTAAGTCATTTATAAACAGATAAAATAGCAGTGGCCCCAGTACATAACCCTGAGGCTCTCAGAACTTACATAGATGCAGCTCCATTAACCACTACTCTTTGTATGCGATACAACATCCCATTCTCTATCCATGTCCTTAGTATACATACACCACCTGTGTGGCACAGTATACAAATCCAAGTATACTACATCTGAAATGCTAGAATCTAAATTCTTACTCTCCTCCTTATAAAAACTAGAGATGGCTGGGTTTGCAGATCTGAACCCGGGTTCGTGGCAGATCTCCAAGATCCATGGATCGTGGATCTCATGGAATTTCTGGAATTCTGCTTTCCAAATTTTTTTTTTCCCAAACGTTCCTTGAGGATTATCAAATGGCCAAAAGTCCCATAGAAGGGCCTTTTGGGGCTTAAGGGGTCCTGCAGCTCAAAACTAGGACCCCCCTTGCCAGCACTTATAAGTGCCCTTGTGGCCCTTGGAAGGGCCCTTGTGGCACTTACCAGTGCCATTTGGGGCTTAAAGGGTCCTGCAGGCACTTAGAAGGGCCCTAGTGGCACTGACAAGTGCCTTTGTTGGGGGTCCTGCAGCTCAAAATCATGACCCCATTGGCTTTTAGAAGAGTCTTTGTGGCGTGTCTTCATTCTTTCCAGCCGGAGACACCAACCCCGCTGATGTTGCCGACACTGAGCGATGTCAATGCGGCCACCAGTGACACTGCCGACATCTTAATCCAAAGTTTTTTCTTCTCAGCCGGCAAGACCTGATGTTCCAGACACCGGGTGATGTCACTGCAGCGCTGGTTTCTTTCTTTTGCCATCACTGTGATGACTTCTGAGCTCCGCAGGGGTTTGCACCTCTTTATATAAGTTTGCTGAAGGACCAAATCCAGTTGTGATTGGTTTATATATCAATGCTTGCAATCATATGACCACACATTAACCAATCATATTTTATTATTCAACAGAAATGTACGGTAACATAAAAGCAAATTAGCTGAGATTGCAACTATTTATATCCCCTATTCCCCTTAAAACCTGACAAGCTCGATTTGGAGAGTTCTGTATTCCCCATTATTCCCAACTGCTACTGAAAGGAACCTATGTACAGTACTAGTTATTGGTTAAATCAATGTTTTTATCTGTTCCACCCTCCCCCTTTTTAAAATTTTTTTATTATTATAATGATTGCCTGGAAAAGGTACCAAACATCCATCAGATGTTACTGTATCTGGTTAGGATTTTACAAATTGTAAAAATTGTAAAATGTGTTGAGAAAACTTGCTATGTTATCTTCTCAGCCAATAAAGATATCCCCTTTGTTATGTTTTCTACCAGAATGTATCACCTTGTACCTCAGTTTACAATTTTTATAAAGAATTGATTTTTCTAAATTATGCATCGAAAATGAATGACCACTGTGTAAAATACTGATATTGCACAATATTTTACTACCATGTGGTGTAGGAATTTATTGAGCTTAGCCACTATCCAATCACGCCCTTAACACCTGGCTGTGATATGCTAATTGGAATTTTCCAGGGTACATAATTGCCACAGATTCTTGTACAAGTCATTCTGAATTGAGAAAGCCAGTCGGATGACTAGCGAAACGTCTTCAAGAACTACATTTTAAGTCCAGTTGATCTAATTGAATACAACAGATATAAACACACGTAACCAGCCTACATATGTGTGTCCATTCCAGATAATTTAATAAAGTTCATTTCTTATCTGCTTTTCAGGTTCCAGTTGTCTTGGTGTCATTGCGTTTCTTGTAATGCTTTTCATATCTTTTTATAAATACGATTATTATTAGCCACCTCCATGCTCATTAAACGGATCACTACCAAACATTATATTCTAGGTTATGATAGATATTATAACCTTGCATGGTATGTTTAGTATAAGTGATATCATTATTACAATGATGTTTCTTTTAAAATTATAATCTATTATAATTTGAATATCTGTTGTATTCAGTTAGATCAACTGGACTTAAAGTTTAGTCCCTGAAGACGTCATCCGACTGGTTTTCTCAATTCAAAATGACTTGTACAAGAATCTGTTGGCAATTATGTACCCTGGAAAATCCTAATTAGCATATGTACATGGCAGGCAGTTGGTGTCGAACTTTAAAAAAAAAAATCTAAAGAAATGTATAATACCTAGGTATGCGTAATACAGAGAAAGAATTTCAATAATGGTTTTTTTTCCACTGAACTTCCCCATAAAGCTTCTTAAAAAAAAATAAATCTGTAGGCTCCGTAGGCATTACATTTTTTTATTCCCCCCCAACCCCTATATTTTGGGCCATTCAAACACACATAGCTCCAAAAACACTGCTAGTACCACTAATCAACCATACACTCTAAGGTTTCTAATAGTTGCCCATAAAATGTTTACAGACATGTCAGTCACAGAAAAAATCAACTGTAAATAGGAAGAATTGCATCAAATATCTACCAACTTAGAACATAATCACTTATTTCCAATGCTATGGTGCCCTCATGTGGTGAAGGATTGTATCTCTTATTTGTTCTTACATTAAGGAAATGTAGGAAACCTCATCTGTCTTTAGAACCTCATACAGTAGCATTACATGCTGTATACATTACATACAGTACATTAAAAACAATATACATTACACACAGTCCATGATATAAGTATACATTACATATAGTATATATTACACACAGTGTATTACATACAGTATACATTACATGCAGTATACATTACATACAGGACATTACAATTTACAATACATACAATACATTATATACAGTATACATTACATATAGTATACATAACACACAGTACATTACACACAGTACATTACATACAGTACATTGCATACAGTATGCATTACATGCAGTATACATTACGTACAGTATGTATGTATGTATGTATGTATGTTTAGTTTATTTATAAAGCGCCACTTGGGGATGCAGCGCTGTACAGTGATAAAATACAATAAAGTCAAAAAAAGTAATACAAGGGGGATAAATACATAGATAGTACAGTACATAAATATATATATATTATATAAATAGAAGTGCTAGGAAAGGAGGTCCCTGCCCCGTAGAGCTTACAATCTAGTTAGATGGGTAACATACAGATACAATGGAGTATAAGTGCTGGAGTAAGATATATGCAGTGCAAATAAAACAATCATAGACTGGACAGGTAGAATCTAAGGCTAGCTTTAAACCTGCTAATTGAGGTTTCTTGACATAAGGAGAGGGGAATAGAATTCAAGAGGATGGGAGTCACAAGAGAAAAGGTTTAAGGCGAGAGGAAGCAGTACGAGTGAGGGGTCTGTACAGGAGCTGGTTCTGTGATGAGTGGAGGGTACAGGCAGGAACATATGGGGACACTAGAGAAGAAATATAAGAAGGAGCAGCAGAGCGAGGGGCTATAAATGTTAGTAGAAGGATTTTGTATACAATGAGCTGTTTAATGGGGAGCCAGATTGTTGTCCTGTACAGAGGAGATTTGGGATCCAGTTTATTAGAGCGCAAAACAATACGTGTAGCAGACATGCCCTTTAAGCCTGTGTACACATGAGCAGATATTTTGGGGAAACCTACTGTACCAATATTTTTGTCAGGTCAACCTGAAATATTAACGGTTCTAAGTGGCTACAACCAATACATGGACTACTAATGACTGCACAATTGGTTGGGTCAAAAAATAGCCTAAGGTTTCCAGTACTTCCCCACAGAGCCAGGGAGCTGCCACGAAATGGCTCGCCTCTCTGGTGACTAGGCCCAAATCAGGGGGAGATAAACAGCTGGTTGTTTCTTGGCAAATGGATAAGCGTGGCAATCCCCACAGGGCTGGATGACATCACGTCCTTGGGTCTGTTGTGTTCCAAGGTAACCTCTTAAATACCGAACATATCTGAGAAATGTAAGACTAACCTGAAATGCTGCTTGGTGTTCTGTTATCTCTCTTTCTGCATTCTAGTTCTTCCAGTTAGCATCTGTCAGTCGTGGATGTAACAGACACATCACAGCCAATGACTAAATTCTGATCCCCCATCTGCCTGAAGGGCAGAAGGAAGGAAGAGAGCATGATTTTGCTGCATAGCAGATTAGCCTTGTGACAGCTTTATAACTATTGTAGTTATAAAAAAAAAAAATAGTAAAACTTGATTGACTCGAGTATTATGACCACTACTGCCTTCTGATTCTCTATTGTTTTGAGGCTTTAGTTGCCCTTTAAATGGACGGCAGAATTCCCATACAGTAGTCCCATACAGTAATATACAAATCTAGTATGGTTATTACTGTATGGGAATTTTGCTGTCTATTTAAAGGGCAACTAAAACTTCAAAACAATACAGAACCTCGACTTATACTATACTATAGTTACCTAATATATGTGGTATGTAAATTCTTAGTGCTGTATATAGCTAATAAAATAGCATTTTAAGTGCAGATTTACAATAAATAGGTTTCAGCTAATCAATTGTGTTTAAGGGTATGGATGAACTAGAATTTGAACCAAACTATGAGTTCAGACCAACTCGAACAATTTTCCAAATTACCAACTTTCTTGTTTTCCGAACTTGCATACCTTATGTATTTTTGATAATTTTCGAGAATTCAAGGATTCCTGAATTTTCAAATTGGTAACCCTCAAATTTAGCGATCCATAACCCTAGAATGCGGTACATTCGAGGGTTACCGAATGCTACATTGGAGGGTTATCACAAATCCAAGGGCTACTGCAAATTTGAGGTTTACCACAATTTGTGATAACCTTCGAAAGTAGCATTCGGTAACCCTCGAATTTGTGATAACCATTGAATGTACCGAAAACTCAATGCTGAGACCCGACAATTGTCCGATCGTGGGGAAAGTTACTGTTTAAACAAGTTTTGGTGATATGTACATGGTCCCCAGACCATTTCCCAGGTCCTATAGCCATTTACAGTAAGTTACCACTGCTATTTATCTGTATTTGATTAGAAATGTTCTAAATATTTTCCCCAATGGACTTTAATAGGTTGGTTTTCGAACTATAGAACATAATACACATATAAAAAGCTTTACGGTATAATTAAGTCATGTGATCCCATAGGTAGAAATGACTCATTTGACTACAGCCCCCACAGTTGCTGGGGACCAATTGGGTCACAGCCATGCACCGTGCACATAAGTTAAAGGAGAACTAAATCCATTTTTTATACTCCAGAATCTGAAAACAACCCCCCTAAAAACACCAATAAGCTATAAAATATGACTTCAGTAAATTGTATTAAAATAAATGTAAGCCTGTTAATAACTGAATTAAGTATCTGTGTGTATGTGCAGTGTCAGACCACACCTCCTAACCTCAGTCACATGCTTCCTTGCTTTATCTGTCCAGTAAAAGGATTGGCTAGAGATTATTGATGGGTGTGACCAACTGTAAGAATTTCTGCCATAGCTAAGGACTGAGCACGGGCAGAACATAATGGTCGTTGACCAGACTGTGTGACATTAGAACGCTGTGATGTTAAGCAAAAACCATATATTATTTAGGGAAATTTCCCAACACCCATATCAAAATGAGAGGTAAGACACAGATTACTGGCTTTATATCAAGGTGTTCTGCCTTCTGGTTCAGTGTTGTTCTGTGGCTTTAGTTGCCCTTTAAGGTGTGTGCGATCAGTTGTTTTATACTGCTGTTGGTCTGGTACTAGTGTTTCAAATACCTTTACTGACATTTGTGCATTTAAAAACAGCCTGTTGCTTGGGAAAGGAGGGGTGTGTGGCAGTGGCCTGGGCATTGCATTTTCTCTCCTGTAAGATGGCTATTATCCTGGACTGAGAAAAACTGATTCTGACTTACCAATAAAGCAACATACTGTTTAAATGGAGTAATGTTATGTGAGTAATGTTTCTGCTCCTACTGACTATTGACAGCCGAATTTACAAAACATGTAAATATAATGATTTCCAGAACTCAATCGCAGAAAATATTGAAAACAATGCAGGGTTGTCGGATGGTAATAATCTATAGATTACCTCCCAACCCCCAAAACAATAGCTAAAATGCTGAGAGTCTAAGGGACATGTTTATAAAGGACCAATAACATCAGCATTTTTATATTGCGATATGATTTTCTCTTTTCGCCGCAATACTTAATGCGGCAACATCATGTGATCAAATATTCAATCCTAGCAATCATACAGTCAAATATTGACCAATCATATTTCATTATTTTATTAAAATACGACTGGCCAATGTGTGACCATATGATTGTTAGGATTGAAATCTTAGGCAATCAAAATTGGATTTGGTCTATTTAAAGAGGTGCAAACCTGTGCAGAACTCAGATGTCATCTGAGTAACAATGAAGAGAGAAGACAGAAGACTTTGGGATCAAGATTCCTTTGGTGGTGGGGGCAACATTGGTGGTGTTGATGTCAGCGACAACTACGGTGTCATCGGCGGACATTTTGCCCGACCAAGGGCCCATAAACTAAGCATTAGTGCTCCAAAATGTACATTTGGAACGCATTGCTGATTGCCCATGATTGCACGTATGTATGGACCTTTAAAAGGAGAGATAAGGAAAAGCATGAGGTAAAAAAGGATAGGAATTAAACAAATAGAGAAGGGAAGATTACTAGAAAATCGTCAGATGAGAAGCATAATATTTTAGTATATTAATAGCAGAGAAAGAGAATAATGAATGAGGTAAGTATCTGTGATCTTTATGAATAGAGGGGGGTGTCGTATGCTTATGTACTGTAGGACTTTGTTGTCGTTCTTAAACTGCCTTTGTCTACTGGAAGTTTTAAAGAGATTGTAACACTGACTTAGTATAGAGATGTTTAAAAGCAAAAAACCATTCTGAATAATTAATTACCGTCATTTTCTTTTCCTTTACCGTAACATGGCAGTGGGCACAAGTAGCTTAACCGAGCTTGTGGAGGTAATGTAAATACATTTAAAAGTTGCCTCCTTCCCCTTGTCTTTGATAGTCCTGAGTGTGGACATTACTAAAGGTAAAAGGGTGTAATACCCACTGCCAAATTCCAGTCTGGGAAAGAATAATCCCTGTAAGCATGAAGAATCCTTTATCTTTAAGTGATCCCTGGACATGGCAGTGGACATGTATAGGACATACCAAAGCAAAACACCAAGGGTGGAAAAATTGAAAAGAAATGCTCAGAGGGTGTCCAAGCGGCATCTTTACAGATCTCTTCAACCAAATCACCGACCTGACAGGCCCTTGACTCTGAAACTGCACTGGTTGATTGAGCTGTCATACCAACTAAATGTTGCTTTGCAGATCGTTTGCATGCCTGTCTGGTCCCTGAGGAAATCATCATTGCTCTGTGATATATAGAAATGTGTCATCCCATCTTAGAATCATCTTCTGTAGCTCTTAGTGCTGAAATTCTGCCAACTCTCTGTGCTTATCTCAAGGCCAGAAGTAGGACGGTCTTGATAGTTTCTAGATTGTGAGGTGCAGATTCCATACTTCCAAAGGGATGTTATACGAACTGCTGGAACACCAACGAAAAGATACCAAGGAACAGACTTGGCAAAAAGTTTCAAATGTTTAACAACCTGAGACAATCTACAGATGCTTCACTGTAAGGAAATTAAGTCAAATTCTGACTTTATAGATTCTACAATGGCAGATGTAAATGGATATGCACAAGCTATCTATCCTGACACCAGTTTCTGAAGATATCACAGACCTTGGTATGTCCTTTAGGTGATAGATTTCCTGGCCTCCATAAGGCTGTTCACTGCTGCTTTAAATAACATTAATGTTCTCCTTTCAGTAGCCAGTCCATCAAGGCCAACTGCACATTGGGGTGTTATATTGTGTTACTAGCCGTTTTCATACAAAATTGTTTGGTTAATTAGCCCAAAATATCAGTGGAAATTCTCATAGCAAACAACAGAGGGAAGTGGCGGCGGGTGGTCGCCGCTGCCGCCGCGGGGGGTGTGGGCGGGGTGGGCGTATGCCCCGCCCCCTTAGGAGCGGCGTCGGGAAGGGATTTTAAGTCCCTTCGCGGCGATACTATATAGTATCGCCGCAAAGGGGCTTAAAATTACCGCAGCACATCGCGGCCGCGATGGGTATCGCGGGAATAGCGCTCGCCGTTATAAATACGGCGATAGCGCTATTTTCGCGGCCGCGATGTGCGGCGGTAATTTTTTTGCGCTAACATCGTTCCTTTATAAATATGCCCCTTAGTAACCAATACACAGTAATCAGTTTATATCTGTGGTCAGTTGAATTTCAGCTTGATGAATTCAATTTGTCTTTATGTCTGTGTTGGCTTGCCTAACCTGCCGCCTTTGGCAAAACCAATACAGAATTAATTGCCAAGTCCACGATCACCAAGTAATCATCACTGTCATGTAATAAAGGAAAAGTCAGCACCATCATTCACCAGCTAGTTAATACTACTAAACTAATGGGGCCCATACACGTACTAATCCCGGGCCTATGTTATGGGGATATCGTTGGTTTGTGTATGGATGATCATACGACCATCGTACAAAAATGTTATTATTGGCCCAATGGAAAAAAAATTTAGTGTACGACTGGAATTTGATAGTGTATGGGCCCATTACCCCTTATATGTGAGGATCATGAATGGTAAAACATCAATCCTTTGCTAGATTAGTATGTTGTTCCTGCTGATCAATGAATCTGTAATAATTCGGTTTATTATGTTGGTGCGGTAGATTCTTTACTGGCCACTTGCTGATTTACTGGCTTGTAATTAACATGTTAATGAAAATTTCTGTCAAATCATGATCATCTATATTAATGAACTGTTATAAGGTCCATCGGGGAATAAATAGTGGTTAGCAAATAACACAGACCTCCAGCCCTTCTGTCTTGCACTGTATAATTAAACACTTTGCACAAAGTCTTTATGTTTACTTGGGTTAATGTCATTTATGCAAGCTGCTATCGGAATAATCTGAAACCTAACCATAATTCAACAATTAACATTTATATATTTCCATATCCTGATTCCTTTTAAACCTTTATTAATGTAGTATTTCTATTGCTTAGATTCTTATAATGATTCTAATGCCTTTTAATTAGAAACACTTTAAAACATGGATTTTCTTGTAACATGAAAGATCAGGAAAAGTATCAAACCCACCCCAGTTAGTTGCATATACCTAACTGTCCCATTTTCTCTGGTGGGGGTGTGGTTGGGCAAGTCAGGACAGAGTTGCCCCTCCACTGAAGTCAGGGCGCCGCATCAATAAAAGGAGGAGCCTCGTGGTCACCGGCGCCATTTTCTTTGCGCCGGTGGCTGGAGTGTAGCTCATCCCTCCCTCCCACCCCCTTTTTATGTTATTGTTAAAAATTTGTTGGAGTCACGGCTTATTGGCGGGTACACCCTTGCTGGATATGGATGGAGCCGTTACATGCCTGGTTGGCATTCAAAGCTGAGTTGTACGGCTATGATGGTTAACAACAAGGATGGTTTCAAGCAAAGGGTGTACAGTGGTGGAAATATGCCAAGGGGCATATTTATTAAAGTATGCAAAGTTATGCAAATTATGCTAAATTATGTTAATTTAATAAAATTAGCTGGCAATTGTTCATCCAAAGTCGTTGTCTGTGTCGTAATTTTTAACTAAAGGAGTATTGATTATGGGTTTATAGTGGGTATGGCTGTAGGGTTTTTCCGCTTCCCCCGTGGGTCTAAGAATTTTACAAATAATTACATTTTCCACTGAACTTTCCCTTTAATATTCATGTAGTTAGCAGTTACATTGTAAACTCTCAATTTCTTGCCAGAGAGTCCCAGACATATTAGTGGAAACTGGGTGTTTAGATTCATTTACTTACTTCTGTGATTATGTAATGTGTAGGGACTTTAGGTGGATTTATCTATTACAAAGGAAATGCCTTAGAACTAAACCAACTGTAATTTAGTATCTAAAAGTCAATTGTAAAGCTTTGCTGCTTCATTGCAGGAAAGAAGGAAAGAGGATTTTGACACAATTACATTAGCAGTAAAAGAGAAAATGAGGATCCTTCATGAGAATCGAAAAGGATCTGTTATCTTATTCTCCCCTAAACAAATAATTCACAATTTCTCTAAGGAACACCCCAAGATGACTGGTAAAAGCTATAGAGATGCCAACCAAATTCTCATCCCTCTAGGATTTCAGTTACTCTCATTTATCAAATATATGTAAGTATGCACGGAGCAAAGACACTGCAATTTTTTATAATTACAGTGTGCATTGATTTCCTTATATAATGATAAACGTTTGCAATTTTTTGTAATTAACGTTGCATTGATTTGCTTGCTTGATGAGAAAACATTTTATAGAGACCATCAATACAAAATTCATTTTGAGGCTGTCCTATCAATTTCCCTGGTTAACAAAGGACAAACACAATTATTAATACGTTGTCAACATTTTATTTATTGGTTTGAATGCAAAAAATAAATCTTTTAAAGCAACTGCTGTATTCTAACAGCATGAAGAGCTACGATAGAGATATAGATTATTTCCCCATTTTTCTATAACTATTCTTTTACCTGTGTATCAAAGTGATTTGGTTTATAGTGGCGACATGTATGGCCAATATGTCTGATCACCATGCAGAAGAACTACCAACATCTACATCAGAACTGTCGGGAAAGAGATAGAATTCTGCTGCAGTGTTATGCCTTCCTTTTACTTAAGGATAAGTGCATTGTAAATCAAGTTATGTTCATTTGGAAGCTGCAGCTTTAAAAATACTGTGGCTATATTTTTTCCCTATGCCCCTCCAGAGCCTACGTTTGTGCCTTGAAAGTTGCTGACATCTTTGTTACTGGTTTGCTGAATGTTAAGCTCCGCCTCTGAGATTTCTCTGCTTTCTCTGCTTGAGCCTCAAACAGCAATGCCTGTGAGTTCCGTGCACTCCCTGCATGAGGCCTCAAATAGTAAGCCTGTGAGTTCCGTGCACTCTCGTGCTTGAGCCTCAAACAGTAATGCCTGTAGTTCCATGCACTTCCTGCTTGAGCCTCAAACAGTAATGCCTGTGAGTTCCGTGCACTCTCGTGTTTGAGCCTCAAACAGTAATGCCTTGGAGTTCGTGCACTCTCGTGTTGAGCCTCAACAATAATGTCTTGGAGTTCCGTGCACTCTCGTTCTTGAGCCTCAAACAGTATGACTGTGAGTTCCGTGCACTACTCGTGCTTGAGCCTCAAACAGTAATGCCTGTGAGTTCCGTGCACTCTCCTGCTTGAGCCTCAAACAGTAATGCCTGGGTGGTTCCGTGCACTCTCCTGCTGAGCCTCAAACAGTAATGCCTGGGAGTTCCGTGCACTCTCCTGCGTGAGCCTCAAACAGTAATGCCGGGAGTTCCGTGCACACGCCGTTAGAGGTGCAGGAGAGTGCACGGAACTCCCAGGCATTACTGTTTGAGGCTCAAGCAGGAGAGTGCACGGAACTCACAGGCATTACTGTTTGAGGCTCAAGCACGAGAGTGCACGGAACTCACAGTCATTACTGTTTGAGGCTCAAGAACGAGAGTGCACGGAACTCCAAGACATTATTGTTTGAGGCTCAAACACGAGAGTGCACGGAACTCCAAGGCATTACTGTTTGAGGCTCAAACACGAGAGTGCACGGAACTCACAGGCATTACTGTTTGAGGCTCAAGCAGGAGAGTGCATGGAACTCACAGGCATTACTGTTTGAGGCTCAAGCACGAGAGTGCACGGAACTCACAGGCGGTTTTTTAACTATCTTTGATTGCTCAGGTTCAGGATATTTTGTCAACCGTAACTAACTAGTGCAATTGCTGTTTGAGGCTCAAGCAGGAGAAAAGCAGAGGAAATCTCAGAGGCGGAGCTTACATTCAGCAAACCAGTAACAAGATGTCAGCAACTTTCAAGGCACAAAGCTAGGCTCTGGAGGGGCATAGGGAAAAAATATAGCACAGTATTTTTAAAGCTGCAGCTTCCAAATGAACATAACTTGATTTTACAATGCACTTATCCTTTAAGTAAAAGGAGGCAATACATGCAGCAGAAATTCTATCTCTTTCCCGACATTCTGATGTAGATGTTGGTAGTTCTTGCTGCATGGTGATCAGAATATTGTGCCATACATGTCCCACTATAAACCAAATCACTTTGATACACACGTAAAAGAAATGTATATAGAAAAATGGGAAATATCTATATTCTCTATCGTACCTTCATGCTGTTAGAATACAGCAGTTGCTTAAAAAGATTTATTTTTTGCATTCAAACCAATAAATAAATGTTGACAACGTAATTGATACATAGTTTTTTGTCGCTTTTAACCAGCGGAAGATTTATAGGAAGACACGGGAGCAGGAACAGCCCTCAAAATGAATTTTGTATTGATGGTCTTCTTATAAAATGTTTTCTCATCAAGCAAGCAAAATCAATGCAAACGTTAATTACAAAAAAATTGCAAAACGTTTATCATTATATAAAGGAAATCAATGCACACTGTAATTATAAAAAAAATTGCAGTGTCTTTGCTCCGTGCATAACTTACATATAATTTGATAAATGAGAGTAACTGAAATCCTAGATGGATGAGAATTTGGTTGGCAATCTCTATAGCTTTTTACCAGTCATCTTGGGGTGTTCCTTAGAGAAATTGATGAATTATTTGTTTAGGGGAGAATAAGATAACAGATCCCTTTTCGATTCTCATGAAGGATCCTCATTTTCTCTTTTACTGCTAAATGTAATTGTGTCAAAATCCTTCTTTCCTTCTTTCCTGCAATGAAGCAGCAAAGCTTTACAATTGACTTTTAGATACTAAAATTACAGTTGGTTTAGTTCTAAGGCATTTCCTTTGTAATAGATAAATCCACCTAAAGTCCCCTACACATGACATGAATCACAGAAGTAAGTAAAATGAATCTAAACACCCAAGTTTCCACTAATATGTCTGGACTCTCTGGCAAGAAATTGAGAGTTTACAATAGTAACTGCTAACTACATGAATTAAAGGGAAAGTTCAGTGGAAAATGTAATTATTTGTAAAATTCTTAGACCACGGGGGGAAGCGGAAAAACCCATACAGCCATACACACTATAAACCCATAATCAATAACTCCTTTAGTTAAAAATTACGACACAGACAACGACTTTGGATGAACAATTGGCCAAGCACTGTAACCCTTTGGTCTGTCCCCCATGATGTATAAGGAAATGCTCTGCCAGAGTAGTTAAAGTTTTATTGGCCTGTTGGTCTCTGTTGGCCAGTCTTATATGGGACAAGTGTCTCGATAATCTATGTCGTAGTTGTTGTGTAGTTTCTCCAATATACAACTTGGAACAGGGACATTTTATACAATAAATGACATTTTTTTCGTCTTGCAATTAATAAAGGGTTTAATGTCGTACCTTCTAAGGTTCTCGCTGTCCCAAAAATGGTCTGTCCGTGTCACGTGAGTGCAGCAACTGCAGTCTCCACAGGGATATGTGCCCCTCAATTTCATACCCATACCTATCCGGTTACTGGGTCTCTCGAAATGACTTCTGTCAACTCATCGGCTAAATTCCTAGCCCTTTTAGCTGTCAATTGTGGATGTGGTGGAATGAACTGTGAAATGATAGGATCTGAGGTAAGTACCTGCCAATTACGCTGTAAAGCCTGTCTAATACCCCCCCATTCTTGATTAAAGGTAGTCACAAATCTTACCCTATTATCATTAGCTCTTCTTTTTGTTTCTAAAAGCGAATGTTGGGATAATCTTGTTGCATATGCACGGTGTTTGGTGAGCAAGCTCTTTGGGTAGCCCCTTTCACGAAATCTGGCAAAGAGATCATCTGCTTCTCTTCCTAAGTCACTGTCCTTCGTGCAATTCCTCCTCACCCTCAGGAGTGGATTTTCAGACTAAAGACTCTTTTTCCAGGAGGATTGAATCAAGAGATTGATTATACTGTATTTATTTAATAATCTTGTATTTTACAGACCTTTGGTCACTTGTATCCATCGGATTTTGGCAGTACAATTCATTTGACCCAGGTGGACAATATCTTTTACAGTTCCTCTGTTGAATGGGATAGGAGTCGATGGGGTTTCTCTATACCTACCTGAATATTGCTGGACAACAGGGGTCGCATTGACCCGCTGCCTGCGGAATGAGTACCTTTCCATGAACTCTGAAATTTATACTATTTTGGAAGATACACTGTGTTATGTCATCCTCGGGTACATTGGGATTAAATGTGAACACTACAGGACTGGATTAGCATCTTCCTCTATTGTACTTACCTTTTCATCGAGAGATACTTGTTGAACTCATGAACACTTGGAAGACTGTACTTACCTTCTTATCATGCGTCCCTTGTCGGACCCATAAGCATTTGGAAGATTGGATATTATTATTAACTCTTTTCTTCAAAAATAATTCTTCTTCCTCCCTTTTAAGGATAATGTAACTATGCTCTTGGCGGTAATTGGCTTTTGGGGGGACTGAGACTAGCGGATGCTGTCTCTCCCGTCGAACACTTCACTTGTGCCCTTTCAGTTGGATACTCCGGCAGGACAAGGTTAATAATTATAATCAAGTGTATCCTCATCACAAGATATCTACTCTGTCCCACTGACAGCTCCTACCGTTTGGATTTGCACAGATGTATGACATTTTGGTGTTTTTAGGATATCTCGCTACCAATGGTTATTATTCATTGTTATAAATTTATGTCACTAATACACTTTTTATGGTTTCAAAAAGTTACTATGCATTTTTAAACAAGTTTATGTTATTAATGCAACATTTACTACATAGGTACCTTGTAGTATGTTCTAAATTGTACAAAATTATATTGTTTTCTGTAGATATGCTTATTTCAGCTAAGACTCTGACTACAGGCAAGTAAGCAGGGTGTTTAAAGAGTTAACTTTGACTTTCCGAGATCACATGTTGTAAACAGCCTATCAAATAGCTCCAGGATACAAACAGCGTTACCTCGCGAGATCTCGCGAGGCAGTGACGTCACGCGCTTGTTACGGCGCAACGCTATTTAAGGGGAGGAGAGACAGGCATAGGCTGTAGCTGATTTGGGTTAACTAATCTTGATACTCATGTTGCACAGTTGTTGGGTGTTCACATTCATTATACTCAAAGAGGATACTGGGAATTTTTTTAAATTGTTTTTAATGAATTTATCCCTGTTTATTACAATAAAGGACTTTTAGCTTTACATATGATCTTTGCCTTTTTCTAGTTAGAGTGTTGCAGACCAGGTCTTTCTCTCTTATTTCTTTTTGCCGAGCTACCTACAAAGGCCTCACAAGATTGCACTTCATTATTTTTCAGTCAACTTACAGCAAAAGGACTTTGCTCAGCCCCTTGATCTTGGAAAAGATTGTCTGAACCTGCAAAAGAAAGAAATCAGCTTGAGTCTTCATATCACAAAGTATCCCCAGAGGACTGCGTGTGGACAAACAGTCCAATATAGGAATAGATGGCCCTGCATTCCTGCATTAGTGGCAAGTAATAAGTGCAGGTTTGACTTTATGGTACTATCTGTGGACTTTCTCACTGATAAATTATCTACCCTGCACATCCAAATTAACAATCTTAAAAACAATATCATCTCTGAAAAGAGTGCTGAACGTGCCTAAGCAATGTTTGAATCCTTCACATCCAGCCTAGACAGCTTTAAGAACTCTCTCACACCGAAAAAAAACCCATAAAGAGGGACGAGCAGGATTACGCTGCTGGAAGGGTGTATACATGGAAAGAAGAAAGGGGAAACCAAAGTCTGTGATGGAACTCCAGGGAATACCATTACAGGAAACGAACTAGGAGCAAAGATGGACTGCCTATTTCCCAGATGACCTCACCACTGCAGACATCCAGAAGAGAAAGAAACTCCAACAGCTCACCAAACGGAGGAGCATGTTCTGTAAACGAACCATGGAAGGCCCAACTCCCCAAACAAAATGGCAGAGAGGCATCAGATGGAAGTTTCTTATCCTTTTCACGGGACTCGTCTCTCGATTTTATCACAGGCCGTGGACAACAGGCAATACAGGAAATGTACAATCTCCCACCTCGCACAAGATACCTATCGCAACATACACTACCTCCTGATGAACTGCCTATTTTAAACAAAGATCTAGGCCTTATATTTTGGCTTTATTACTAGCTATATTTTTTACATGGGAAATTGGTATTTACAAAAGCAAACAGTCATCCTGACAAACTTTTACCCCTATAATACGATACCTATATAGTCCCCGAGTATCACCGACGACCGAAACATGACCAAATACGGTCCCAAAGAGAAAAAATCAACTCTGGTAACCGACAGACTTCAAAAATCCACATTTCCAGGACAGAGCGTAACCCTCTGGCGCAGAAACTCCAACACAGGAACCCGGGGCAGCGGATTCAAATACAGCTGACACAAATAACGATTGAACCAACGCTGAAATCACGCTACAGCATCTGATACAAGCTTTAACAGATACTAAAACCAGCTTGACCGTCCTCATAGAGGAGGTAAAGATAGATGTTGGATTACTGTGCCAGGACTTGCAAAAAGTCACCGTGTGAGAGAGGTCGAATCCCGCATAAGCAACATTGAGGATTCATTACCCACAGTGTCAAGAGATGTAGCTGAAATGCAACAGCAATTCAAAATATACCAGGACAGAACAGATGCTTTCTGGGGTTCCCAGAGGGGGTAGAGGGACCCCACCCCAAAAGCTTTATTGAAAACTGGTTGATTACACACTTCGGTCGGGAAATATATAATATAATATATAATATTATTATATTTTTCACAGTGGAGAGAGCCCATAGAATTTCAGGCAAGTCCCCGGTTCCCGGAGCTAGGCCCAGACCTACAAAGGAAAAGGTCCACTTTCACAGCCATGAAGCAACGAATGAAACTGATGTGCCTACCTTATTCTATGCAGTATCCATCTCAAAGTGGTGCACGGCCAAAGAACCCACTTCTTTAACACACCCGGCGATGTAACGGAATGGCTGGACACACTACCACCACCCAACTAGGGCTCCGAATGATACCAGCAAACTATGTATAAAACTACAGCCAATATTTTCACACTCTTTCAGGGAGGTTCAATAAAAGTTCTTATCATTTAAAATGGTGCTAATTTTGCCCCAACCAATCAGATGTTAGCTTTCAAATGTTAAATAAGATCTGATTGGTTGGGGCAAAATTGGCATTATTTTAAACGATAAGAACTATTATTGAATAACCCTGTTTATATCCTCTATCTTCCTCCCCAATGGTGCCAAAACTTTACCCACCTCCCTTAACCCAAACTCTTTTCTCCTATTGCTATCACTTTGGTGCTGCAGAATTGACCAAGCACTACCAGCAACCTATAAGTTAACCGGAACATGGCAACTATAATGATGACGCCAAAAATATATATATGTATTTATAAATCATAAATACAACCACGCCCTATATATCCTCTATCTTCCCTCCCTAAAGGCGCCAAAACGCTACCTAACTCCCCTTATCTGACTTTCTTTTGCTGTCACTTTGGAACCGCAGAACTCATTAAACACTACCAGTTATCCATACAACTCCGAAGGATTTTAACAAACTATATGTATAAAACCATAAATTCAATCAATCTGTCTGCACTCTGCATATACTCTATTGTCCCTCCTTAATGGTACCAAAACCCTATCCACCTCCCTGAACCTGACTTTTCTCTTGCTATCACTTTGGTTCTTCATGGTTGACAGTGGTGACTTGAAATAAACCAAGCTACCTTAAACCTCACACATCTTAAAGACTGTATGGAAACTAAATGGGACACGTTTGAAGTACGATTGTATGCCTAACTATTTACCCCCCAAGAAACTGCTGACATAGGAAGCCATATGTATACCGACCCCTATCCCCTCTCAACCCAGAAGGGCATGCAAATCAACCCAAGCATATACCGACCAAACCATTTTGAAACAAATCAATAGATGAACCAAACCCTATATGTATAATGAATGTGAAACGAATATAGATGTATAAGAAATGTTATAAACCTCTATGGTTCACTGTCTATATAACTCTCTTATATTAACTAACAATGGAGAGAAACATGATGAGAACACAGTGGCTGACGTGAGCGGGTGACTCTCTCCTAATAAGATTGTATATGATATGAGTAATTAATGAAGATATGATATATATGGTTCTACTTACTAAAAGTTTAATGTATGCCAGAATATACAAAACCGCTATACATGATATCATTACCTAAGCAGATAACACATTAGACTAAACAGAGGTAAACACCAACGAACAAAGGCCCTACATATATCACCCATGTAGACAATTATAACACCACTAAAGCTAAGACAACATACATAAAGCCCCCTTGTTGTCTACAAATTCATAAAAAAAAACTTGCAACCCTCCATCTACCCCCAGCACAAAGTCTTCTAAAAAGACTAATGATTCTTCTTAACATAAAAGGGACACCATATAATGCACAACCCTCTTCTACTCAACAATATAAAAGCTCTAGAGAGATAATTACACCCCCCCCCCGTTACTGTGCAACCTCCCCCTAGCTATTGAATACAATATTCATATATCAGGGATTAATGTTGCCTCAAGCAACCCCTAATAAGTTGTTGTTAATAGATAATTAATAAATCTCAAAGAACACATACCTCAACGTATATATGTCAATAGTACATGTTTAAGTTTCTGGTTATTTTTGAATTTTGTTTATTTGCCTATGTTACGAGCAGGGGAGCAGGCAGGGATGGGGGGGGGGGGGGCGTCCCTGGGGAGATCCGTCAACACCACACTATGGACCAAAATATGGCACATAAGCTCAAAATTATGTCCTGGAATGTACGGGGTCTCAATAATCCACAAAAATGTCTTCAAATACAAGACCTTATCAACATAAACAAACCAGATATAATATGTCTTCAAGAGACACACAAGAAACAAAATATCTCCAGAAACAATGGGTAAGCTGGGCAGCCCATAGTACCCACTCTTCCTACTCTAGAGGAGTATCGCTACTAATCAGATCTACAACGAGACATCAAATTATATGCACAGAAGTAGACAAAAATGGGAGATCAATCTTCATTGCATTACTAATCGAAGGAATATAAATTGTGCTGCTCGGAATTTATAACCCACCCCCAGCCAATATGCCAATACTAACTCCCAAGCAACCCAAAGTATCCTACGCATAAGAGATCCAGAAAAGTGCATAGTAGGAACCACCGAACAAATAGCCAATTGTTTCCACAAATTCAATCAAAAACTATACCGCACTCAACTTACCCATAATGCCCAAGACATACGTGACTATCTAGCAGATATAGACTTTCCAAAACTAACGCAAACACAAATAATATCCCTTGACAGCAAAATAACACAAGTAGAGATACGGAATGCCATCCAAAACCTCACATCTGGTAAAGCACCAGGACCTAATGGAATCCGAATCTAAATATATTGAACTACTAGACATACCATTACTTGAAATGTACCAACAAGCACTGCAACACAGCTCACTTCCCCAGTCCCTATATGAGGCCAAAATAACAATAATACCAAAACCCGGAAAAGACCCACAAGACCCAGGTTCATGTCGCCCAATCTCGCTTTTAAACTGTGACTACAAAATTCTAGCAAAACTTTTAGCAACCCGAATACAAACGGTCATACTAGACCTAATAAATAAAGACCAGACCGGATTTATGCCCGGAAAGTCGACATCCATCAACATCAGATATACACTAACCCAACTACAAGGGGTCCATGACCATATAGGCCAAAGGGCAATATTCTCACTGGATACGAAAAAGGCCTTTGATTCGCTGGAATGCAATTTTTTTTTTTTTTTTTTTGGCCCTACTATCAAAAAATGGATAAAGCTGCTGTATGAATCCCACAAAGCCCAAGTCACAGTTAACGGCACCCTATCACCATCCATCTGTCTGGAGAGGGGGACAAGACAGGGATGCCCTTGTCTACGTTTCTCTTTGCTCTGGCAATTGAAGCACTTGCAATTAAATTCCGAGCCAACCCTGAAATACAAGACTTAAAACTGGGCTAACACACTGCAACAATAGGTCTATATGCAGAAGACCTGATTCTGTACCTGAACGCAACAAAATAATCCATGCAAGAAGCACTGAATACTATAGCCTCCTATGGACAGTACTCAGGCCTATATATAAATTGGGATAAGTCAGCAATCTATCTGTTGGATCAAAATCATCATTGAAAACACACAGCAATATCCAATACCAAATGTCACAGAGTTTAAGTACCTAGGTATACAAATGACTAAATCACCAACTAGATTTTGGCAACTCACATTGCACCACTTCTCCCCTGGATCAAGATAAGTTCAAAGATGGAAGACACTCCCACTAAACACTATAGGCAGATAACTCACAATTACTCTCCCTGATATGGAACAACAAAAGTGTTTGTATCAAACAGACACAACTACAATCCCCTAAAGCAATGGCTGGCCTTTCATTACCAAATTTCCGGTACTACTACTTGATAAGGCAATTAAAATACTTGAGATGCTGGATTGCACTAGAGGATGCCCCTACATTTGCTCAAACTATACCATAAAGGACACACATTGGCATACCTCCATAACCCAGATCTACACCATATTGGACCAGCAACAACGCTTTATGCAAAAAATATTTTCAGGTTTAAATAACAATTAAACACACCTCCCCCTCGCTCCTCTTCCTCCATGGCAGCATAAAATATCACAGGTATGTGGATGATATTTTGCTATTTTGGAATGGCTCACAATTGGAATTCCTCACTAGAGGAAATGCTTGAAGAAGCCAGTAGGGGTCATCCTACAATTAAGTTCAGTTTTGAGTTCTCTCCAACTAACCTCCACTATCTACTGTAGATGCTGACATCACATTTTGTTGTTAACATTCAGTTTTCGCAATCACAGTCTTTCAAGCTATACCTAAGAGTCAATTCATAAGTGCCTGACCCATTACCTCTACTGATACTGAATACTATAGAGCTGCATTTGTTTCCATCACTTCCCCTATTCAATTATCGCATCTGACATTAAACAGAAAACAAAATTACTTCATGGTAATCCATGGATAGGTGGGAACCTCTCCATGTATGTCATGCATTTGTTGCAGTTCAATTATTACCGATAACTATATAACCCACCCATCTATGGGCACACCTAGATTTCTCCACATCTATATCATCTTATGTGATTTATCTCCTCAAATGTCCCTGCAGCCTGGGATATGTAGGTCAGACATCAAGACAGGCGAAAGAGTGCATAAAAGAACACAAATGCAATATTAGAAACTTTACAATACTCTCTACTTAAGACACATGTGTCTCTAGACATTTCCATACGGCAGGTCACACGCACAGTCAACTCAATTGGGTGATTTTGGGGCAACATAGGTCAACTGTTAGCACAGCGAGAGTGCTACTGGATCAAGAAACATTGTTTAAGCCCAATGGGACGTAATGATGTCTGGTTCAAAAAATGTTTTCTGTAAAAAATAGTAGATTTTCATAATTTATTTATTTGCCTTAACTGATGGACATTTCACAGATAAAGGGTCAGCTTTTATTACCGTTACCTTTATGTGCCAGACAGGTAACTATGTGCCTACACTACTACAATAGTTATTTATTTGGCAGACACCTTAGTAAATAACAATGTAAGTATCTTTTTTGCGCTTTCTCTGGTAGACCTGCTTTCGGTAGTGCCAATTGTGTATATAGATAAAAGGTTTTGGGTTTTACCACTCGTCTTTGGGACTTTGTCTGGAAACACAAGGATATCAACTTGGATTGCCTTAGATTATTGTACACTGGTACTTACCTATCCAATTGGATTTTGAGTTCCTCCCTTACCCCTCCCCCTGTGTAGTCATGTGCCTTTTGCTGTCTGTTTGCACACTTGAGAAAGGGCCCCAGGTCTGACACATGTTGTGTGTTTTGCTTTGGTGTTGCTCCTTTCAAGAACTCTAAGGAAGTAGCTGTATTTTTTTTCTTTTTATGCCAGGACAGGTCAAGCAGCACTACTGGAAACAGACATTTTTCAATACTATGAAAAATGGTATTGTATTGGCAACCATACACTTCCAATCATAATTTTGGAATTTCAGCCATAAAATTGCCCCATCGTTATAAATAGGGCACATGGTAACCTATTACAATTTGGCCATAGAAACAGGGACACAACTATTATTATACATTTTGAATGGTTGTCCTTTAGGACTCTTGCTGTTCTCCCTTTACACTATGTCTCTGGGAAAAGTATCACTTATATGCTGATGATACCCAAATTTACTTGTTCACCCCTGAAGTTTAATCCCAAATCTCTAAATGTCTGCTCTCTATCTCTTCCTGGATGGCACACCGCTACCTTAAACTCAATCTATCTAAAACGGAATTAATAATTTTCCCAACAAAATTGAGACCTAGTCCACCCTTCTCCATCTCTATTGACAATATGGTCATTAAGCCAGTTGAATCTGCACGCTGCCTTGGAGTAATCTTTGACTCCTCTCTTTCCTTCCATCATCACAATAACAATGTCAATAGGACATGTCATTTTCTCCTTCGCAATATTGCCAAGATCCGCCCTTTTCTCTCTCACTCCACAACTAAAATGCTCATGCATTCCCTTATAATCTCCCATCTTGACTACTGTAACATTCTGCTACCTGGTCTCCCGGGCCTGTCATCTCTCTCTCCAGTGTATCTCAAACTCGACAGCTCAGATCATCTCAATCTCCTCCAAAAGAAAAACGGCAACCCCAACACCTCAGTCCAAATGGTGGCTTCCCATCAAAAAAAGAATCGTATTCAATACCCTTCTTTTTACCTTTAAATCCCTTCCCTCGACTGCACCTCCCTATTTATCTTCTCTCTTGGTCCCTTATGGCCGTGCCCTCCATTCCTCACAAGGAAATCTTCTCCACAAACCCCCAACAAACACTGCTTCCTCCCATCTTAAACCATTCTCTCTTTCTGCTCCCTACCTTTGGAACTCTTTTCCTCTCTTGCTTCGCCAGGTGACAACCATTAATACTTTCAAATCTAGACTGTTCTCCTACCTTTCTTAGCACCAGCACAACAAATAATTGTTATCCCTTTTAAGCACTTTGTACCCATCCCCCACTTGAATATGTATGTTGTCCCACCGACTTAGATTGTTAGCTCTTCGGGGCAGAGATCTCATTCCTAATGTTTCAAGGCATGCTGTACTTAAAGGGCAACTATAGTGAAAAAAAAACTTTGTCTGTATACAATGTATAGATCACTTAGTATAAGCTGCCTTAATTTCATATTGCTGTGTGGCTTCGTTTCTTCACACTGGCAGAAGTTTTTACCAAGCTGTGTAGTCCCCCTCCCCTCTCTGTCTACTCCCCCTCAAGCAGTGACGGGCTGTATACAGAGTCCGAGCATTGTCAGTTGAAATGACTTTAAATGAAGTGCTGACATCCTGTTGACCCCTCCCTTCCAGAGCTAGACTGCAAGCAATCAAAGTGTGGAATAAAGTAGCAATATGCTGAAGGGAGGGGCAGAGGGGGAGAGAGGAGGACAAGTGGTGCTGAGATTCTTTACAAGTAAGTTACTGAACTCTGCCTGTTCTCTAACTTTGCTAATTGTTATTTACTTTTTACCTAAAGTTCATATCTCTCCCCCTGCTTAGCTGAGATCATAATCACTGAAGAGAGAGTCAGTGTAACAGCAGCTTGTAGTGAGACCTTCACAAACACAGTGACACTGCTTGTTGTCCTGTTATATTTCAGTTGCTTTAGTCTATATATTTCATAGATTGCACTGTGTGTCTTGTTTGGTATATAGTCTGTATTACTGTATTATATATACTGTATTAGTGTTCCATTTGAGTCACTGGTTTTGTATGTATATAAGATTTTTTTTGGGGGGGAGGGGCTGTTTTATAGTGTGTTATGCTCATATTGCTGGGTTAATGGTTTATTGATTGTGTTTAGCACTACAGCATTTGACTATATGTTGCACATGGTACATATAGTGTGGGTGAGAGAGTGTGTGACAGTACTGCAGGGGAGCTTTGGATTGTGTGGGTGTGTGCCTTTGAGTGACAGATGAGGTGTAGCAGCTCCTACAAATCACAGCATATTCAAAGGCTTATATCTCAGGGACTATGTAGAATTTAAAGAAACTAACGGTACCCTGGTGGATGGGATGACTTATAGGATACATTAGAAGGAATTTAAAAAAAACTATTTTCTCACTATAATTGCCCTTTAAATCAATTTAACCATAATTTATAAATATGCTTTCTTAACCGATGTATGAAATTGTTTTTAATTTTTATTTATCTGTATAAATGCTTGCACTTATCGCCTTGTTTATATACTCTGTATTTTATAATGTACAGCGCTGCGTACCCAAGTGGCACTTTATAAATAAAATTATACATACATGCAATCACTAATTCATTCCCATTTCCAGAATCAGATGCCAGTGAAGGTTTTCTGACATTATATGACAGCTTTTAAGTCTGACTGACCAAGGAAAATCTCAGTTGGGTGGTTCATGATTGCTTGTATCAATAAAGGGCTGTAATGATGATTGGTCTGTTAATCTGTCCATACATGGATTTTTGGGGGCAAAACTTCATTCGATTTCTCGTATTTATCGACCACTCAATTGCCACTCAATGTGCGTTTTGTAACATAGAGCATCATCTAGTATGAACATACTATATAATTTCAGGACTAAAAATGTATTTCTAGGAAGTGAAATACAAATATTTCAACCTACATTCCAGACATGTTTAATACAATTTTGAGCCAAAACTCGGTTTGTCGAGACAAAATTTTGGTTTCAGTTTTGACTGTTGAGATTTTGGCAACAAAACCAATAGTAAATCGACTAACAGTCTGTTAATCTGTCACAGAATTTAGCTTTCCTTGCTCCTGGCAAAGTTAAAATCCTTTGTGTGCGCAGAAATAAATTGTCTGTATGCATCCTTTGTGTGGCCCACAGCACCTGTGAGCGGGTGGGGCTTAGGCACCCACGAGTGGGAGGGGCTTAGGCACCCACGAGTGGACGGAGCCACGGCACCCTGAGTGGGCGGGGCCACATGGGGCTGTAAGGGAATGGGCCTGCAACTGGAGGGACCATGGGGTACGTGAGTGGGAGGGACCAGGGGGGCTGCAAAGGGGCAGATTGAGACACAGAGCAGATTGACTGACAGGTTTCAGAGCAGGAAGCAGGAAGTGCAGGGGACCTGGTGATACTGCTGCCATATTACACACAAACATGTAAATATCTTCAAAACTATGTAAAAGAAACAATGGAAATAAATTGCAAAAACTCTCAGGAGAGCAATTCCTATCACTTTACCTTTAAGTCATTTTTGGACCACAGTTCCTCTTTAGTATAAATTGCATAAATATTAACCTGATCAACCTCCCTATTTACTGTATGAGGACCAATATATATATATATGATTGTTATCAGCAACCAGTGATAGTTTTTAAACATCAGAGAACTAGATAAAAAAATTACAACAATTTCAAAGCAGTAAGTCTTTAGTGCACAGGCTTACACCGCTGGGAGAGAGGAGGAGCATCATTTAAGTTACTATAAGCAAGGAATGTTAACCTTCTCAATAGCATAACGTATAACTTTTTTCCCCTAGTGATGTGGGCACATTTTAAAGTATTGTAATTACTATGTATATGCTATGATTAATAATATATTGCCCAGACAAAACTGTAAATTTCCAAATCTAAACAACACTATAATTTATCATTTCTGTATAAGTTTTAATTTCTCTAATAAAACTACTTGCAGTTTACTAAAGATTAAGACATCCAATGAGCACATAGACTACTGATAGCCATACTGTATATATTGTTGCAATTCTTTCAATCTGATCATTACTGTGAGATATTGTGCAAACAAATCAACTGTTTATTTCCCTTCCAATTGGGGTAAAGGGTCTAGTAGTATAGCACCCAAGTGCTGTATGTGCATGGAAACACTATTTGGATATATTGTTGACCTGTTGATTCACCTAGAGTCATCCAAATATAATGCTATACAGGAAGTGACATCAAGAAGGGGAGAAGGGGGAGGTAATAGGGGATCCGTGTGGTTCGGGAAACATTTTAATATCTCTACCTTTATGTGTGTGTGTGTGTGTGTGTGTGTGTGTATCTTTGCATGTGTTTTTAAAGAATTTCTCTCTCTAGTATACCTTTGTTTTAAATATGCTAAATGGTTTATATAGTTGGTTTTAAAGAGATTTAAAGTGTATGTATACTTTGCGCCATCTTAATCTATAAATAAATATGTGTAAGTAGCCCTTACTCTGAGGTGTGTGTGTTGCTTTATGCCTTCAATAAAGAACTTTTTTTGCTCAGGCTCTGAACATTGACTTGACTATTTTCCCTCATACCAACTGTCAATGCTGAATACAGCATACAGCACACCAACTATCAAACCACTCCAGCTACAGCAAAACTGCTTACAGAAATGATGAAATGTTAAGATGTTTTAGATTGGATATCTAATGGTGGCCATAGACACTACAATCCGATTGTTCAATCCGCAGGTTGTACGATTGGATTGCTGGTCAGCCAAAAATGTTTCCACTGGTCCGATGTGGAAATTATTGGAAGATCGTTGAAAGATCTTTCAACGATCTTCCATACACAATCTGACGGTCGTACGAAATCGGGATATCCTGATATCGTACGACCGGAATCTAAGCATCTATGGCCACCATAAAGAAACAAACAAAAAAAAAATGATGTGCAGAACTAGTACATGTAGAAACACCTTCTAAAACTTCTTTTAGAATTGCAAAGTGTGCAATCAACTCCCTAGAATTTCAGTTGGAGATATGAACTTTTTAAATGTGTATGAGTAGTAGGGCAAAGCTGGTATCTACTATGGTAGGGGCGTGTTTAGGAGGGGATTACTCATGCCTGGAATCCCCCCTTTCAGTCTGCTCAGTGCAGTCTGCTATTCTACCTTTCCTGGTGCCCATAGACTGGTACATAGATTAATTCAGCTGTGAGTGAGAAGCAGCATTTGTATGTTTCAAAAATCTATCCAGTCTGCCCTGTGATTGACAGGAGCATAACTAATCATAATTGATACAAAACTGTATCAATATTAACCCTGCAGATATTAACCCCTCTCAGTAAAACAGAACATTAGGCTGGGTACACACGGCCAAATTTTCCATCCCAACCGCTTGCCGCTATAGAGTGGTCAACCACAGCAAATGTCTCCCATGGACCACAGCATTCACTGCCACCACCAAAATCACTTCAGATTTTGAGGCCCGACTGACCAATACATGGAAATATCTGTTGGTTTGCCCCGAAAATGTGTTTGTGTGTACCCAGCCTTAATGAATATACTTTATAACAAAAGTAAAGGAAATATCTGTATTGGTTAACTGTGATGATAATCATGCCAATTAGAGAGTATATATAATATTATTATATGATCCATATATAATAGAATATATTGATGTATTTGGTCATGAACCTCCTTCTGGGCTTGTTCAGTGGTAACACATTTAGGAATCGCCCCTGCGCTTGTCACTGTATGGCACAGAAAGAATTATGCTAGGCATTAATGGTTATTAAATAGTTAATGGAAGGCACAAACTAAGGATACTTTCATTCTAGAGATTGCGCTACACAATTTGTTTTTGATAATGTAACAGATTGTCTGAACTTTAAACTGTATTTAAGCAACACTTTTTATCTTTTATATTTCATTTCACTGGCACATAATGAATCAAGGATTATCTTTAAAAAAAACAACTACAACAACGACAAAAAAAAAAACCTGTTTATTTTTAATTAGTCATGTTCGTTTTCAACCAGAGTGAATAGGCCTCCAGGAATCATTCTTGGCACTGAACTGTTTCTTAATTGCTTTAATATCTCTGCTTTGTTTCACCCAGTATCATTTCACGAATAAGAATCCCTATCAGATAGTGCAAACATTGTATAACAGTTACACTATTGATCGCATACTAGAATAACATCACAAACAAAAGAAGGGGGAGAGCTCCTCTGTGCATGCCGGAGTCCTCCAAGAGGACAGGGAAGGGGCAGATACCTAATTACTCACAGAGAGGCTCCTTTCAGTCTCTTTTCAGTTTCCTCGACTTTCAGAAGACACGGCAGGAGAACCATAAGGAAGATAGATGTAAAGTAAGGATTTTTTTTTAACTACACAGCGGGGCCGGCAGTGGGTCAAAATGCATTTTTTGACATTTAAAAATATTTTCTGAATAATTTGAAGCAATAACTTACCAGATGTGTAATACTATGTTAAAAGTTTACACAGAAGAAGCAAAGCTTTCTACTTAATAAACTCTGTGGGTAGAGGTCACCTAGTCTCATTTAAAGAGGTATGTAGGGCACTCTCAGGCAAAAATATAAATTGAAAAAAATATAATCCATTTATTAATAAATGTATAGGGGAATAATTTGCAACACTGATAAAAACTATTAAAATACAAATAACCCAAGGCTACCCCCAAGATAAAAGCAAGCTGCATAATTATTGACCATATTAGTTCCCATCCAACTATATAATATGGGCTATGTAGAAGAAGTCCATCCTCATCTATCCCAGTCAAAAGTCAGACAGGAGGTACCCTGGGTGCAGAAGCATATCGCTCGTATATCGTATATCAATGTTCCGAGGAACTTCTGTTTCATAAGCTGCAAGATGCAGAATTAAAGGGCATGTCCACCTTCAAAACTATAATTCTCCCCACTACTGGCCCCACTCTGTAGTGTAATAAAATCTTTACCTCCCATCCCAGCTCCATATGGTTCTCATGGACTCCCCCCCCCAAAGTCCCAAAAACTGGCCACCAGGAGGATAGCAGAGTCCATATAGGACTCTGCCTCCTGTCTCTCCTCCAGGAGAATTTTGTCCTGCGCAGTGCAAGCCTACCCCCCTCCTTCTCCCTCCCTTTCCCTCCCGTTTTGCAAGCCCTCCCTCTACCATAAACTCCCTTTGCCCATTAGTAGCTATCCTGCCCCCAGCCCCAACTGCCATAAAAGATTTTACAGGAACTCCCCCGAACTTTACTTACCTTACCTCTCTCTCTGCCTCTCAGCTAATCACGGAAGCAGCTGCCGGTCCCGCCCCCTGCTTGCAAGCAGAGGGCCGGTACAGTACACTGCGGGGAAGAGGTAAGGTAAGTAAAGATCAGGGGAGTTCCAGTAAAATCTTTTATGGCGGTTGGGGCTGGGGGCAGGATAGCTACTAATGGGCAAAAGTCCCAAAATGGGGTGGACATGCCCTTTAAGCATTTATTCTTCCTTTATTACTGTAGTTACTGAGCAATATACTTCTGCGCCCTGTTGTAGCCTCCTGCCTGCCCTCAACTTATTGATGGTGACAATGATTGGTGTAAATGAGTGTGGACTTTCTACATTCTTACGACATTTCTACAGCAGTGTCAGACTGGTCCACAGGGTTACTGGGGAATCCCCCGGTGGGCCCACAGCCCATTCACCTGAGAAAACAAATGGTTAAAATTTAAATACAGAGCCAAAGGGACAGTAAAAAAAATGCCTTTTAATAAATAATAGGATGATGATGTTGCTCCTTTTATATTTTAGGCATTAGGTCTTTTGGGTGCACAGGTTGCTGCCTCGGCATGTTGTTGGGTCTAAAGCAGACTGTGTCTCTTGAAAATTCTTCTTAATTTGTCTGACACCCCCGCTACATATGGGATGACCATGTTCTTTTTCCTGTTTTGCTTTTCCTTTTCACTCACTGGCAGCATTTGTGCTCTTTTCTTTCCTTTTTCCAATATTGGATATACACAAGTAGTTTTAAGGGCTCCTCTGAGGTGTTTAATTTCTTTAGCCTTCACCTCTGTGCTAGTGGGGATTTCTCTGCTTAGTGTTGTAGGTAGAGATGACTGAATTTGTTAAGTTTCGTTCCGTTTTCAGATTTACGGATCTCCGGAAAATCCCGAAGATCCGAAAATCCCGAAGATCCAAAAATCCCGAAGATCTGAAAATTTTTGAAAACGGAACATGCTTTCGGAACTTCAGATCTAATTTTCGAGGATTATCGAATGTTCGAGCTATTTTCAATAATCCTCGAAAATACCCTTGAGTTTCCAATCATATTCGATTACGAATTCATCCGGAACATTCGGATTTTGGAACCGAGGGGTTCTGCGCCATCTCTAGTTTAGCTGATACCCTTCTTAAAATATTCCATTGGCGACTGAATGAAAGTTTTCTCAAACACCCTATACATAGAACTCATATGGGAAATGCCATTAAAACCTATTTTGATACTAATGCAGGAACATATCTGTTGTATTCAATTAGATCAACTGGACTTGAAATGTAGTTCTTGAAGACGTTTCTTGAATGTAGTTCAAGAACTACATTTCAAGTCCAGTTGATCTAATTGAATACAACAGATATACCATGACCTGGATGAATGAGAACTTTCACAAGCATAATGCAGGAACAGTTTCTTCCTTAATAACATTATGGCAATCCCATAAAGTTGTTCTATGTGGCCGTTCTATCTACGCCTATCTATTACCCTACAGCAATAACCAATATCAATATTAAGCACTCTATACTGAGGTCCAACCCTCTCAAGAGAAACTACCCCAGAATTTTGCAATTTACTCCACAAATATCTAATTACAGTGCCTTACAACAACTTTATATAAACCAACTAAATTCCTTAGATACATCAATAACATCAGTGGATCTAACCAAAGTAATTAAGCAACTCCCAAACAGACAAACATCAGGCAGTTATCAAATTTATATTATAAAACCTTTTCTGAATGTCTTGTACCCCACCTAATCCTGGTGTACAATGGAATGATGCAAGGTGACTGTGATCCTTCTACCTTTTGTACATCTCATATGGTGGTCATACCAAAGCCCGGAAAGGACCACACATAATGTGGAAATTGTAGACCTACAGTATAGCTCTCCTCAATTGCGATTATAAAATATTTACAAAAATACTAGCCAAAAGACTTGCTTCCTTACCATCTGAGGTAAAAACAAAGATCAGTTGGGATACTTATTACATAGAAAAACTGGGGATAACACTCACAGAGTCTATTTAATTGATATTTTAAACAAAAGGTCACAGATAGTAATATCCCACAGTCTAGAAGCTGAAAAAGCCTTCTATGGGCTCAGTTGGTCTTTTCTTTCTACCACTCTGAAATTATTTATCGGTAAGAAAGGAAGGTTTCTTTATGCTATTTCAGCACTAGACTCTTCCCCATTCGCGTTGGTTAGATTGCCTGTATTCCCTATTTGCAGATGACGTCCTTTTAACAATAACCCATCCATTAATCTCACTCCCAAACCTCCACCTTCAGATTATAGCAAACTTTATGGTTACGAAATCGATCATTTAAAAACCGAGGCTCTTCCTATCATATTCCTTTTTCTTCTTTACAACTGCTTAAATTAAATTTCCCTTAAAGACTCACTAAAATACCTACTGTAGATATTCAGATTACACCAACCTTTAAATTTCTATTCCCAGCCAACTACCCCTTTCCTTTAATGAGAAACTAAAGAATTGCTATGCTTCTGGAAACCCCTGATCCTATTTTGGTTTGGTAAAATGACTACAATTCTACCTTAATGGCTTTACCTTTTTGAAACTCTGCCTATTGCAATACCACATATGTTTTATTTTGAAAAATACACAAAGATATTTTTCAATGGGGACACAAAACCCATAGGATATCTCAACAAGTTCTTGTGGCTAGACAGTCTCAGGTGGGATTGGCAGTCACAGATATGTCCAAATATTATCAAGCAGCACAATTCAGCTATACCCTTTACTGGTTTCCTCTACACCAGTTGCATTATGGGCCAACTAGAACAGGACTGGCTACATCCATTCCATACCCCCCCTCCATTACACCTGTAGGCACGATGACTACTACTAGTGCAATATGACTAAGACTGGTTAAAACTATTAAACTCATATCTAAGACTTTTGACACCCATAATAAGTAAACCACAATTACCTATTTGTCTTCACCAACATTATATTAAAAGATGGTCAGATGTTCATTTAACCACTGATCCTATTACCTGAAGACTGTATGATTTTCCTAGTCTGACCTCACAGAAAAAAAATACCAACAACACGTCTATTCACCAACCATCAAATTAGACATTACCTGTCCACTACTCTCCTACCATTAACAGTCCTGATTTTGAACTTATTGCTATTCAAGGTCCATTACAAAAATGATTGATAGCACAAGTATACTTGTCAACATCAACCAATAATAATAAATATATGCTGCCTGGTCAATTATACTCAACAGAGAAATCACAGGTGAGGAATGGACAGACATATAGGAGATTGCCACATCTATGTTTATGTTCTATAGAGAAAATGCTTCCAAAATTATTTTTGAATGGTACTGCACACCAGAAAAGCTACATAAGATATGGCCTGAGACTTTGAGCAAGTGTTGGAAAGGATGTGGTTCTCTAGGAACTCTATACCATATAATATGGGATAATGGGAATAAATAGCTCCTTTACTTCCCATTCTTACATCCCATTCTTCAATAAAACTGAATAGACCAAACTCATTTTCCCCAGTGGAGATAGACTTCAACCCTTGTAGTGTTTGTCTCACCATTGGTTTATTGTTGGCAGTGAATGAGTCCAGCAGTCCACAAATTAAGCAGCCAGACACAGATAAAACTACTACAAACTACTGCATGCATGCAAGGAGATTCACTCAGAGCAACACTTGCTGTGGGCAAATCTCCCATAACAGATTTAACAGAGGCTGTGCAGCTCAGAGTGAATCTCACACGCACATAAGTATTTAATGCTAGCTATCAGCCGCGCAACCTCTGGTACATGTGCTTGTGACGACTCACGCAGTCACCGCAAACTGAGGCTTAAAGTCGTATAACTGACAGGAAATCGGTTACTGCAATTTTAAGAGCCTAATAGAGGAACTGTGACTACACAATGCCAACCTGAAAATGAGGCTGATGGTGTCAAACACTTTTTTCTGTTACACGCCCTTCTCTGCCTGGCTGTGTGCAGTTACTTTCAGCCCACAAATCTGGTATCTGTGTTGTGGACATTACAGGAGGCAGACGGGTGAGCAGCCTTCCCCAAAGCAAAATAATCTTTTCTCACTGCTGGTTGTTCTCGGGTTTGCAACAGTGTATGAGATTGTAAACTTTCCTCCCTTGGCTGCTGTGCTGTGCTCGGTTTTGCAACAATGTATCAGATTGTAAACTTTTCTCCCTTGGCTGCTGTGCTGTGCTCGGGTTTACAACAATGTATCAGAACAGGATCTGCGCTGAAGAAACACTCACTGCCTGTGTGTGTCAGAGGCTGAAAACCTGGCCAAACCGTGGTCTATTAGAAATTTTGTCTGGACCCCAGATTTGCCATTCAAAAAGAGGACAAACCCAGGATTTCTCTGACGTCTTAAAAACCCTACCAAAGCCCATAATGGCACAACCACGTAAGGTATAAGTATGCAAAGCCAAATGCTTTAATTAGTCAATTACGATTGGACTAGATCCATCCTAACCTAAAAGACCTATGAATCATGCAAACTGTAAACACATCTGATAAATTCCACTAGTATGAGAGACAACCCAGGCGGAAGTGACATAGGGCGAAACAGACAGACAGACAGACTGACAGTCGGTGTTTTGTGCACTGGAGCCTATGTGAGGGAGACAGGTTTTATCCTAATCGGTACACGGCGGAAACAATAGAAGAAACTTGGTGGATTTGTCCCCTAATATACTCAATCTATACAAGTGAATAGTGCTGGACTATTAATGTACTGCACCCTAATAACAGGACATGGCTTCTCACACTAAATCCCGTAAATTGTGGCATTAACTGTTAATGAACTGTTAAAAAACTGTTTTTTGAAACCAAACACCTCCTATTAGTGCTCTGGGCTGTTACTTTTACCCGGGGATGCCCGGTATTGGTGCTAGTTTGTATATTTATAGGATGATTAAATGTCACTAATGCACTTTATTAAATGTGTTGACAGGTTGCATGTTTCATATGTCTAGTCTGATTAACCAATAAACTGTTTTGGTTTTGCATACTTATACCTTACCAGGTTGTGCCATTATGTGGGGACTATGTGTATTTTTTATATGTATTGAATCTGGTGCGCTGCGGTTTAATACACATTTAGGGGGTCATTCAGACCCCTGTAAAGTGAGTGTAAAATCCACGTTAACCTAATAGAACATTGTGGGTTTTGCATTCACTTTTACAACAGAGAAATTTTATTGTATCTCCCTAAAAGTGTCTTACTTTCATTTCTGTTTACAAGATCAGCTGTAAAAATAAAAAGTCTGTTTTTTAAATGTATGAAGATTGTAAACTGAAATGACACTAGCAGGCATCTGGCTGACCTATTATTCTTCCAGTGTTATTTGGCTTGCTTTCTCTTTTGTCTGGATTTACCCAGCTTTTAGGCAACTTTTTATAATTGCTTGGAAACCTATTAATAGTTTAGCCACATGATGGCAGCACAACATTACTTTTAAGGAAGGTCTAACTAGTAAAGTTATAGGGGAGATCCAATATGGCCCAATTCTGTCTAAAACCCACATTAACCCGAAGAAATTTTGGGTTAATCGTGGGTTTTAGAAGGATTTTAGAGCATAGTGCCATTTCCAAGTGTTTTTGGAAATGGCACTGTGCTATTGATCCCAAACCCGGCTTGTTAAGTTTTGCGCTACTTTGTAGTGCGAAACTGAACTGGTCAGGCTGTGGAGCTTTAAAGTCATGCTACTTACCTTAATCCGATCCCACGATGCAATACCTGACGTAATCTCCTTTACATCAGGTATTGTATCACGGGATCGGCACACCACTAGCACACTTTGTCATATTTAAAATCAACTTGTTTGGAGACCACAGTTCCCCTTTAAAGCTGGGTACACACAGTAACGATAAAGCTCCGATACCGCCGGATCTGACGGTATCGGGGCTTTATCGTTATGTGTGTACCTTTGTTTCCCGAATGAGCGTGCGGCCACCAAACGATCGGGCCGGCCGAACGAAAATTTTACCGAAAAAAAACCCCGAAAATTTACATCGGCAGCGCTAGACTCCCTATAGAGGAGTCTAGCGCAGCCAATGGAAACACAAAGTCCCGAGTGTTCTCCCTATGAATATCAATACGCTCGGGACTGTGTGTATGCAGATCTTTGAAAGATGGCAGACAGGATCTTGCAGATCCTGTCTGTCATCTTTCAGAAATCTGTTCTGTGTGTACCTAGCTTAAGGCATGTTCCCTATGCCATTCCCCAGTAAAATGAGTTGTCTGATAAAATGCACCCAGATTTGACTATCATGGGACACCATCTCTAACTCGGTCAATAATAGATTCATCTTTTGGATACTACTTATACAGCAGCTCTGTTGATATTGACTAGAAATGTGCCAGAGTTTCAACCTAAATCTGGTTTGAACATTAGAGATGTCCGAACTTCGCAAAATCCGGTCCGCTCGAGGATCCGCGAATTTTCGAGAAAATTCGAAAATCTGCAAGCGGACCCATTAAAACACATTAAAATGAAAAAATCCTTGAAAATACGAGAAATCCTTGTAATTTCGAAATTTTTCGAAAACGCGGTTTGGAAAAGTTTGGAAGGTCGGAAAACCGGAAAATCCGCGATATCTGCCGTTCGCGGGAACTGGGCCATCACTATTCAACATTGGAATTTTGAAGTTTTGGTGCATATCTTTTGTTTTCAATGGCCAACCACATAGTTCTCTCTTTGCTTTACACCATCCAGAATAGTTAATTTATTTATGGCATTTGTACAGATGAGGCTCTCTTCTCCCTTTTATTATTATTATTATTATTATTGTGGAATTATAAAGCACCAACATCTTCCGTAGGTAGTGCTTCACAATTTATTTGACACATACAAACTTTCAGTATGGGGCATATTTATAAAAGAGTGAAAAGTAGCGAAATGTTTTCGCATGGGTTTTCGCCAAAAAGACAGTTAACGCTATTTATAAAGGTAGCGTTAACGAATGGCGAAACCGTTTCCGCGAGCTATCGCTAAACCCTTTTCGCCTTACTTCGCAATGGTAATTTTAGCGAAAAAGGAGCAAAAAGGCATAACGCGATTTATAAAAGAGCGAAAGGTGGTTTTTGCGTTAAAAAGAGCGAAAGATTAGCGCGACCCTGAAGGTGGTGAAAAGTCATTGTTTGAGCGAAAAGGCATTCTAATGGGTAATATGCCTTGAAAAAGCGAACGCGCATTAGAAGGGCGATCGCGCATTAGAGTGTAATATGCCTTGGAAAAGCGACATTAGAAAGGCGATCGCGCATTAGAATGTAATATGCCTTGGAAAAGCGAACGCGCATTAGAAAGGCGAACGCACATTAGAAAGGCGAACGCACATCATAATGGAATATGCCTTGGAAAAGCGAACGCGCATTAGAAAGGCGAATGTGCAGTGCAAAAGAAAATTGTATTCCAATTGAGAAATTCTAAGAAGATTGGCTAAATAAGACATGGCTGACTTCTTGGTAAATGTGAGGTGGCCATTTTGAACTTGACATCATTTTCTAGTGGGCTTTTCTGGTTTCGAATGGTTTTCACAATGCAGTCTTCTTAGATGCGTTAAGTTTCTCTCTTTATCGCGCTCGTTCGCCTTTTTCAGCCGCGAAGTGTGTTTTTTCGCTTTTTTATAAATAAGGCGAAACGAAGCCCCAAATGGCGCTATTTTCGCTGCGATGTGCTGCGCTAATTATTTGGCGAAAAAGACAATCCTTTATAAATATGCCCCTATGTCTTTATGATTGTGGGGGAAACCGGAGTGCCCAGAGAAAAGTACAGGGAGAACAAATAAACTTGTGTCTAAAGATGGATTCGAACTCAGGCCACTGTGCTGCCCTTTCTCTTGTAGAATTGACTCCAGCCCATCTCCAAAGGACATGAACGATCCATACCATTCCTTTATTATTTTACCTACGTGTTGCTAAGATCAAAATTAGGGGTTCTGTGGGAAATTTAGAGCATAACCAGAAACTGGGTGAGGTTTTTTTTCCATTTGTACTTCTACACAGGACATATTAAAGCTTATTCAATAAGAGGTGCAAAAATTTGTCTGAGCGTTAATTGGTCCCAACCAGAATTCAAAAATATTTTAAAAATATAAGTTGTTATGTTCTTTTTTGGGAATTGTGCATCTACTGGGGTGTACAATTTCACACTCGCAAAAAAACACCATTTGACCTCCAATTTCACAGGAACAACAACGTTAGTTTCTCTATATCATAAAGGGATCTGAAGGAAAAAAGAGTTGATCCTTGCAAATAGGATGTCAGGATTAGTAATCGAGAGCAGCACTTTGTTTTAGGGAGATATACAGATTGAGCACCAACCAGAAGTTGTAGGGGCCTCATCTGCACATTTGTGAGACATAATATTTTTAAAGGGCCTCAGACATATCTAGTAATATTTTAAATAAAATACATTTTAGTAACCCGCTTTTTGTAGGATGCTGGTCTTCAAATGCATCATACTGAACGTGCATAAAAATGAATATAGTCATCAAGGAAAAAGCTTTTAGAGAGCTGTTTTATATTAACTCTGAGCATGTGATGACTGGAGTTTATTTGAGAAATTCTGATTATAGTTCATAGGGAAATAAAACTGGTAATTAACTTGGCACCAGCAAAAGAATAGGGCCCATTAAACCCAGTCCGTCTTATTAGCAATTTCCTCATTCAGCAGTGGAGGGCGGCCAAGTTCCATTATTTTGTTTGCAAGAATCTCATATAGACAATCAACTTTAAATGGGGAGGTACAGAACAAACCGTCTGTAAGCAAACCAGAAAAATTCATATGAGAATAAAAATTCTGAAATTAAAAATATAAACCCAATACCCCCCCCCCCCCAAAAAAAAAAAAAAAAATATATATTTATTTACTTGTATTTTTTATTAAATTTAAGGGCAACTGTAGTGCAGTAAACCAGTCTCAAAGCCCTAATAGCACCCAGAACGAGGACCTAAACCACTAGGTCCTCACCTCTGGATTACCCTAAATCCAATACACTTTACCCTCAAAGACCAGATAGCAATTCCAGACTAGACCCAATCCTCTCTTCCTGGACTTGTGTCTTCCCATGTGTGTCTTCTCATTGAATGACTGAGTCATTGAGTGGCAAACTCTGGAAGGGGCAGGGCTAAGCCAGTATTGTGATCCATACTATGAGGGTACTATGAGGGTACAGTGAATGAGATTTTTGGCAAACCCAGGGGTGAGGGCCTAGTGGTTTAGGTCCTCACACTGATACTATACATGAAGGGGTAATTTAGGGGAATTATACCTCACTATAGTTATAATTAAATCACCAGCCCCTTGATATGACATAAACTAGACTTAAAGGACAACTAAAAACCCAGAACAACACTCTTTCAGAAGGAATAGCACCTTAATCTAAAAGCAATAATCTGTGTCACCTCTCACTTTGATATGGTTGTTGTGAAATTTACCATTCTTACATAGGTTTTGTGTATCACACAGTGTGGTCACTTACCATTGTGTACTTTACACATGCTCAGTCCCAAGATACTGCAGGAACTGAAGTTGGTCCAGTTGGTCAAATCCACTAGTAGCCTCTAGCCAATCCTTTTAGAGGACAGAATAGGCAAGGGAACCTGTGACTGAGGTCAGCGGTATGGCCAGTCACTGTATATAAACAAACAAAACGATCATGCACACTCCCGACTCCAGTCGTTGGGGACTATAATACTGGGTGCCACAGTATGCTGGCGGGCTTATGGTACATCATATAGAAAAAACTTGATGCAACTGGCATTTATTAATACATCAAAAAACACCACATAATGTTTCGGTGCCCATGCACCTTCATTAGTCACTGTACATACAGACAGTTATTTCATCCAGTTCTTTAAGGGGTTACATGTACTTTAAAGGGACACTAAACTGTACTTTTTAAGTACATGAAATCTGTAGCTATTATTTACAAAGAGGTGAGAATGCTTATTCCCACCTCCTTGTGATTAATATAATGCCCGGGGGAACACTGCAACACTTACCTTTCTGGCACTCCTCTCACGGCATCCTCCTCAGCTGTCCTGATCACGTGCCTATCTTTTGTATTGGCGCGCATGCACCGAAGATAGGCGCATCATATTTAAAAAAAGTTTTTATTTTACCTTTGTATAAAAGTCATTTATAAGTCTGTGTGACATAAAATACAAACAAGTTAGGTACAAATTACGACAGATCTACCACGAGATGAGGAAGTGCACAGCAGCTCACGAAACATGCATAGGTGCTGTGTGGGCCCTAGGGACTGACCTGGATCTGAAGTAGGAATAGCAAGGAGACCTGATCATTTCCCCGAATGACATACACCTGCGCTCCCGGCCCTCCCAAAAGGACTAGACAGTTAGGACTGGCATGTACAGAGTCATCCATTACTCCATGGAAGTGGTGATGCTGACACCTGGACGCTGGAGTTAATGGGGGAAAATAGCAGCAGTGTTTACATGTAAGTTCCATGACAGCAGGACATTACAGTCTATCAGGGAGATTCAATAAAAGTTCTTATCATTAAAAATGGTGCTAATTTTGCCCCAAATCAATCAGATCTTATTTAACATTTGAAAGCTAACATCTAATTGGTTGGAGCAAAATTAGCACCATTTTTAACAAAAAACAAGAACTTTTGTTGACCCTCCTTGTATGCCCCCCCATGTGTTTGTACTTGATGGTCAAGTCCGGTTCTTGCAGTTATTGACTGTGGGGGTGATTGATGGGCTATTGAAGCGAGCTGTAATGGTCGTTTGGTACACCTCCAAGGTCTCGGATAATCTCAGACATCTTATTTATGGACTTATATATGATCTTCATTAGACTGGTGTACTCTGGATCCAGGTCCCCATTAAACTCACATAGTATGTGTTTTATGTATTTTAGGTAGGGGGTGGATGGGATTTTTATATATGTATATTATATGGTATTGGTGTGTATATGTTTTAGTCATGCATTTCTAGGAGATGTAAGCATGATTTAGGTAGGTTAATTTTAGGGAATGTGAGCCTGATTTTGTAAATTTCATTAAAGAGGAACTGTGGTCCAAAAATGACTTTGGGTAAATTAAAGGGCATGTCCACCCCCAAAACTATAATCCCCCCACTAATGGCCCCACCATGTAGTGTAATAAAATCCTTACCTTACATCCCAGCTCCAAATGGTTCTCCTATATTCCCCCCCCCCCAAGTCCCAAAAACTGCCAACCAGGAGGATAGCAGAGTCCATATAGGACTCTGCCTCCTGTCTCGCCTCCGGGAGAAGTTTGGCATGCGCACTGCAGCCTTTCTCCCCCTCTCTCTCCCTCCCGTTTTGCGATCCCTCCCCCTAGCACAGAAACACTTGGACATATAATAGATTGCCTTTCCCCAGCCCCAACCGCTAAAAAATAATTTTAAGAAAGTCCCCCAAACTCTACTTACCTTCCCTCTCCCCCCCGGCATTCTGAGAAGCCAGCAGCTGCATCCGTGATTGGCTGAGAGGCAGGTCCCACCCCCTGCTTGCAGTGTATTGCAAGCAGAAGGCCGGGCTGTTCGTCGGAGGAGAGAGGGAAGGTAAGTAAAGATCTGGGCACTTTCTTAAAATTATTTTATAGCGGTTGGGGCTGGGGGAAGGCAATCTATTATATGGGGAAAGTTTATTATAAGGGTGGACATGCCCTTTAAGGTAGGAATTGCTCCCCTGAGAATTTTTGCAATTTATTTCCATTGTTTATTTTGCATAGATATTTACATTTTTGTGTGTGATATGGCAGCTGCATCACCAGGTCCCCAGCACTTCCTGGTTCCTGCTCTGAAACTGTCAGTCAATGTGCCCTGTGTCTCCTCCCCTTTGCAGCCCCCCATGTCCCTCTCACTCATGGACCCCATGGTCCCTCCAGTTGCAGGCCCCCCTTGGCCCATTCCCTTACAGCCCCATTTGGCCCCGCCCAACCGTGGGTGCCGTGGCCCTGACCACTCACAGGTGCTGTGGCCCTGACCACTCGCGGGTGCCTAAGCCCCACCTGCTCACAGGTGCTGTGGGCCACTCTGACAACCCCCCACCCCCCTGAAAAACTCTGTGGAAACAGCCTTTTCAGGCAGAGTGAGAACAGAGTTAGAACTCTGCCAGAAAAGGCTGTTTTCACATAGTGAGCAAGAAGGGCTGTAGATTCCCTTACCTTCACTGCAGCTGCAGCTCCTTCACACAGCAGAGAAGGGGAGGGACTTCCTGTCTCCCTCACACACTGAGGGAGTCTGAGGCTGTGCTCGCTGGTGGCACTGTGCAGGAGAAGCCTTAGGAATGTGATATGTCAGCCTCCCACCCATTAACTTTCTGGTCAGTCATTTCTTTATATCTTGGGCTGTGGAGCACATAGAGAGGTGGTTGATGGCTCGTTTTAAAGGTAGGAAACTGGCCTTTCATTTAAACTCAACTTGTTTGGAGACCACGGTTCCCCTTTAATGTGGTATGTTTCATGTTAGATCTGATCTGTGATTTTTTTGGTTAAGAGTGCCATTTTCAGATCCTTTGCCTTGTATTTGTTAGATCTTCCATGCAAACATGGAAATTACCAGGAGGTCTCTAGTCTACTAGGAATGACCGAATTTCTGAAATTTTAAAATTCCAATATGGGATTTAGATTTCATCTAACTTTTGTGATAAAATTACCGTACATCATTAGTTTGGATAAGCAGAATTTTGCCAATTAAACCGGTAGTTTCCTCCCGTAACCAGGTTTGGGACAATCTCTGGTTTCTAATTTTCATTTGTATGGTTTAAGAGCATGGAAGCATACGGCAATGACATCCTTCCTGATCTCACATATCTACTCACTGTACAGTCTAATCCCTTGCAAAACATCTCTTTTCTACTAAAGACAATCTTAACTTTATGGTTACCATTAAGTGGCCCTGTAAAGTTTAAATTAACACCAGAGTGTTCCAGGCAGCGTAAAATTGCCTATTAAAAAATGTTTGTATGTTACAAAAGGTGTTAAAATTATGTCCTTCTTGTCTTGTCAAGGTACAATTACATGTCCATATTATTTGTAAAGAGGCAGAAGTATTTTTTTACTGGTATACTTGCAGAGACATCTTGACATGTGCGACTGTCAACAATGTTGACAGTGTGTTTGCCAATATACATCATCTGTTCATGTGAAATTACATTTTGTTCGCTACATAAAAACGGCGCCTACATTCCCTATAAATTTTCTTGCTTCTACTGTTTTAACCCATGTGCACCGGTTTGCGTGCATTCAGTCAGTTTGAATGAACTCATGCTTGCTTAAAATATATGAATCAGGTCTACAAGAAAAATACCCTCAAACATCTTTTTGGTTTTACTCCCATTTCTTTCCCAGAATTCAAATCATTTTTGTTGCTGACAACAGTATTTTAAGTTCATATATCTCCTTTTTTAATTTTGCTTTGACCAGTATGCACTATTCAATCTACACAGAGGGCCGGTACATTATCAGATTTATTAAAGAGGTTCAAAAATGTGCCCATGTTGTTAATTTGCAGCAACATTTACTTATCTGCTACTATTAGAAAAAATTTAATTAAAGGGCATGTCCACCCTACAAACTAAAATTTGCCCCATTGCTGGCCCCACTGTGTTACCATTCTCCTGTGCTCCTTATAGTTGAAAGTGCAGTGCATGTAGTGGGGCCAGTCCCATAGGATTCTCCATGTCCTGTATTTCCACAAGCGCGATCGGACCGCAAATCAGATCCGAAACGCACTAGTGGGGCCTAGCCCTTAACAGCACAGGCAAAATCGTGCTCCTCCTATTAACTAAGCCCCAATCATGTTTTACACTTCATCCATGGCTAATTCTTAGGAAAGGGTTTGAGGTCAAATGTTTATATAAACCAAATATGCATTGCAGAGATATGTAGTGAAGAGAGAGCTGGTGTTCACATACTGACAGAGACTGCACACTCCCCACCACACAAACACATTGTTTGGTGCAGTGGCCCCCCAGAGTTCGAGGGATCTGAGTGTCCACCTCTACGGTACATACAAACACTAACTACAGGGCGATACAACAAGAGGTGCAATGCCCCTGTTCTGGAGTTTTAAGTCACGCTAACCTATTTTATATTGGTTAGAGTGACTTAAACTCCTTAATTGCGGTGGCTGCATGGCTAACACAGAAGTACTGTAACTGCGCAGCGGCCACAAACAATGTTATATGCTGAAAATGGCATTCTAAGGCACCACTTTAAACGCCGTCAAATATCTGGCGTTAAGAGCTCCAAAATAGATACCACCACATAGCGATGCACAGAGAGCTGCTATCGGCATATAAAATCGCTAAGGAGTGGAACCGGGCTGCCAATAGCGGCTCTTGGTGCATTGCCCTGATGGGCAAATTGCAACAAAGTAATGTTGAAATCCATGGGTAAAAGTGCTGATGCTTTCAATGTGTAAATTATTTAGAGCTACATCTTAAATGTCACAACACATCATTTAATACGGAAACAAGATGTATTTTGATATTCCTTCAAGAGTTCTATAGAGTTTCTTATGAAGATGACACGCCATTGATGACAAACCAATTAATGTAAAAAGACATGAAGGAAAAATGTTGCAAATACAACCGCTACATTTTTTTCAAGCACATCACAGTATATTATTGTATTAAAGGACAACTAAAAGCTGAGCTGATTACCAACCTGAAATGATGGACTGCTATTTTTGCAAATTTATAGGGATAATGTTGCCCTCTACAAACAGAAACCTCACAGATTCTTTTGTTGGTAATTACACATTGTATACTATTGGTGATATTCAGAACTGAAAAGGTTTTGCAATAGTCCTGCTGTGAAATTCAAACTCTTTGTAGTAATAGACCTAAAACTATGTCATTTCAATGTTAGTCCCCATTGAAATTCTGTTGACTTTAGCTTTTTATTGGTCTACTGCATTTAGATAACATCTGATTGGTTGCTGATAAAGATGCACAAATCTGCCGACAGGACCCAGGTAACTATGATTCTGCATCAAAACTGCAAAATTTCAAACTCAAAACCTGTTCTTAGCAATCAAAATGTCAGTAGTTCCAGGTAAAAATGCTGTTGGTAGTTCCAAGTAATGAAATGTAGACAGCAAAACTAGTAGTTTGGACCTGAACCTGGTTTCTAGTATAACTAGATTTGCTGTAGGTTAATAGCATAGATAACATTTTGCATCTCTTATTAAATAAGCTCCTTATTAAATAAGATCCTTTTCCTCTCATGCAGCATTGAGAGGAAAAGGCAGTGATCATACTAGTGAGGGAGTCAGTTGTGCTAGCAGGGTCAAATGTGCCTGGATGAAAAAATTGACACAGGTTACCATGAGAGCTAAGGCCAAACCTGGGTCAAATTGTAGTTAAAAAAAACTCTCATATTCCCCCTTTGAACTATTTATGAAGTCATGTTATAGGGTATGTATTCTGTATGTATTGCCTCATCTTTTAAATATATGTATGCATATACTTCCATCCAGTTTTGTTTTGCTCTGGCTCAATATCACCCCTCCCCCTCTTAACTGATGCCTCCTATATTAGACCAGACTATCTGTGAGGGCAAGCATGCTCAGTAAACACTATAAGGCAGCATTGGGAGAGGAAATTTCCCACGATGCAATTCACACATACCAACTTTCATCATCTCAGTTACAGCAAAGCTGCACACTGCAGAAGAGTTGTAGTTGGTTAACTTAAATATAAGATGTTTCATATTGGCTATCTAAAGAAATAGAGAGCAGATCAATAAAAAAATGGTACAGTGGGAAGAATTATAGTTTCCAGTATTGGACAATTAAAAGAGAGGGGGGCTCGTTGGTGGGGCCACCCTGGTGCTTTATACATGAGACTACTGTTTGATTCCCAGCTGTAAAGCTGTATTTCTCTATTAAAAAACTGGAATTATCTCTATATGTTCAGTTTTTCAGTTGCTGGGGAAGTCATTGCTTTGCCATTGTCTTTTTCTATTTTTTTTATTCAGAATCCCAGTGCATATGAAAAACTAAATATTGTGTTCCCCTACTTCCATCTAGTAAGTCATTTTTATTCTGCAGATAAATAACCCTTTAGTTGTAATGAACCCCCAATTTTCTGACCCACAAAAGAGTACATCTGTATCATCTCATGGATTTCTTTGTTCTGTGTGACTCACAATGGAATTCCAATTAGAATGCAATCAAAACTCGCCATAAGCCACTTGAAAGCATGTAAAATTCAGTAATAAATTACATTCCTCTTGTAAATGTTCCTGTCAAAACATTATATATGCTAATGATAGGAACGTATATCTCCAGTCTTCCCGACGATGAGCATACTCTGTTAAATTAAGCAAAATGCTGTTATGGAGAAAATGCTCCTGGCATTATGCTGCTGTATGTTCAAAGTAACGACCTCCAACGCTAAATTTAACCCAACTCTTAAAAAACCTTTACAAAATGGCTAACATAATATAAAACAGCCAAGCAATATGGCTGCCATCCAAGTGACTTTAAATAAAGCAACAAAAACTGATTTCCCAGGGGGCTGGAGAAAGTGTGACAACTCAGCTGTATTGCGGAAAGGAAGCACCATATTTAGAAAGTTTGCATGGCACAAACAATAAAATCTCATCCTATTACTGCTTGCGGAGAGCCAGCGACCTTCCGTCTGCGTTTTTCTTTCCTTTTTTTTTATTTTTTTACAATAATAATATAATTCCCATGCTATATGGACTGTGCTTAAGTGGAGAAGGTGCCTTGTTATAAATAAACAGAATAACTATTTTCTTTCTATGGTGCAATGTCACCGAAATTTCATTTAGTGCAGGTGCAGCAGAAAGATTTCTAATATAAATCAGTCCCTTCTGTATCGGTAGGTCTATGCGCTGCACAGTAAATATTAGATGAGCTTTTTGAACACACTGTAAACACAAAGCCTTAATGCTGACTTAATTTGACTTGAAATGTCACTGGATTTATAACACTTTATTTTACTGGCATCTTTTTTTTTCTGTTTTTTTTGCGAGGGTGATGGGCATAGGGGAAGGAAGAAAAGGGGGGAAGGTGGAAAGAATCTGCTGAAATATCATTATTAAAAAGGCACGCCGAAAAGTCAAGTAGGCCAGAGGGAGGTATTTAATGAAAGTGAGGTGCTGTATTCTGCAATGGTGCCACGGGGAGACCGAATTTCTTATTTATTTGGCTTGTGCGCTTAGCGGTGGTTAGCAATGCATCTGCTGAACGTCTAGCCGTAAATCGTACAGTTTTTTTTTTTGTGCTAGAAAATAATTAAATAAAATAAAAATGAATAAAGGGAGAAAAAAAATACAGCCAGCAGTACGTCTCACATTATATTTACCCAGAGTCCTTTAAACCGATAAGCACGCAATAATTAAAGGATTGATTTTTCCAAAGGACTGCGTCTTGCTATTTACACAGGAACAGAAAAAAAGATTTAGAAATAATCCCTGACAGCCGTGTAAGTTCTAAGAAATTTCATATAATAAAAATCAATGACTGTCGGTGTATGGCAAAGAATCCTGGGATATGTAGTTTGAGAATCTGTAGTTAGGGAAATGATCTGCAGGGTTGCTTGGTGTAATTTAAATATCTGTATTAAAATGAATACATCAGTGGTTTGTATACAGTTCTGTACAATATATTTATCTATGTGTACACAAAAGAACGCAATGTATTCTTAAAAGACTGTGGCAGATAATGCCGGTTCTTATAAGTAACTTGCCTGTGATCTAAGAACCATAAACGCATTCTGTGGTGACACTGACAATGTCGATTAAGGCGACTGTGCGTTTCATGGTGCTTTGTTCAGCCATTGTGCACACATATCATTTTGTAAAAAGCTCTTATACATCCACATGACTCCCCTGGTATTAAAGGAATTATGGTGTTTAGTTTTGCTAATTGCAGTGTTTAAATGCAAGGGGCCCTATGAAATGCAGGGGAGGCTGGGGCCCTAAATAAAGAAACAAAACTATAACCTTCATTCTTCAGAAGCTGAAGGTTAATATTTGCAGTTCAGCAGCAACTATACATTCTGCAGCACTTGACATTTATTTAATCCTTTCACATCAGAAGAGCTTACAATCCAATCATTTTATTACACATGATCAGTATGTCTGTATGAATGTGAGGGGGAAACATGATTGGCCAAAGGGAAACTCGCCCAAGCACGAGGAGAACATAAAAACTCCTTGCAGATGTGTCCAAGGGTGGATTCAAACCCAGTGTTTAAACATGCAAACGTGTACTTTCCTCATTCTCATTTTCTAGGTAAATGGCCCTAGTTGGAGCTCCATAGTTTTGTCTGCCAGACCGAGGCCCAGAGAAACAGAGAGAGAGAGAGAGAGAGAGAGTGAGAGAGAGAGAGAGAGAGAGAGAGAGAGAGAGAGAGAGAGAGATTTACATTTTCGCTTTGGTAACATATAGCGGGGATTAAGGGAGAGGCGGAAAGCACTGTGTAATATTTCTCTGCTGACTTATTTTATTAGCTTGCTTTAAACATGTTACATTACTGCATTTACTTGAATTGGCAGCCTGATAAATACCTCTCCTGGTCGTGATTGCGATTGCTCTGGGCATTAATATTATTACATTCTGTCAGTGAGAAACGTCTGAGGGATGACTTACTGTAAAGATTACACGCTGAAATAAATCACGTTTCACTCTTTGTTTCCGTTTATGGCCTCTTGGAATGGAGTCAATCTCCTTTTAAGTTGCATTTTTATTTTTTTTCTTCTTCTCCCTTTCACTCTCAGCCTGTTACATTATGTATCGCTGTCAGATTGGAACAGATGAGGTGTCAAACACGAGCTCTTTGAATAATTTCCACCCTGGGGTTGTTTTTATGAAGGACAAGTACAAAAACCACGGAAGGCATTAGGAGAAAGGGGTGGTGGTAGGGGGGGATGGTGCTACCCAGTTGATATGGCTCGATATGGGTCAGAGGTGGCTCGAGAACAGTTTATACTCACAAGATTATGCTGTTGTGCTTGGTAATAGTTTCCAGACCAGTAAATCTAACTAGCTGGACGCGCAGTAGCACAATTATTGCAAGAATCGGACGTCAGTACTTGATGTAGAGTGAAATGCCTCTGGAGAAGAAAAAATAACCTTATTTTAAAGAAAAACTAAAGAAAAATAAATAAACACCTTATTGGGAGAATAGATACAATCTGATTTTTTGAAGAGAAAGAACAGTGTATCGATGTATTTATGGAAATAACGCGTGGTCCTGACTTACAGAGATACAAACAGCCAAACTGACCCCTACACATCGATTCCCATAAACACATTTAGGCTCATTTACCCAGAGCCGCTACCGCTCTGGGTAAAAGTCCTGTTTGCGATTTAATATCGCGTTTGCAAATGTGGGTAAATTTCAGTAGGGATTTAGCCACTGCGGGATTTTAACGCCAGCTATCTCGTGGGATTTTAACGCCAGCTACCTGTTGGCGTTAAAATCCTGCGCTAAAATGAGCGCAACCGCGATATTAAATCGCAAGCGTCGGATGCGCGGGTGATTTTTGCGTAAACCCGTGCATCCAACGCTAATATGGAGCTAATGTCGCACTAAACGGTAGCGAACCAGTTAGCGTGACTTTAACTCTATAGATTTGCCCAGCAAGTCTGGGTAAATGAGTCCCATTGTTTCTTATTCCAAAGTCAGATACGACCATTACTATTAGAGAAAATCAATGGTTGGTTGGAGAAAAGCATTTGGAATGGGGTAACATCCACTGAAGGATATTACAATTATATCTCTAGAGCAGAACGTTGTATTGTGCAGATGGGTGTGAAGAAATGAGCAGTAAAAACAAAACCATAATCATAAAATAAGATTTCTTATCTGGCTTATTTAGCAGAAAATGGTAAAAGTTACACAAATTTACATCTTTGTTGTAAATGTTTCTCTGGTCCCAGTATTATAGATTGTACTTGTACTTGGAGTTCATCATGAATGGCATTTAAACGTCTATGAATATGATGGCTATAATACATTTTACACATATGCAATAAATTTCCCTATTGCTACTACGATGTAGTAACCACTTTGCTTGGTAAATTGCAACCTTTTGCATAATTTAAGCCACAATAAAAGGCTTGGCAGGACAATAATACTGTCCTTTCAACCCCTCCCTCCCTTTAAAAGGATCCAGGGTGAGGAACTAAACCACTAGGCCCTCAGCTCTGGGTTCAACTCCTATAGAAGTTCTGATCACTGGCCAACTGTTCCCCGCCTCCCTCTCCTCACCTGGGGTTTTACTAATAGGAAGACTTCTTTAACAGAGTATATTCCTATTGGCTGGCTTGCGGACCAGTAATTGTAAGTGGGGAACATTGTGCCAGCGATCAGAATTTCTATAGGAGTTAAACACAGGGTTGAGGACCTCGTGGTTTAGCTCCTCAACCTGGGTACTTTTAAAGGGCCAAAGTTGTAGGGATCCCAAGCAGAGACTAAAGGTCCAAACACTAAAGCTTAAGTCTTGAGGTAGTTATATGGGTTATAAAGTATGATAGAACCTGGGTTTAGGGAAAAGGGGCCCAAGTAATTCATATATCAAAATGCACAGAACAGTGTAATCCTCTTTTTACATCATTACTGTATACATGTGTGTTTTTTTTTTTTGTTTTTTTTAAGCCTTGTCCCTTTTTGGGTACATAACAAATGCTACAGACACCATATGCAACACAAATTCCTTTATATATTTAATGTCTAGGAGACTGAGAGTTGGCAGCTCTATTCAGAATGTGGCTTTCCCATAGAGTAAATGTGCACACATTGGTCCATAGAGGGTATACAGTACATACGGTATACATACTGAAAAAAAATGAAATCACCCATTACTAAATATTCTAATTCTTTCAACTATCAATGTACAATTTTTTTGGGTTGTCCCCTATTCCTTCAGACAATCTAAAGTACATTTCAGCTGTCACTCAAGTGACTTATTATCATTAACTTTATGCTGCGTGCAGTTTTGCTGTAACTAGAATGGTGACAGTTGGTGTGTGAATTGCATGGTGGAAAATACCCTTTCCTAGTGATGGCTTACAGTGATTACTGAGCATGCTTGACTACACCAGTCATGCGAGATGGAGAGCAAGAGAGGAAGGGGGATACTGAGAACAAGCAAAACAAGCACAAGATTAAAGAAATGCATCAACATGCACACACCAGCATAAGTGCAACTAATAAGTATTTATTTTTAGATTATGATGAGGCAAAGTAATTTTTTTAGTATAGTTGCCCTTTAAGATCAATGTTAGATACAGGCAAACTGACACCTTATTTGTTATGGACATGACTAGTTGCATATTGGACAATTTCTATGTAGAAACATGAGGTATCTGAAACATTAGCTTCTTTGTATAAAATATTTGAACACAACCTTATATGATTGATTTTGATGCTGTTATAGAGAGCTGGTAAATATAACCATCTGAGAAGGTTCTGGCATTCTCAGTCATTCACTTGTCATATACGTTTGGCCCAAGGCGCAGAGATTACAGTATTTGACATTAAAATCTAAACCAGAGTTTTCAAAGTCCCATGACCTACTAGGAGTTTTCCGCTATTATGGCATTATAGTAATTAATGTTTCCCCATGTCTCACATTGTACTGATTTCACATGCAAATCATTCTTACTAGGGAGAACACAGGCCATAACTAACTAGTTCCTAGGTAACCTTTTACAGAACTTAACCTTGACGTCAAAAATTCCATCATCGTGGATACCAATTAGGGAGATTTTCCTAATGAGTTGTTCAGCTCTCATAATTTATCATCCAATTTCTTCATCCCACCAGTGTTCTAATTTTGCCATTCATTAATTCACAGATTACTAAAATGACTAATTGGAAAACTCTGGCCTCTCATTGCATCAAAGTATTCCCTATAAACACACCAACTGTTCTTCTGGAAACGTTGCAGCTCCTTCCCACATGTCCCCTTTCCTTTGTGTCTATGTCTCTCTCTCTCTCTCTCTCTCTCTCTCTCTCTCTCTCTCTCTCTCTCTCTCTCTCTCTCTATATATATATATATATATATATATATATATATACATTCCTGTGATACATTAAGAAACATGTAGCTCTGTGTAACACTCATTACTCTTCTGCTCATCCTGACAAGAAGCTAGTGCAAATCCCATTACTCTGTCTTGGAACAGGCCTTTGATATTTCCGAGATAATGAACATTTTGAGCAGGAAGAACAAATGGACACTAGGAACCCTTTAAGAATGCTGACAGTTACCTTTATTTAATACTGCAGAGAATCAATAATGTGGTAATTCAGCAAACAATAAAGATAATAAATACAGCATGCATTGCCACAGCACATTTTCCTCATCCTGTCTCTATATCTGCATCTGAAAGCTCTAACCTGTTTATACAAAGCTGCTCAGCACAGTAAATAGACCACATAGCCACTCTTCTACCATACCTGTCTATTAAGGCCTTTGCAGTGTACATGGAAAATTTGATAACGAATCATTACTGTGAATGGCTTATTTAGACCAAAGCTACAGTATATTAGATTAGCAGTAAATCTTGTTGCACTGCATGGTGGTCCCTCCAGTTCATATACCATTGGATCACACTACTAAAAGTTTATTTTTTTTTTAAATGATCACATCACACAGCAAATTGAAAAATCCTCTCCCTCCAGTTATAAACTGTTTATGCATTAGAATAATCTATGTGAGTGGTGTATTCTAACACTCTACACTCTTTATCAGCTGCTTACATAGTAATTGAGGTTGAATAAAGACATATGTCCATCTAGTCCAACCTTTATGCCCTCCTCTTTAACCCTACCTAACAGCTGATCCAGAGGAACCAAAAAATTGTACACTAAAAATTTTGCGTTGCCGCATTTCAATCCATAAATGAATACATGTAAGCAGCTATGATGTGTGTGTTGCTGCATGACGTCAATCCAGTACTTGTTTTGCTTAAGCTCAGTCCCCCACCCCCCTGCTAGACTATCTGACTATCTGTGTGGGCAAGCATCAGTGGCGTAGCTACAGACCTTTGGACCCTGGTGCAGAACTTGGTGATGCCTCCCCCCAACCATGCCACAAACACAGACACACCGCATCTACTTTACTACTAGAATGATAAAAATGCTTAGTACATGACTACTTGTAAAATAGTTGGCACACAGGCTGGTAACATACTCAGCACACAGACACTAATAAAATGCTTAGCCAGTAGAAACTGGAAAATGCTTGGCACACAGAGAATGGTAAAAATGCTTAGAACATGAGCACTGGTAAAATAGTTCATACAGACTGGTCCTGTCGCATCTTTCTCTATCTCTGTTGACAATACCCATATTTTCCCTAACCAATCGACCCTCTGCCTAGAGGTAATTATTGACATCTCTCTCTCCTTTTCTAACCACATTAACTACTGTATGTTGCAAAAACCTGACACATTTTCCTTTGCAATATAGCCAAAATCCTCAGGTTCCTTTCTCTTACAACCAGCGCTATGCTTATGCATTCTCTCATCCTATCTTGCATTGACTATTGCAACCTACTACTTTCTGGACTTCCTGCTTTCTACCTCTCTCCCCTTCTATAGTCTATACTCAACTCAACAATAAACATGATCCCAAATCTCCTCTGTACCGGACAACAATCTGTCTCTCCACTAAACAGCACACTGTATACAAAATCCTTCTCCTAACATTTAAATCCCCCATCTCTGCTGCTCCTCCTCCTTTTATTACCTCTCTAGTGTCCGCATATTTTCCTGCCCGCACCCTTCGATCATCACAGAACCAGCTCTTGTACAGACCCCCACTCGTACAGCTTCCTCTCGCCTTAAACTTTACTCTCTTGTGGCTCCCATCCTCTGGAATTCTATTCCCTCTCTCTACATCAAAAAACCTCAATCAGCAGGTTTTAATCTAGCCTTACATCCCACAGTACATGATTGTTTTATTTGCACTGCATACAGCTCACTCCAGAACTTATACCTACTCCATTGTAGCTGTATGTTACCCACTTAACTAGATTGTAAGCTCTATGGGGCAGGGACCTCCCACTTCTATTTATATAATTTATATATTTATGTACTGAACTATCTATGTATTTATCCCCCTTGTATGACTTTACTGTATTTTGTTACTGTACAGCACTGAATCCCCAAGTGGCGCTTATAAATAAACTATCATGCCCATTTACACATGTTTTATATTATTAATATTGTTTTTATTTATTTATTTTTTTATTTATTAAAGAATCTGTTTCCTATTTTACACTAACCACCATTTTTTTCCTTCACCTTCTTGTAGATTTATTTCTTTGGATGTAGATTGGGATTCCAATGTTACCTGTATGTTTGTTTAATGTTCCTGCTTGCATACTCCTTTGTGAAATCTTGGGAATAGGCTGTAACGTATTAAAGGATTTTGCTATTTACTATTACTATTCTGCCTCAACAGATTTTATTTTATGTATCTCAAATAATCATCAATAAAGGTCACAAAATGCTACAAAATATTCCCAGATGGAGTTTGTGTTCTTATTGGCCCACACACGTTACTATGGGTCGGTAATATGGACCAGAAACTAGAAACAGGCTACAGGAATCAGAAACCACAAATAGGGGGGCAATGAAAGCTACAGTAATTCTTATTCTACAATGGCAAAGGTCAAAATCTAGTGCAAAAGTTAAGGCAGCAATTCAGCATTATAGATTGCTGCCTTAAACATTCCCAGAACATAACATTGTTAGGTACGCTCACTCTAATTTAATATTGGCTGTGTGCACAGATGTGCAGTCCTGCTGAGTTGCACGTGTGCACAGCTTAAAGGGAGCAGTTCTGCTATATTGTTGTCTTTTCTCCCTCAAAATGAAGAGCACAAATTAAAGGGAACACAGGCTAGATTTGTGGGAAGCTGGATGGTGAACTGGCTAGCAAGATGACTGCTTGAGCAGCTAGCTGGTTTTATGGTGTACTGACTAGAAGGTAAGCAGGTGATTGGCTAACATGCTAGCAAGTTAACAGTTCCAGGCCCTTAATATCAGTCTATGACCAAACAAACTTCCTAATGTCCACAAGAAATGCTTTAATTGGATTTAATACATTGTCCAGATGGAGATTTCAGATGGGGGTTTTAAAAAAATGCCTGATCTGTCTATAAAGTATTAAACACATACATAACTAGAGTGCAAAGGACAATTACACCCTATTACTGTTCTCCCATTTGATAAACTCAAGGTGAGTGAGTACCTGGCAATACTACAAATAAACTTATACTTACCAGTCTAACCCACCCCCTGCTTATGTCCAGGTTCTGGCCAAGGAAAGACATAAGATGGACCTCGCAGTATATTTCCTTAATATGGTTGCATCAAATGAGGGGAAGGGTAGAGAGCAGCAAAGTTTTGATAATTGCATTTGTGCAAACCTATTCTTGTGTCCCTCCCCCTTATATTTGCAATATCTGCACCAGCATGCCTCTGTTTATAACCTTAGTGGTGAGAGATTTTCTAAGGGACAGGCAACCCCGATTATAAATATTTAAATATAAAAGTGTTCATGTTAGCTTTCATATATTTTTTATATTCATTTTTCACTCATTAGTACATGTTCCCCATGCCATTTCCCAAGCTATTTGTGTACTATTATCATGTTTTAGCATTTGAAATAACGCAAAATTATTGCAAAAAGGACACTTTTCATTTGACATACATTTTGCCAGTGATTTTTTTCTTCCCTCTGTAGTTAAGGAATGCTGGGAGTTGTAGTTTTCAAACATCTGAAGGCCCATAGTTTGAGGATCCCTAATGTAGAAAAACAGAATACTGGCAGCTTAAAACAAGGCTTTACCATGACCTTACCATATCTATCTTATATTTACAGCCATGCTCCTTTGTACCCTAATGTTGCATTTTAAATGTAGTCAGTTTATAATCAGTGCTATAATGCTAATTACATATTTTTTAAAATGTCTTTCAGTCACCATATGATCCGGTAACCCTATGATTCCATATGATCCGGTAACCCTATGATTCCATATGATCCGGTAACCCTATGATTCCATATGATCCGGTAACCCTATGATTCCATATGATATGTTAACCCTATAACTCCATATGACCCGGTAACCCTATGATTCCACATGATCCAGGAACCCTATAGCTCCATATGATCCAGTAACCCTATGATTCCATATGATCCAGCAAACCCTGTGATTCAATATGATCTGTTAACCCTATGATTCCATATGATCAAGTAACCCTATGATTCCATATGATCCGGGAACCCTATGATTCCATATGATTCAGGAACCCTATGATTCCATATGATATGGTAACCCTATGATTCCATACCATCCGGTAACCCTATGATTCCATGTGATCCGGTAACCCTATGATTCCATATAATCTGGTAACCCTATGATTCCATATGTTCTGGTAACCCTATGATTCCACATAATCTGGTAACCCTATGATTCCATATGATTTAGTAACCCTATGATTCCGTATGATCCGGTAACCCTATGATTCCATATGATTCGGTAACCCTATGATTCCATATGATCTGGTAACCATATAATTCCATATGATCTGGTTAACCTATGATTCCATATGATCTAGTAACCCTATGAATCCATATAATCTGGTAACCCTAGCTATACATAAACCTTTCCATTAGAATAGGGGCTTTTTACAAGTCTGTATATCCCATCATCAGATGGATCTCATTAGTGTAACTTTTTAATGTTTCAAAGGGACATTTTGGAGACAAGGCGTCATTTGTGGGACAGTAAATATTTAACCACAGTCCTACATGTCATGTTTTGTAAAGGATTGAAACAGTATATCTGGCACATATATTTCCACTCACACATATATAATACATACAGTATGTACACACATGCAAACATGCATTACCCTGTACAAATGCTGCCAGTATGTATTTAATGAAAGAATAACACTGTCATGGAATCACGCCCTTTAAAACGACTGTAGCAGTGGGGGTCTACATGTGGTTTCTATTTCCCATCCCTGACAAACATTAAAATCTGTCCTTGCACATACAATGTCAAACATGATATTCATCGCAGCTGGGGCCAGAGCCTGTTATTGCAACCAAATCTGATTTAATCTTCATTTGTCAGAAAGAGTAGAGAGTAATTGGCTGTGAGCTGTTTTCTCACAATTACTAAGAAATCCTGGAAGGCTGCAAAGGAATCAGGCAGACTCAGCTTTTTCTAAAGAATCCTACAGAAAGAAGAGTATTTAGACTTTGCTTTGTGACCAACATATTAATAATGTTAACAAGGCCTGTTCTTTCTATATCTTGCTGTGGGTGGAAAAACACTTTTTTCTCTCCCTGGAAGGTCTAGGGAGAGAACAGTACCCCCATTTCTTCTACACTCCAGCATACCTAAAACAATAGAAACCTTTGCTAAATAACAATAGTTTTCCAATTGCAATAACTGACCGATAGATTCCTGAATATGACTAGAGGCCCATAAATTAAATTTTAAGGATAAACAAATTCAATGGATTGACTTTCAATCTTCAGCTGCAACACCAGGTTTCCATGGCCGAAACTTTGCCATTTCTGACTCTTCTGAGTTGAAATTTTAGTCTATAGTTTCAACCTGGCAGAATTTCTATAGCAGAACCGGTAATTTCGCCCTGAGACAAAATTCGGGTCAAAATTCTGGCACATCCCTACTGAATTTGTCCACATCATTCTGCAAAATATCACACATTATACTAAATCTGATTTAATCAGATTTTGCATGCTAATTATTTGCTGGTGAATGCTAATTACATTTGGCAGGAAGTGAGACTAGCATATGACAGCATCTTAGGGTTAAAGGGAGGCAATGGGAATATTTTTGTGCCATACAAGTTCCTGATATTTAGCGAATCCAGATGAATTTACAAAATATCGGCCATGTGTATATCCAGCTTAAAGGGCATGTCCACCCCCAAAACTATAATCCCCCCAACTACTGGCCCCATCATGTAGTGTAGTGTAATCCTTACCTCACATCCCAGCTCCATATGGTTCTCCTGTAGTCCCCCCAAAGTTCCCAAAAACTGCCCACCAGGAGGATATAATCAATGGTATACAGGTTTTATCACACAAAACAGGGTGGGTGCTAACCTCAACACTGCTCCCCACTTCCAAGGGAGGTGAATATAAACAGTTCAGGTACATTGGAGTTGCACACCTAAATGAATTCAAAGTGTTTATTGAAAACCACACATCCAAATGACAACGTTGGGGGACGTGCCCCCTTCTTCAGGTGATACAATTTGTTGCAATTGTGCACCTGAAGAAGGGGGCACGTTCCCCCGAAACGTTGTACATTGGATGTGTGGTTTTCAAAACACTTTGAATCATTTAGGTGTGCGACCCAATGTACCTGAACCACCAGGAGGATAGCAGAGTCCATATAGGACTCTGCCTCTACCTGGCCTCCGGGAGAAGTTTGGCATGCGTATGCAGCCTTCGACCCCTCCTCCCCCTCCCTCTCCCTCCCTCTCAGGATTCCCTCCCCCTAGTGTAAAACCCTTAATATATAGTATTGCCCCTGTCCCCCCAGCCCCAAAACTATATTTATATGTTTAGAAAGCTCCCCAAACTTTACTTACCTCTCCTCTTTCCTCCGCGAAATGAGCTCCCGGCAGCCGCGTCCGTGATTGGCTGCCGCTCAGCCAATCACAGACGCGACTGCCGGTCCCGCCCCTCTGCTTGCATTTTCTCGCAAGCAGAGGGCCGTCAGCGCGGCGGAGGAAAGAGGGGAGGTAAGTAGAGTTTGGGGAACTTTCTAAACATATAAATATAGCGGTTGGGGCTGGGCTGGCAGGGGGAATCTTATATTAAAAAATTATTTTTAGGGTGGACATACCCTTTAATGCTGTGTCGGGAGTTGCTGGAGTTTCAGCATGGAACATTGGTATCAACTAAAAAGTGGTTCCAGTTTGTAAACAAACCTGATTTAAAGGACAACTGTACTGCAAAAAATAACTTTTTAGAAATGAAAAGTACCTGGGACAGGGAGGTTGGATTGATTATTCCCATCTCCCAATACCTTTTCATTAAGGAGCTACAGCACAAATAGTTTCTATTTGCCAGGTTCTGGGCCTTCCTGTGTTAAAGATGGTGATGAAGCACTTAGGAAGCCTGCCAGAAGCAGTTTTCTTCATGCGGCCACTCCTCATAGAAATTATACCTCCCAACCCCTATATACTTTTCATTTTAACTGTTTTTGAAAAATGTTTATATGCACTATAGTTCTCCTTAAATTTCCGAACTGCTGGTTTTGAAAATACGCAGATCCCGAGGACTTCTCGGAACATCCAAAAGTCAGAAATGCCAAAAATGTGGAAATTGCATAGAAAATTAAAAATTTTAAAATTCGATTCAAAAAGTAGAAAATCCGTCCACTGATGGTTTTGATGGCAAAAGCTCCAAGCCAAAACTATGTGCCAATCCATGGACCCTCTGGTTCTATGTCCAATGAATTCCTCTAGGGGCAATTTTGGGGCAATTTTTGTTGAATCTCAAGTCCTAAGGGCTCTATAGGTGCTTATTGTAAATTCAGGAAACATGCACAACACAGGTTGATCTATTTGAACGTTGTTATTGTCAAATAACATAAAAGTGACTACAATATGGTAGCTCCGACCCGAGTTAGGGGGCTGGAGCGTCTGACCTGAGGCGTCGCCCCGGCGAGGATGCTGGGATTGGTAGTGCGGCGTCCCGGCTCCGCCTCCTCCTCCTGTATAGTGGGCTTTCAGCCCCGGCCGAGCGCGTGACGTCATGACGTCGCGACATGCTCCCGGATTGGGATCTCGCGAGAGCCGCGAGGTATGCTGGGAGCGCCGACGTCATCAATGACATCATCACGTCTATAAAAAGGGCGGGACACAGGCAGCAGTCGCATTTTGTGGAATTGCTAACAGGAGGAGAATCTCTCTTCCTGCTCAGAGCAAGAAAACAAGACAGGCATTTCAGGAGGCAGGAATTCGAGTTATCTGAACATGGCTGATGCAGATCAGATGTTGGAGAGGGTAAGGGAGAGGATCAGCACGGAGGGGGCAGGGTGGCTGCAGGGACTTTTGGAAGCACGGAGGGGGCAGGGCGGCAACTGAGGGCCTGTTGAAGGCTTTTAACACAGTGCACCCCTCGCAACTCACTAGAAGTGGGGCACGCCGCCCTCGGTTGCCGCCCCTGAGAGAGAAGCCCATACCACCCGTGGCTGCAGCTCCAACTGTTAATAGGGGGAGGGCTAGGGGCAGGGGTGGCCCTGTTCCTGGTCCTAGCAGGTCCGCCCGCCCGGCTGTAGCAGCAGCAGCGGCAGGGGATACCGCTCAAGATGCCCAGCCAATAAGGCAAGAAATGGTGTCGGATGAGGGCGAGCAGTTTATGGATGCTAGGTCCACTTTCCGAGGGATGACGCCGGCCCCAGTTAGACTGAGGGAGTTTTCGGAGAGGAGTCGTTCTAGGGAAAGGAGCCAACCCAGGAGAGAGGGCAGTAGCTGCAGGCATGGGAGAAGGAGGAGCAGATACTCCTCCTCTTCCGACAGTAGCGAGGAGTCCTACAGACGCTGGCGCAAAGAACACCGCCGTAGGGAGCGTCGCAGGCATCGCTCCAGATCAGGCGATGCTAGCCGGTGTCGCAGACACCACTCTAGAGACAGGAGGTCTAGAGCATCCTCGACTTTTGGCAGGAGCAGGAGGTCGTCCCCAGCTCTACGGGAAGGAGGCGATAGAAGGGTGCTGCCCACCGAGCATGGACAAGCAAGTCCACGTCAGGTGATCCCAGAGGCCCTAGAAGGGGCGAGTACAAGTGCGGTACAGTCATCGGGAGTCGGTGAGTACACTTGTTCCCCCTTAATGGGTAAATTAGATACCATACCAGCTGGGCAGTCACCGAGCCCAGCCCCAGGGGGAGTGACAGCACTCCAGCCTGTGCCAGAGGTTCCTTCGGTTGAAGCTCTGAAGGAAACTTATTTTTGTGGGGTGAGCCCCCTAGGTGTACATTTATCAGTGGAGACCAAGGAAAAAATTTGGAAGAATGAATTCGTAGATATATGGTCCTTGGTCTCCACAGATATGGTCACAGATATGGTCACAGTGGACAAGGAAATAGTGAAGACGGATAAAGGGGAAAGGAAGCCCAAGGTGGCAAAAACGTTTGGGAACTGGCTACAAGCCTTTGGTGTTCTGGCCGGGATGATTGGCCAGAAAGCCCCCCAAAAATATGATATTCGGAGCATATAAAACACATGGTGGGTCGGCGTGGCGCCAATACGATGAGGAATTCAGGAGGCGCCTGGCCGTCAGACCAGAGATGGGCTAGAACATCAAAGCCGCAGATTCTTGGATAAGAATCATACTGGCCCAGAGGGCGCCCGTAGGGTCTAGTTCAAGCCAGTTACCCAACACTGGGAGTAGTAATTTTCAGCCTTCCAGAGCAAAAAGAACCGGCTCCTGCTGGCTGTTCAACGAGGGCAACTGCAAGTTTGGGGCGGCTTGCAGATTCAAACACGAATGCTCCTTTTGAGGGGGAGGCGGCCACTCTGCCGCCAAATGTTTTAAGAAGTCCCTTACAGCGCCTAGACGGGCGGGAGGGAATAGACAGCAGGACACCAGTGAACGTGGAGGCAATGGAACACTGGTTAGGAATGTACCCGGAGAAGAAAGAGGCAGAGCTTATCAGGGGGGGGTTTAGGCAAGGTTTTAAAATCCCCTTTAAGTTTTGTGAGTTACCCAGGTTTGCCCCCAATTTGAAGTCGGCCAAGGAAATGCCGGAAGTTGTTAGAGAAAAGGTTATGGCAGAGGTTAAGTTAGGGCGCATGGTGGGTCCGTTTTTACCGAGCCCCCATTTTACCATCTTAGGATTTCCCCGTTGGGTATAGTCCTTAAGAAGGAAAGTGGTAAGTTCCGTTTAATTCATCACTTATCTTACCCGAGAGGGAGTTCGGTAAACGATGGTATTTCTAAAGAAGCGTCCTCGGTTTCTTATGTTTCATTTGACCGGGCAATTCATTTAGTAAGAAAGGAAGGGTTGGGGGCTTTGTTAGCTAAATCAGACATAGAGGTGGCCTTCCGCCTTCTCCCGATTCACCCCGACTGCTTCCATTTATTGGGATGTCAGCTAGACGGCAGGTATTATTACAACATGTGCCTCCCCATGGGCTGTGCCATATCTTGCTCCCTATTTGAAATTTTTAGTTCATTTCTAGACTGGGCTATTTCTTTCGAGACAGGTTCCCTAAATGTTTTGCACTACCTCGACGATTTTCTGTTTGTTGGCCCAGCTAATTCTAGTTATTGTTCCTTTTTGTTAAATTCCTTCCGTTTTCTAATGCACAAGTTTGGGGTGCCCATATCTGAAGAGAAAACCGTAGGTCCAGTTACAGTGCTGTCTTTTCTGGGTATTGAGATAGACACAGTTAGGATGGAGTTTCGGTTGCCAGCAGCTAAAATCCAGGGCATGCTAGATGCAATCTCAATGTTCCTGCAAGTTAAAAAAGTTACACTGAAGCAGTTGCAATCAGTGTTGGGATCATTGAATTTTGCATGTAGAGTCATGCCTATGGGAAGGGTGTTTTCCAGGAGGTTATCGCTAGCCACTCGGGGGGTGACTGCCCCACACCATCACGTACGTATAACTAAAGAGCTGCGTAGCGACCTACTGCTGTGGCATACCTTTTTAGCAAATTACAACGGTAGGACTTGTTTTCAAGAGGAGGAAGAAACTAATTCTGAGTTACAATTGTACACGGATGCGGCTGGCTCCGTGGGTTTTGGGGCCATTTTGGGCTCCAATTGGTGCGCCGCGGAGTGGCCCACCTCATGGAAAGACAGGGGTCATTGCAAAAACCTCACTCTCCTCGAACTCTTCCCTATTGTGGTGGCAATAGAATTATGGGACGAAAAATTCAGAATAAAAAGATCAGATTCTGGACAGACAATGAGAGTGTGGTTTATGCGATTAACAACCTAACGAGTTCCTCCCTACCAGTACTTGCGCTGCTGAGGTATTTAGTTCTAAAATGTTTAAACGGAAATGTGTCCTTTCGGGCTAAACATGTACCGGGTATTCTTAACTGTGTTGCCGATGCTCTATCTCGTTTCCAGTGGGAAGAATTCCACCGCCTGCACCCAGAGGCCGACCAGCTAGGCCAGAGATGCCCGGATTTTCTGTGGGAACTGATAGACAGCAACTGATGCAGCTTGTTCAATCCTCAGTCGGTCCATCTACCTGGGCCAGTCACGGTAAGGCTTGGTCGGAATGGTTACAATTTGCAAAAGACAGAGATATTAACGCTAATTCTCATAATAGATTAAGAACTCTACTAGATTACCTAGAGCACCTGAGAGCCTCAGGGTCCTCTGGTTTGGTTGCCCAGCGGAGAATGTCAGGTTTGTCCTTCTTTTTCAGGTTGATGGGTTGGAAAGACATTTCCAAAGAGTTTATTGTAAAATCTATCCTAAAGGGCTGGAAAAAAGAACAAGTGGCCAATAGTGCCAAACGGCCGATTAATTTTAGGCTGCTGTTAAGGCTGTTGGAAACGTTGCAGTTTGTGTGCGACTCGGAATACGAGGCCAATTTATTTGAAGCCAGTTTTACGCTGGCATTCTTTGGGGCCATGCGTGTGTTAGTTTCGGTCAGTTCACAGAGACCGGGTGGTTTAGCAGCTGATGATATATTTATCTCTCAAACATCGGTAAGGGTCAGAATAAAGAGATCTAAGACAGACCCCTTTGGGGAAGGGAGTTGGTTTTCCATTTCCCCTCTACAATCCGCCTGGTGCCCAGTAAAAGCAATCGCTAAATTTGCTGACATTCGATCCTCCTCAGCATCATTCCTGGCCCATCAGAATGGTCTACCCGTCTCGTTATCAGTTTGAGGCGGTATTGCGCAAGGCCCTGGGGTACTTGGGCCTCCAACCGAAAGAATTCGGTACACATTCATTTAGGATAGGAGCCGCAACAGAGGCTCATTCATTAGGTTTTTCTGAAGATAGGGTGCGCAGGCTCGGAAGGTGGCGATCTAATTGCATAGCGAGGTACATTCGCCCTGAATTGGCCATTAATTGATTGTTCTATTCCAGGTTTCGCCAACCGTCGGTTTGGCTAGTAGGACACTCATACCTGTTCTGGGCTGCACAAAGAGCTGAGACAGACCCGGAGGAAGGCACCTGGGATTACAGACGGCGCCACTTTATTGGAAAGGGATCGGGTTTATGTTGGAGCCAGGTTGCTGCTGAGGTTGTGAACATTAGCAGAGCGGCCCAGGGCCCATGGTGTTAGTTATTCATGCAGCCGAAACGATCTCTGTAACAACCGTTTGTCTGACCTTCTATTTCTAAAAGGCTGATTTGCAGCGTTTTCGTCAATCTTCAGAGAGTTGATTATAGTATGGTCAGAGGTGGTTCCCAGGGTGCACTGGCAAGGGGCAAAGGATCAGGGTGCAGTGGAGAAGGCTAGGAGGGTTCTCAACACTAGAATCTCCAGATTCGTGAGATCCCAAGGGGGTGTAGTGGTCCGACATTGCCAGTTGGAGGGCGATAATAGGTCCCTGATGAGGCAAGATGGAGTGCATCTGAATGATATCGGGCTCGATATCTTCCTAACTGGTTTGAGAGACTGTATAGAACAGGCACTGTATTTATTGGGTGGCAGACGGAGTTCCGTGTAGGCCTACAGCAACTCCTGGTGGCGGGGGCATCCTTGCAGAGTTTATGTTGAGCCGTTACATGCCCTCTGGGGATCCAGAGGCTTGGCATTCAGCAATGGCTACGGCTAGTTGGGTTTTTTATATCTAATTAATATGCAAGGATGCAAATTTATAATTTGGCTAATTTAATTGATCACATGATTTGTTACAATGTGTCAATAAAGCTGTGGCCATTTATTTCACCCAAAAGGATTGTGTGTCTGCCTGTTCATTTGTTACATATTTAATATATGGGTTAAAGAAAAGGGTTTTAAGTTAATTTTAGACATCCGAGGTATCAGCAACAGGTCAAGAACCAACTGTTGATACTCTACAGCATTTACAAAGCATTTACTGTAGATGAATCTAAACTATCAAGCACTTTCTGGGCTAAGCCACACAAGCAATTGGTAGCTAACACATCAACAGAATAGAAATAGCATAGCAGTGAGATGTAGATGTTTTCTATTCCAGAGTAAAATATACACCTGCTTTGGGAATTACACATTTACAAATTAAAAGTGCAATAGTTTTCTTTGAAAGCTTACAATTATTGGGTTGTTAAAAATTGCTGAATTTATTTGCATTGAATTGAAATCAAATATTGTTTTTTTATTATTTATTAATGTTGGTGTACTTTACAGTAAGGAACTAGAAAATGGCTGTTTAATTTGAATTATTGAAGTTCATAAATGTATCCCGGACTGTCTGTTTCTGGCAGCTTAGAACTTTAAGCATCCTGCCACATCAATTCCTTGTTGCCTGCATCCCAGAACACAGCTTGTTTCCAGCAATAATTTATTAATCTCTGAAGGGGTGTCTAGTTTTTTTTCTTCTAGTTTATAGTTCATGTGCTAACCAGATGGGGTTACAGCGCATTTGTCAAAACCCAAGTTCTATTCATTTCCACTTTGGCAGTGTCATCAGCTAGATGCCTTTGCGATGAAGTGAGCTTGTTGCAAACTCCATGGTTGACGCAACTTGTATTACAGGTGTTTCCTCTATAGCATTGTCTGTTTCCCATAAAATCAGGACAGAGTTATGTGGGACTGATAGCAAGAGATCATGCATCATGTGGTTTTATTAGGGACACAAAAATGCATGCTGATTGATTTGCTATGATCTGTTTACATCAAGAGACAAAGAGAATTTATTGGCTCCTACTTTCACAATATATAGTTGCATTGAGCCTGCATTTTGTCAAGCCAACGATTCTGCTTCATGTGCAGGACACATGCTACCAGCTATAAAGTATCCAGATGGCAACAAGTTAAACAGGAAGAAATTATTATTTTACACTGAAAACTTCTTTACTGTTATTCCCCAGTTTTTTTTATAGACGCACTTCATGGACTTAACTATATGAAAACGCGTGGCATGAGCTCTCATACTATAAACTGGCTTTTGTTGGTTTCTATAGTAATAATTGGTTATGCATTGTGCAGTATGGACAATTTACCCCCAAAAGAATTGATAAATCTATATTAAACTTGCTGCATGTAGAATCCGGTAAGTCCCAATGAAATGTATCTATGTAATATGGTTTAGTAGACCTCAAAGAGTCTTTTTAAAAAAGCCCCCAAAATGTTTTTGAAGCACCGCAAATGTCTTCTAAATCTGGAATGTCTGTATTTCAAAATCAAACAAGCGAATTACACTTCTTCGAAAGGCGTGTCATGTGATCTACTTGTATTCTTGAAGGTATTTACATGCTAAAATTTCCACTTTCTCCAAGTAATATAACGTTGTTTACTATTATAGGCTAGCATTATTGTTATTTAAGATTATTATTTATGGCTCATTGTAATCTAGTTATTTGCAGAGTTGTGGTTATTGCTTTATTAAGAGTTAAGCTGGGTATGCAAATTAGCAATCGTAATGAGCGGTTCCAATGCTAGTGAACGTTCGGCAGCGACAACGGAAACACTTGTTATGAACTGCAAAGTCCCCTTGGTTTGCAGTCAGACCCCTGTGCTAAAGATTTGGGAGTTGGCCACGATTGTTAGGTGTATGGGGATCACAAGCGATCTTCCTATACATTATATAGATAGAATGCTTGTGACTGTCTGTAGCCACATCTTTTAAAGGAATAGTTTACTGCAAAAGTGAACTATTCCTTTAATGCATTAATTGAAGACCGGGAGGTTAAGGAGCTATGCCTTATCTTCCATACTTCAATCAATGCTTGTGGAGCCAGGAACAAAGATAGAAGAAACTTACCTTTTACACACGATCCTCCACAGTCACATTGAAATTCCTGATCGTTTCCTGGTTCTGATTAATTATAGTGTGCATTAGTGTGCATTATCGTGCATACGCACTATAGGTAATCAAAACCAGGAAGCAGATTGGACCTGTGAATGTGATAGTGGAGGAACGCGTGAAAGGTAAGTTTCTTCTATTTTCGTTCCTGGCTCCATGTCCCATTCGGGTTTTTTTAGCTGAAAACCAGAAGAAAAATATGTGGTTGCCTTTTCAAACAGACCGACTGAAATATCTTACTGGGAGGTGGTTCAGGTTAAAATATATCAAATTAAAGGGGGTAGGCTCATGTTATCATCCAACCAAAAATTTGGATTTTAGAAACTATGGGACATCTTAATAGTGTCATATCCTAATTACAAGCAGGTTTTATTGGAACTTTTTTTTATACACACCTGGACAAGAACTTAACTTCTTAATTAGTATATTTAAAATCACCAGGAGCTACAAACATGGAACTTTCCGCATTTCTATACTGTAGGTATATCAACAACTCCAGTTGATATAAGAATTCTGCAATAGCTCCAGTGTTATTCACCGTGCTAAGGTCCACGTTTAAAGTTTGGGGGGTTGTAATACATTTTGTTATTAAAGCGTATTATAGCACATGAACAGGTTTGTTTTTTAATTAACTAATTCCAAAGCATTGCAGTTCTGGTAATGACATCATAGGAACTGTCTGCTCCTTACTGAACTAAACACAACCAGAGTAATTGGAGTTTTAATAGTTCCTTGACATGTACTGTGTGTTCAAATTAGGAACACCCAGTTCTTTCATCAAATGTTTTAGTTATGGGGATTAGCAGGGATTGAGTGTAATAGTCATTGATAACGTCATTGAAACATTATGTATGTGGTAAAACCAAAACAATATGAAAACTATGAGGCCTATTAAAGCATGGTACACACCATCCAATATTTCGTCCTGACCAACATTTCAGTATATCAGTCGGTCGGGCCGAAATATTGAATGGTTTCTTGGTTTTACCAGGACTAACTGCCGACCCTTCATCTGTTGGAATTGGAAAAAAGAAAGATCGGACACATCGCAAAACCACAACCCCCCATTACGGACCGCATGTTTAGTTGCAGTGAACTGTTAGACGCGGATACTTTTGACATGACTGACAGTCCTTCGTCCTGGCTGACTGGTTGAAAGAGCAAAACAGTCGATCAGGACGAAGGGTTAGCACAGTCAACAATCCAAGACTATTCTTGCATTTTTGAATGACTGTCTTTACGGATTCTTTCTGTTGATTATCGTATGTGTGTACAGAATTGTTAGATTATTGTTAGACTGTGATGTATGATGGGAAGAAATGTGCATGCGCAGCATTATGAGAACGTTCGTTATTATGGGTGTAACCTTTGTCTTGTTTGAATACATGCACAAAGCATCAAGCAAATAACATTCATCTACAAATGTAGCATGTACATGCGTGGTTGGTGGAACTGCAGTATTACAACCCATTCACAGAACCTTTGCAGGGCACATCACGCAACAGATATCTAACATGTATATGAATTTTTAAAGGACATGTCCACCCCCAAAACTATAATCCCCCCACTACTGGCCCCATTGTGTAGTGTAGTTAAATCCTTACCTTACAGCTCCATCTGGTTCTTCTGCTATCCCCCCTAAAGTCCAAAAAAACACCGCGCCCAGGAGTACTGCAGAGTCCATATAGGACTCTGCCTCCTGTCCTATGCGCACTGCAGCCCTCCTCCCTTCCCCTCCCTCTCCCTCCCGATTAGGATTCCCTCCCCCTTGCGTAAAATCCTTTATATATAATATTCTCCCTGTCCCCTCATCCCCAACTGCTATAGTTTTAAGCTCAGAAAGTGCCCCAAACATTACTTATCTTCCCTCTTTCCTCCGCGGCACTGAACTCCCGGCAGCCGCGTCCGTGATTGGCTGCCGCTCAGCGACTGCCAGTCCCGCCCCTCTGCTTGCATTTTCTCGCAAGCAGAGGGCCTGGCAGTTCGGCGGAGGAAAGAGGGTAGGTAAGTAATATTTGGGGCACTTTCTGAACTTAAAATTATAGCGGTTGGGGCTGGGGGGGACAGGGAGAATATTATATAAAAATTTTTTTAGAAGGGTGGACATGTCCTTTAAGCTGGGAACACACGGGCAGATGTTTTGGCTTGGCCGACCATTCGATGTGTCTGCTCGGTCGGCCAGACTGAAAAACATCATCGTCTGTGGTGAACCTAGCAATGTGTATCTGTATTGTATGGTGTATTAGTAAAGTACATCACAATTATACATTAGTAAAATACAGCACAATGTCACATTTTATAAACATGCTGCTATATTATAATGTGTCTGCATTAAACCTCATAGAGAGAACACAGGAACTGGAAACAGAATAGCATGATATACATTACAGATAAAGCAGTCTCCTCCTTTCAGCAGTCAGTCAGCTGTAGATCCACTGGAATAATCTGTGTCTGTTGTATTCTTGTCAACGCTAATTACTCCATAACATATAGAAAACACAGCCACATCTTATCTTCTCGTTCCGTAGCTACTAATAAACCCTTCAATACATAATTTTCAGTGTGAATTAAGTATTTTCCAATCAAGAAGTCTGAAGTGAGACTGATAATATCCTGGGTTTAGAAAAGCATTTAAAGCTCGGCTACTCCTAGGCCTAATGCACTATCACTGGGACATGCACAGAAAAAATACTTCTTATCCTAGAAAATCTATCCTATGACAGGGCTCATTTACATTTGTATGGAAAATGCTTTAGCAAATGCTTTAGCATTGAAACTACATTTCAAGTCCAGTTGATCTAATTGAATACAACAGATATACCATGACCTGGATGAATGAGAACCTTCACAAGCTTTAGCAGAAATGTAAGGAAACTTCAGCGCTTTTAGCCGAAATCGCAGCAGTGAGAGGAAAATGAGTTAATTATCTACAAGCAATCAATTTATGTCAAATTAGTGGTCTAATTAGTTTCCATACGGTCTCATTTGTCATTATTAAATAAATATAGAGATGTGTTTTGAATTCTCTCTCATTGATACATCTGTCTCCATTTTTCACTCTTGATGTGCAACCCGTATGTACTTTGTGACCACAATTTGTTCCCTATCCTCACCACAAGAGAGGATATTTTACAGTTTTGGACAGAGGAATTGGCTGGTATTGATGGCCAGCCATTGTTTGGATCAGCTACATTTCTGTCTTTTCTCCTACAGTTTCATTTACACATTTCTAAATGACACAATGGATTCTTGCAGAAATTTGAGTCTAATTAATAAACCGAGTCAACATTTTGACCTTGTTTTATGTCCCTATGATTTCTTCAGAATGTGTTAAAGGCTGGGTGCACATTATACAATTGTTCGTCCCGGGCACTAACTAGCAATCAGTCAAGATGAATAACTGTCCGTTGCATCAAAAGTAGCCATGGCCGACAGTTCCCATACTGTTGTATTGCGGTCCTATATGGGCTGCGAAATAATACATTGTCCGAATGCCTGTTCATCTGATCTTTATCGTCCGATATCGGTTGAATGCAAAAACAGATTTTTCGGGTTATTTTTCGGGGTTGGTGCAAAAAAATCTGCTAGTTTGTACCCAGTCTTATTTAATTGTGAGTGGCCTGGTGTGTGTACATGGTACCATGTTAAACTAAAATATTCGGCTTGATTTAGTTTAATCCATTGAGTTATGTTCTCTAGTTGTAATATAAAAGAATATTAGTCACCAAGAAAATCCGTCTCCATACAGAAGTGAATGGCTGCAGGCTGAATGTATTTATACAGGTAATGGAATTTTTAATATCCAGAGACGAACACAATTGGCAAGATTTGTTCCACCAGTTGTTCCGCGGAATGTGTTGAAATTGCTCAGAACAAAAAAGTTAGTGAGAGCGGAAATTTTCCTTTTTCCCTATTGAATTTTGACACCGAATTTCGAATTTTGAAGAGCAAGGTAAATGTTTAATGCCACATATTGAACTTTGAAAGTTTGCCCTTTGAAATTCAGGATCCATGACTTTTCAAAACCTTTAGTTATGCCTCAAAACCAGGTTTGGCTAGAAACAAGGACTCATCACTAATCACTACTAATATCTTTATATTTTACTAACTGGGGTTACACTGTTTCCAAAGAAACAAAAGTTCAGGTTATAGCACCACAGTATCAGGTTTTAAATAAAATCAATCTTTACTGTATCCATTTTAAAAACTTCCAATGCAGACAATACATTGTTTCTAACAAGTGTGTCACGACTTAATTAGAGATGTAATGTGGCTTCGAATAGAATCCGGTTTCAAATCAAATCTGAGGGTTTCGAATTCCGACAAAACTTTTGGAACTCCCGTGATATCACGGAACCCGGATTTTCCGAAAATCTAAATTTCAATAAAAATCAAAAATAGATGATTATCGAAATCGAAACCGTGAAAATCTCCGAAATTATGAAAATCACGATTTCGGTAACCCTCGAAAATATATGTCGATTCTGGCAACCCTCGAAATCGTTATATCGTTAACCCTCGAAAGTAATTATCAATTTCGGTAACCCTCGAAAGCAAGAAAAGATTTTGGTAACCCTCGAATTTGTAATATCGGTAATCGTCGAAAGTAGTGCTTGATTTCGGTAACTCTCGAAAATTGAATGCGGAAGCTTGAAAACAGCCCAATCGTGAGGAAAGATCATTTTAAAATAAGTGTTGGTTATATTTACGGATTCTCCAGACCATTCCCCAGGTCTCTGTATACAATAACCTACTATTACTATTTGTCCCTCAAAATGGACAGAAATTTTAAAAAATTTTCTCTCATAGACTTCTATGGGTTCGTTTTCGAATTTTCAAATTTCGAAAATTCGAAAACGGAACAGTTTCGAACATCTCTAGACTTAACCAGTGGCGTAACTAGGAATCACTGGGCCCCACAGCAAAACTATGATGGGGCCCCTATTTCTGCTTCATCCACAGTGGTTTTCTGGGAAGAAAAATAAGAAGATGCCCCTGCTTGACACTGGTGATGACATAGCTTTACAACAAATATAATTGATTTCATACAAACATTACCCAGAAATTCTATGACTATATAAAATGCCACTGGATGACTAATTTACCCAGGTCAGGAAACTCCTTGTTAGTAATTATTATCCCTATGTATTAAAAAAGGAGGCATATGATTGTCTAATATACACAGGTTTTAATCAGCAAATAATTTTTTAATCATCAAATCATTCTACTAATCACCTGAGCGCTGTTTATAAGGATTTTTGCTACACAACCTTTTTTTTTCCCTATGGTTATTTTATATGTTATCCTTTTTTTTTGTCTGTAATTTGGGGCAATTGATAAAGGTAACCAATAAAAAGCTTATCTCACTGTTACCATTTTATTATGTCACTCCCAGTTCGTAATAAAACAGAGATAGTGCTTTGTCAGTTATATGTTTGTCTCTCATTCTGTAGGTTTATTATCATTATTAATATTACATTGACTTATCAATCTATATACACCATAGAATGACTCTGTTTGCTAGTTTCCATTTACGGGTTTAAAAACACAGGCTAGCAATTCACACGCACGTCCTGCCAGGATGAGCAATGCTATAATGAAATATTTGCTGCTGAAACATAAACATTATGCTAAGCAAGTAGAACCAACGGCCTGAAAAAAAACCCCCAGTTAATTATCAATGAAGCCTAATTCTCATCAGTCATATTAATTGTGGAATTATACCTTTTCTCCAAGAGACTTCGGCTAATAATCAATCCATTTGTCTCTTTTAAGATAAGCTTCATTTTACTGAGCAGTCTGTCTCATTCAGGAGATGAATGTTTGGACTTCGGGCCAATGAGATTAAAGGCTTGATAGGGATTCATTAGTCAACGATAATGAAACAGGTTCAATCGAAGAAGATCTTTTAATATGTGTTATTTGTTTTCATGGTTAAATGATGTTGTAAATAAGATACCTTTAGTGCTTTGTTGATGAGCTGAAATACGCAGAGTTTAACTGCTTCATATCTCACTTGAATACGATCTGTAAATCTGTTAAATGAACAGTCTACGTATTACCTAGATGCTGTGGAGAAAGGCTGCTGCTGAATTTTCATTTGAATGAATAAGATTTGTGTGTGCTTTAAAGGACAACAACACTGTAAAATATACTTTTTAAAATGGGGCATTGAGATGGCATTGATAATTGCTAACTCCCAATATCATTTTGTTGAGGAATGCCAGAATGTGCAAGGTTATCTGCCAGGTTAGTGTCCCAGGCCATCCTGTATTAAAGATTTGAAGCACTGAGGAAGACTAGCAGAAGCATAGACAAATAATACAAAAAGTCATACATAAATAAACATAAATACATAGATACATAAATAAATTTGAGTATACCAGTGCTTGAACTATGTCACACGAGGAAAGAGGCCCCTGTCTCATAGAGCTTACAATCTAATAAGGTGGGTAACATGCAGATACATAGTGAAAGGTAGAAGTGCCATTATAGACAGTGAACCCTGGGCTCAGGCCGTGAAGACTACATGGGCTGAGGGTTGTATTGGCAACAACATTGAAGCCTTCTTACTTACACAATCAAATTCTTAGATATACTTAATGTAACTAACTAGAAAAGAATTTTACAATGTATAGGTGTTCTGGGGGAAAAAGCTTTCACATTAGTTCTCTGCATGTGCAGAGGAAGCAGCAGTCATTGGTTGTAATGTCAGCCGTTACAGCCTTGATTGACTGCATGGAGGGAGAGGCCAGCTTACTCTGCCAGAATAGGGACAATGATTAGAGATGGGTCCGACATGAACCCGGATCCAACACAGAATCCCTCGGCTCTGAAATCCGAAAGATCCGTCCGAATCTGGATGGATCCTACGGATTTCGGGTCTTCGGAACAAATTTTCAAAGATTTTCGAATGTCCAGAGCTATTTTCGATAATTTTCGAAAATATCTTCGAACGTTCAAAAATCCTCGAAAATACGATCAGAGACCACTTTCGATTTTCCGATCGTATTTTCGAAAATTGAACGTTCGAGGCTATTTTCAATAATTTTTTAAAATAGCCTTGAACATTTGAAAATCTTCGAAAATACGATTGGAAACTTGAAAGTGGTCTCTGATCATATTTTTGAGGATTTTTGAACGTTCGAAGATATTTTCGAAAATTATCGAAAATAGCTCTATACATTTGAAAATCTTCGAAAATTCGTTCCATTTTCGGATCTTCGGGATTTTTACGAAAACGGAACGAAACTATGTAGTTTCCGCCATCTCTACAATAATTATTGTTAAATATCTGGTTAGTAATCCAGGTAATAAAGTGCAAAATATATCAGTTGGGGATGGGGGCAGGTAAATGAAATTTCCTATTTTTTTTGGTTTAAGGGTCGACATGCCTTTTATGCAGATATCAGCTTGCAATCAAGATATTGCAGCTAAGGGCAGGATCAATGGAAAATTCCCTACTGTCACTTCTGCTCAAACTACTCAAAATTGTCAATCATTCGAAAGGCTAAATGGGAATCAATTTGTGGCCAAACTATTTCTCTGCATATGACAAGCTTAAAACTATTACAAGTCAATATTAACAAAAAAACAGCTTTCCAATCAAAGATGTGGGAATTAAAATAGTCCATGTGCCAGGGGGTAAATCACAGAGAGTAATTACTGCAAAAGTTGAGCAAACATGCACCATTTTTACGGCAACATTGCATTGCTTGCATAAAACTTCCGACAGTGACAAGTCAAAAATGTGGCCATGTTTGCATTAAAATTGCAGTTTAACCAATCACGGACACGGCTGCCGGTCCCGCCCCCTGCTTGCAGTGTCTTGCAAGCAGAAGGCCGGGCCGGGCGTCGGAGGAGAGAGGGAAGGTAAGTAAACATCTGATCATTTTCTTAAATTAATTTTATAGCGGTTGGGGCTGGGGGACTGTATTCTATTATATGCTAAGAATTGATAATAAGGGTGGACATGCCCTTTAACACCTGCTGGAGACATGCGCTGTGTAAAAGAGCAAGATATTTGACATTTTCAATATCTGTGCCAAAGCCTTTGGTAAATATGACTTTGGGGTGAGTCCATAGGAGACCGTACGGCCGAATGTGATTTACCAGTATGTCTGATCATCTGTGTACTGCTCTGGATCCCAGAGTATTCCTTCTGCCCAGATATCCCAATCTTACACCACTCGCTTCAACAATAGACAAGCTCCGCTGTGATCAATTGACACTGGACTTAGAGTGCTGAGCTGAGGCGGAAATAATCAAAGAAACCAAAATGAAACAGGCAGACAGGACACTACTCACTACTCAGGTCAGCAGAGATGGATACAAGAGGGTAAAGAGGAAGCAAAATCAGGGCATGGCCGCAAGCAGTCACAGGCAAATAGCAGGCAGAAGTCGATAACTAGAAGAACACACCACGAGTCAGGGCAAACCAATACCTATAACAGGTAATGAGACCAAGGAAAGCAGAAACTAAAATAACCAATGAAAAGGAACCAGAAAAGCAGGTAGGACCCCCCCCCCCCTCAGATAATATTTGCTAAATGATTGTTACCCCAATAGAAAAAACTTTATTATTGTTGTCTAACAAAAAGAAATTTTCTTTGGTCATCACCCATAATTAGGACTTTTATATATTAGAGAAATATAGAAGTGTCTAAAGGTATGGGTATAAATTACAGCAGATCCCAAAAGCTTTGGCATGAAATACCATAGCCCAGCTTTGCTCACCACAACAGGCAGATAGCTATCCTTATCCTGTATGCGGCCTTGTCTACTAAGAACACTGGAACCTTAATTAAAGTTACCTAAGGTCGCTACAGGTTTTGTCAAGCAAATTTGATGTTTAAAGGGACAGTTCAGTGGAAATTGGCTTGAAAAAGCCAAATTACTGTTCTTTCTATTTCTTCTTTTCCCGTTTTATTCTTCCGCTTTTTTGGACCGTATCTCCTCCCACAGATTTTGAGCTAGAGACATGAAATTTGGTACAGACGTGCGGGGTATATAGGAGAAGTGTGCTATCTTCTAGCTAAGGAATCCGCGGAAGCGTTACGGCGTTATCGGTGAATTTCCGGACATTTTTTTCCCATAGACTATAATGGTAACAATCCTCAAATGTGGGTATTTCAAAACAGTTTTTTTCATGGTCATAAATACAACACATGGTGATACCCCCAACCACAGACCCAGGTACACCCACCTACTCACTTACCTATCCATTCCCATGGAAGCCATATTTAAAGGGTAACTAAAGTCAAAAAAACTAATTTAGATTTATCCTCAATAAAAGTTAGTTTTATGGTTATAAACACAAAAAAGACATACCCCCTCAACCAGACCCAGGTACACACACCTACTAATCTACTTATCCATTACTGTGGCAGCCATACTTAAAGGGTAACTAAAGTAAAGAAAAACTAATTTAGATTTATTCTCAATAAAAGATAGTTTTATGGTTGTAAACACAAAAAAGACATACCCCCTCAACCAGACCCAGGTACACACACCTACTGATCTACTTACCCATTACAGTGGCAGCCATATTTAAAGGGTAACTAAATTAAAAAAAATTTTTTTGATTAATAATAAAAAAGGTTTTTTTTAACCCCCATGTGGCACAGTTACATACACCTATTGACCTACCCCTCCATTACTGTTGCATACCTAAAGGGTAACTAAAGTAAAAAAAACAAATTTTGACCAATCATCAAAAAAGTTTGTTTTTTTAACCCCCAAACTGACAAAGGTACACACACCTACTGATCTACTTATCCATTACTGTGGCAGCCATACCTAAAGGGTAACTAAAGTTAAAAACATTTTTTGACCAATCATCAAAAAAGTTTGTTTTTTTAACCCCCAACCCGACACCGGTACACACACCTACTGATCTACTTATCCATTACTGTGTCAGCCATACCTAAAGGGTAACTAAAGTAAAAAAAAATTGACCAATCATCAAAAAAGTTTGTTTTTTTAACCCCCAACCCGACACAGGTACACACACCTACTGATCTACTTATCCATTACTGTGGCAGCCATACTTAAAGGGTAACTAAAGTCAAAAAAAATTTTTTGACCAATCATCAAAAAGATACAGAGAGATTCAATAAAAGTTCTTATCATTGAAAATGGTGCTAATTTTGCCCTAACCAATCAGATGTTAGCTTTCTGATTGATTGGATCAAAATTAGCACCACTTTGGGCTGGGTACACACAAAAGTTTTTTTTGTCCCAAACAAGCCTTCACTACAAACTCATCATTTCCATTATTGAGTTTTAAAATCTGCAGCAAACACACATATTCCCTTCCAAAATGCAGCCCTTCAAGCCAATTTCAAAGTTTATACTTAAACTTTCCCTTTCTTGTTTCTACTGCTTTGCTGTTGGGATAGGTCAAACATGATCAGATCTCTACTGAGCAACTGAATCAACCCAGGCGCTGGGTCAAGGGCAAGACCATAACGGTCTCTACTAGGGGTCCTGCAAACAGGAAGTCAGTATTTTGGTTGCCTTTATTTATACACAGACAAACTGCTGAATTGGCAGATTAAGGTCATTGGGATGGAAAAATATTGCTCTTTTTTCTGAAAAGCTTATGTATTTGAACTGAACTTCCCCTTTAAATACTATACTTTGGGTAATCAATAGGGGTTAGAGATGGCCGAACTTCATAAAGTTCGTTCCTTTTTCGAACTTTCGAACATCAGTAAAAGTTCGAAAGTTCGAATTCGAACTTTCATGTGATTGTTCGAAAAGTCTGGATGATTTACAGCTAAACTAACAATGGTAACTTACTTAAAATGACTGTGGCACCTGGCAAATGGTCTGGGGAACATGTCACTATCACCAACACTTTTTTTCCACTTCATAAACATAAGTGGGCAATTATCGGGTTTTGCACAAGCTACATCCGAGGGTTAAGGCCAATTCGAGGGATATCGAATGATACTTTCGAGGGTTAGCGAAAATAGAACCATTCATTAGAGGGTTATAGAAATCAAATGATGCTTTTGAGGGTTAGCGAAACCGAACAATACTTTAGAGGATTATCAAATGATACATTCAAGGGTTAGCAAACAGCCCGTAAATTCAATAATTTTCGAAACCGCGAAGACAAATGTTCAATAATTATCAAAAGTCCGTAAAGTTTAAAAGTCAGAGAATTTGGGTCTGGAATAGTCTGAGAAGTCCGAGTCCATTCGGACTTGTTAAGTTCGAATCGAACTCGGGCTCAAGTTGTAGTCCATCTCAACTAGGGATTTACCCTAGTTTTGAATAATCCTGGTTTTGTGCAAACTACCCGTTTTGCATTTGAAATTTCATGTCAAAACTACCGTCAAATTTTGAGCACAGAACTGCCTAAATGTTGACTGTAAAAAATGGGTTTTGTCAATGAAATTGTGTAGTTTAAATCCCTGAATATTAGTTTGGCCCATCCAAATTCCATGTTGAAATAAAGGTCTGCTCGACAAACCGGCAGAAACACAGAACAAAATCTGTAGGGTTTGTCCAAAAGTAAAACAGGTTGGTAGTTGCATTTCAAAAAAGTGAAGGAAGGTTATTGTGAACCAACCATTTCACAACCTTTTTCATCCACCTTCTTTAGATGAAGAAGGGTTTATTTATCCCTATTTACTACCTTATGTAAATTCATTCTAAATATTATCTTTCTACATATCCATCAATTTCTTTAAAGAGCCACCCTAAATACAAACATTTTTATATGTTGTAGGGCACCCCTGCCCACCCCAACCGCTATGTCAGATTACCAGAAAAAAGTATCCGAACTCTACTTACAGCCTCCTGCCGCACTCTGATCTGGCTCCCTGTTTGCTGGAACTTGCAAACAGGGGGAGGACCGGCCAGGAACTTGCAAACAGGCCGGACCGGAAGTCGCATCACAGACATGGCTGTCGGTAATGCAGAGTGCCGAGGGAGCTGTAAGTATGACTATACGCTACAGAAAAATCTTTTAAGGGTCCCTCGTTTAATCATCAAATTTTTATCATTGGTTCACTATTCTGGGATGTTTTTCCTTTGTTTATTGTCCACATTTTGTAATGTTGCTAATCTGGCTAATGTGTTGCTATACTCATCACATTCTTTATAACTTTTAAACCGAATCTAGTTCATCTCCCCTTTTAAACTCCAAAACATCTTTTTAGATTTAATTTCTTATATTTAGAAGTTAAATATCAAAGGTTGTGATTTCATCTTTTCTGCCTTGTCCCCTCAGGGGATAAAGACAGAGAAATGTAAGAGTGTAGGGTGAATTTATTGTTTACTGTGTTTACATATTAGAACCCTATTAGCTTTACACTTGTAAACACAGACCATAAATGCCACTGAAGATACTCATTACATATGGTTGGATTCCACTGGATCAGGTGATAGATATATATATCCCCTGTATTATTTTCTATACTTTTTCTTGTATGATGTAAAGGTAGAAATGAGTCACAGTGACAATATATTTTCATGTGTAGCTGGATACATTTATCAATAAATTAAATATATTTACTTCCAGCAAATGCTCGTTTGTTATAACTTTTTTAATATATGCACTAAAAGCAAATGTGATGACATCACGACCAATGAGAGCCCATACATGGAAGCGCGCTCTGCTCCTGCTTGCTCGTAACTGTCTCGAAACAAAAGGCAGGAGGTGGCAACTTCAGCTGAGTTAAAGTAGGTATGGCTCAGGGTGCATCAAGGTAAGCTTCAAACGAAAGCCCACTTTTGGGGGGTAATTAAGCTAAAAGCTTTACTTTTTCTTTTAGTTGGACCTGCCTTTTAAAGGGATAGTTCAGTACAGATTAATTTTAATCTAGAAAAGGAAGTATTGGCATTTCAATAACTTTAATCTATTACTACAATTAAAAAAAATGCTCCCAAAATACTGATTTTCTGTTTGCATGACCTCTAATATGGTTCGTTAGAGTCCTTGGCTTGATTCAGTTGCTCAGTAGAGAAGCAACTTATTTCATTTCTTAGTAGTAAATCTTCATGAGAAATATAGAGAATAGGCCAATAAATGTGCTGCAGGCATTGAAATTTGAGCACAACAGGCATAAACAGGCTTTTTGATTTCCTCTTTACAGATATGACATTGGTCTCATATAGATAAATATTAGAAAATGATGCTGTAAAAATCTGTATAAAAAAACACCTAATGATCTTTTGTGTATTAAAAATCATGTTTAGTTTTAACATGAAAATTTGATGCAAAGCCAAATGTAATACCGCAAACACTTTATTAAAAATGAAAAGAAGACGTAACGTCTATGCGATTGTCCCCTCATAGTGTAATAATTGCACACACCCCTCCTAATGTCAATCATTTTGATAATGCATCACATAACATTGCTATTTGTTTTACTTTATCAGTATTTCTTACTTGTGTGTTCATTTTGCTTTTGGTGGAACATTATGGGCCTATCTATCTCATGGTTGTCAGATTTCCTAATTCAGGCTCCGCCTTTAAAACATAAAGCAAAACTTTATTTAGGCTCAACCATATGAAGAGGATGTACCAAATCCTTAAACTGGGGTACACACAGTGACGATAAAGGCCATTACCATTGGATCCGACGGTATCATCACTGTGTATAGCGCTATTTCCAAACAATCTGGAGGGCGACAATCGGCATCGTGGTCATTCGGAAAGGGCCCTAAATTTCCCTTGGTTGCGAGAGTCTACCTGTACTAAAGAGTACATCCAGCCTCGGAACTGTGTACGCTGATCTTTCAAAAACCGACATGACATGCTAATAAGTTGGGTAATATATATACATCAGAATTAGCCCCTTCAAGAAGACCACTAATGGAAAATAATAATAATAATAGGTGGAACTCAATTTAAGCCACGTGTAAATAATTTTTATATAAAATATAGACTTACATAGTGGCATTGCATGTTCACTGACCATTTCCTATTGGTTGTCATAATCAGCAGTTGCCATTTATAATTTTTTTCTATGACCTATTTTAAGTAAACATTCTGTTGCCCTTTATGTTAATAAATAGCGTAGCATAGACTTGTACTTTCCCAAGAAAAACTCTGTGTTATTGCCACGTGAGTCTATAGTAGTGCTGGTATAAGTAAATACTACAGTATACGTACCGAACATTTAGAGAAAGAGAGAGTCCTATCTGTATAGCTAAAAGTGTCTTTAATTATGTATATACCATATTTACTCATTATAATACTGATTGCAATAAAAGGGCTTGTGTGTACACATTTCTAAAATGTCCAGTACTCCTGTAGGGTAATACCATATATTTTATATATTAAGGTGAAACAAATATTAGCAAGAGACTTAAAGTTTAAACACTTGAAGACGTTTCAAAGTCATCCATCTGGCTTTCCCAATTCAGAATGACTTCTGAATTAAGAAAGCCAGTCGGATGACTAGCAAAACGTCTTCAGGAACTAAACTTCAAGTCCAGTTGATCTAACTGAATACAACAGATACACCATGACCTGGATGAATGAGAACCTTCACAAACAAAGAGACCATTTAATTTTTAATATCCTGTAATATATGTAATAAATAAAGCATTTTTGTTTTGATTTTTTATAACCTGCACATTCTGTATGTACACTGTCATTTCTATCATACATTATATTGGAATATCTTTTGTGATGACTCCCTACAGATGCCGTTGAGATTGTAGCTGGAGTTCAGTTCTTACACAGAAAAGGAACTATCCACAGGTAAATGAGCCTTGATTGGGTGGTACATACATACCATTACATCATCATGTGTCATATTATTACTAGAGATGGGATCCGAGTCCATCTCGTACCCTTATCTGACAGGGAACCCCTCAGTTCTGAAATCTGAATGTTCCATCCGAAACTGGACAGATCGTTTGGATTTAAGGACTTCGGATCCCATTTTCAATGATTATCGAAAGATTATCGAAATTACCCTGTTAGGTAGGGTTAAAAAGAAGGGTGAAAAGGTTGGACTTGATGGACGCATATCTTAATTCAAGCTAAATTACTATGTTACTATGTTCAAGCTATTTTTGATGATCCTCAAAAATACCCTTTAACGTTCGATGATCTTTGAAAATACGGATGGAAACTCAAAAGTAGTTTCCGATCGTATTTTTAAGGGTTAAAGAACGTTGGAGGTTTTTTTTCTAAGATCATTGAAAATATCTTGAACGTTCGATAATCATCGAAAATGGGATCCGAAGTCCCATTTTTGGATTTTCGGAACTTTGGGATTTTCCCGCGATCTGTAAATCCGAAAATGGAATGAAACAAGAGAATGTTATAATAGCAGACTTCCAGAGGTATATTCTGCACTGGGATCATCTTATCCATTTCATTATCTTTCCCATTACATGATGACATAACCTGCTATATACATTCGAAAAGGTTACTGCAAAAATCTATTTGATGACATACATTTAAAGTGATCTATATCCTGTTTGTTAAATGTGGATATAAATAAGAGGAATATAGAATTGTTATTATATAAAGATTCCATTTCTCCAATTAAATTGGATTCAACATTTAAAGTTTACTGGTATTTATTTGAGTTGTTACTGGATTGTTCACCTGGATTCAATCTCTTCAATAGGAAACCCAAAGATGGCCAGGACAATGATTAAGAGAAAAAGCAGAAAACCATTGATTCCATCCTGAATGGTCCTGTACTGTTTCCACCACACTTCACAGAACAGTCAAAAGACATTGTTAGCAAGGTAAAATACAAGTAATATTTCCAACACATAATTGATTCACAGACTTTCCCTTTGAAGGGGATGGACATACACATAAGGTCAATGTGGTCATATTTGTCATTCAAATTATTATACCAGATAACCAGATCATTTACACCACTGAACAAATTCTCCAATAGAAAATGGCCTGAGGCTTTCACCAACCTTCATGCTGGACTCATATCAAGCAATAAATTAGACAATGTAACTCCCGATGAAATAAATTATTTTGCAGACAGCATGTCATATTCCTAATGATCCTGCTGGGAAACAGTGTTGGAATATTACCAGGTAAAACTGCCACAATGCTCAACATCAATACTATTATTTTGGATTGAACATTGAATCAATATAGTGTCCAGCCAGTGTATGGCCAGCTTTAGTCTCAGTAGGTTACATATTGTTTTGTCATCTGCAGGATGTCGTCTGTCTCTCTCTCTGATGTCATGTTTTATTAAGTATTACATTTGTGAAGAATAAAAGGTTGTGTTGTTCCTTTTTAGATGTGTCACAATGTACATATTTCGTATAATGTACATGTATATGTAAACATAAACAACAATTAAAAAAAAACTTAAAGGATAACTATCGCGTTTATGAAGTTTATTTAAAAAACAGTTACACTGAAAAGTACTTGGGACAGGGCTATAGGATTGGTAATTCCTACCTCCCAATATTGTTTCTGTGAGGACCAGCCCAAAGAAAACTGCTTCTGCCATTCTTCCTCCTGGCTTCAGCACTATCTTTAATACAGGAATAGTCTAGGACTAACCTGAACATGAAAACTGCAGGTGCTCTAGCTCCTCAACAAAACAATATTGTGAGGTAGGAATAATCAATCCGACCTCCCTGCCCCAGGTACTTTCCATTTTTAAAAAGTAAAATTTTAAAGTATAGATATCCTTTAATATAAATTAAAGTGTCTACAAAGCATCTATAATCGACACATTGATATAATTTTATATGTTTATCATTTTATCAGAAGGAAATTGACAGAAAGACTGAGCACAGATCATAAAGCTTCCTACATGGACCTGCCCGAGGAAACTCATTAATTTCATCACCAGCTCCCAGGGACTTTTTTCCGTTAGTAAGGGACCAATCATTGGTATCCTAATTCTCTTTATTTATTCCATGTATTTACTCATCGTATAACCACCACCGGAGACCTTCCAAGGATTAAACTCAGGGGTGGTTGGCGGTGTGTCTTGATCTACCTCTCTCAATTTGCTCTCCTAGATATTTCACTGCTTTCCCCCTTTTACACTGTGTCACTTCCTTAAAGGGGAAGTTCAGTGCAAATACATATGCTTTTCAGAAAAAAGAGAAGTATTTTTCCATCCCAATGACCTTAATCTGCCAATTTTAGCATTTTGTCTGTGTATAAATAAATGCAACCGAAATACTGACTTCCTGTTTGCAGGGCCCCTAGTGGAGACCGTTATGGTCTTGCCCTTGACCCAGCGCCTGGGTTGATTCAGTTGCTCAGTAGAGATCTGAGCATCTTTGACCCATCCCAACAACCAATCAGTAGAAATTACTGTTAGGGACATTCCAAGGATGTGGTGCATCCTGGGAAGAAGAAGGACCGTTAGAACCTAAAATGTCAGCTCACAAATGTCAAAAGCAGGGAATAGCAAAGGGTATGAAATCAACTGATTTTTCAAAATGGAAGAGAATATGTAGAATAACTAAGTATGCATTACACAAACTAACAATTTAACAAATATTGATAATTTCCACTGAACTGTCCCTTTAACCCCACCTGACCTACATATCTGCTCTCTTGCCTGTCACTTTGGTCTTCTATTATTCTATTTTATTTTTCGATATTCAGGTGTAGGCCATATACTTTTGCAATATTAATTAAACTGGTAAACAGTGATTAAAACATCTACTGTGGATTTAAGATGAAATTATATAATAAATGAAATTCAATACAATATGCAAAAATGCTTTAACTTTAGGGTTAATTAAGTAATAGTATTCATTTACTGAATTATTTCAACTAAAGCAATTGCAGCATATTACTGGCCTGCCTACTGTCAGTTTATAAACTGGGGTAAAGGTTTTTGCAGGAACTTGTGTGTAAATACCTTAATTAACCATTGACACATTCCATTTTGTGTAACTCATTCTCAGTAAGTACAGGGTCAACCAGATATGGTAGATGTGAACCTTTGTCTTATCTGTAACATTTAGTTAGCCATGGTCATCATACCATTGATTAAAATGCAGATGTCAATACTGGAACTCTTATATAGTATCTGTCTACCATTGCATTAGTAATTGTTTAACATAAATACATTCTCACTGTATGCAGAGAAATAGTAACTTGTATTCAATGGTTTAGCTACAAACCTAACACAAAATTCTTCCCCCTAGCTGCCACTCCAATTTATCAGGGGCTGAATTTCTTCTTATCCACCAAAACCACCCTCTGAATTTAGACTTTGTCTCAACCACACTAGCACCTCCACCCTGTAATGCAGAATACCAATACCAACATAGCACTCCCAGCATTCCTCAAAGGATGGTAAAATAACACATTTCTCAATGCATGTTGAGAAAAAGTAACTTGTATTTAATGGTGTAGCTACAAACCTTATCCAACATCCTTTCCCCAAGGTACTACTTCATCTCCAGTGGTTTATGGGCTGGATTTCTCTTTAATCACCACACCAACCCTCTGTATTTAGACTTTGACTCAGTTGCACCAACACCTCCACCCTGTAATCCAAAATACCAATTCCAATATAGCACTCCCAACATTCATCAAAGGCTGGTAAAATATCAAATCAGTGTAGGTCAGGGTCATGATTAGAATTTATTGGGGCAACCAACAAAACTAGCATTCCTTACATATCTGTGCCATTTGCAGCTGGCATGGGGCCTGGTATCTGTGGGCAGAAGGGTATGGCTTTCAATGTGGTTTCTCCCCTTGATGACCTGGTAGCTACCGCTCTGCCTTTATTTTTACCATTCACATGGCACTAATGGTAGGCAAATGCAAATTTTCCTACATAATATATCAATCTATCACTGTATATATGATTCTGTGAAGATCCACTTCTCTACTGAGCTTACCAGTAATGTGTAGAGAAGCACAATTAATCAGTCAGATGCATTTCCCCCTTGATATCGTCCTGCCCAACATGTGTATTTTAGAAGAGATTAGTTTCTTGTGTGATTTAGTTCCAGCGATGCCTTTACTTATGATATTAAATGCTAATGGCTCTTTGCTGTCCTTGGAATTCACTGTAAATCTCAGCATCATTTTAATTGAATAGCTGAAGATTTATAAGCTAATATGTTGCAGATACTTTGTACTTATCAAAGGATATTATAAATGTCTAGTCAAGATTGAAGGTTTTTTCCAACATTTTTATATCTAAATTAATGACTTTTCATGGCAACATTTGCCCTGTTGTTAAATGTTTTATGATGCCACGCTGGCTCCATTTCCTTATCGGATTGCTATCCAGAGGTTGCCAGAAAAGAATATACCGCATTCATAAAGAACATATTCATAAAATGTTTTGGTTGCAGAAATAGAAGAGAACTAAATCCGAAAGTATTACCTTTTATTATATAGGCAATAATCGGTCACCAAGAATTGCTACCTTAAACTCCAAATAAGAGTTAATATTTACTAACACAGTGGATGTTCCCCCCTAATTCGGGTATTGGGACTTTGCAGTGGAATAAAGGTGGAGTTAGATAATCTGCACATGACCTGGACCACCAGCAGAAAGAAGGTGGGACCTCCTGTCATCCCTTCAATACCTACGCAGTAACAAAGGGAATACTGGATTGTGGATTTATCTTATCCAAAAGTTAATATTTTTGGTTCTCCTTTTATTCCTAATTGCTAGAAATAGCTATTAGAAAAATGGAAACAATACACCTAAAAACCACAGATAAAATCCTAATAATGTTTGCAAATTGATTTCATTGTGTTTTTATGACAATGTCGACACTCGTGAATTTATGCAGGTTTTGCAAAATCACAAAATCTTGCATTTTTACGACCACAATGCCTTGCATTACAATTACACAATCTCAAGCATGGCTACAACAACCAATTACTAACCAATTACACAGTAGACTTTACCTCTTTCAGGGCTAGACTTTTACTCCAAACAGGTAGGTCGGAATACGGAATCCTATCTTCCTGTGATTACAGGTAAGAGGTTGTTTTAAAACAAAATTCAGCACTAAGCTGTTCCTTTAAGAGTAAATTAAACATAACTACCAGGTCCTTAATTTAATTATTGGCACCCTGACAGCATTTAGTTTTCCCCGCATTGTGTTTTATGCATTTGGATTGCTGTCTCTGCCCTTATCTGACATCAACCCAGACGCAGATGCAGAGTGAAAATGCAATATTAAGCATTCTCTTAGTCTCCATAGTAATGTAATTCTTTGTAATTGAATGCAAGTTTTATTAAACACCTCTCGGGATGGATACTTTCCTTGTTCTCTGTATCTAAACCTTCACTTTCAATTACATGCCTTACGTTGGCAGCTTTAAAAAAATTAAACTGCATTAACCAAAAAACGAAATCACTGTCCCTCAGGAATCGGAGCAGTCCAAAACCTTCACTTTAACCATTTCAGCTTCAGATACAATAGAGTTAGAATGGAACAGAATGTGGCACTAAAAATGGAGAGAGATGTGTGAGTCAGCCATACTCATACAATCTGTAGAGGTGCCTGGCAGTAGACTATAGGGTCTGTGATTAAAATAGCTTATTGAAGAAACACAGAGGTTCTAAAATGTCAAAATTAATAAAATATGGAGGGAAAAAAATCCATAAGGCCACATTCATACTAGTGGTACCTTAAAGGTTTTCCTTTAAAATCCTTGCAGTGGAATGGCATTTAAGCTGTGAAAAAAAACTGCCACTTGACTGAATGTATCCTATAAGATGTAAGCATTAGAGCTAAGGCTGTTTATACATGAGCCAATCAGTGAACCTGTTCATTAGTCTGACTGGTAGGAATCATTGTGACTGCATATATTCCAACACAACTCACTGTATGCCAAAAAAATGTCATATTGGACAATATTGAAACCTGATTGCAGACGGCCTGCACCTGATACAATAATCAATACAATAATCAGGTGATTTTCTAAATACATTTATGTTACAAAAGCAAATAATTTCTTTATTTACTGCACAAGTCAGTGTTTCAACCAATGGATCTATTTTATTTCACAGTTTTTGAAATTGTTTAAAATTACTAAAACATTTTTAAAGGGGAACTGTGGTATCCAGACAGATTGATTTTTTTAAAGGCCAGGTTCCTACTTTTAAAATGAGCCATCAACCACCATCTCTACGTGCTGTACAGCCCAAGATATAAAGAAATCTCTGATCAGAAAGATCAGGGGTGGGTGGATGACAGATAAAATTCCAAAGGCTGCTCCTCCACCTCGCCACCAGCAAGCACAGCCTCAGACTTTCAGAGTGTGTAAAGGAAACAAAAATTCCCTCCCCCTCCCTTCTGTGTGAAAATACCAGGAGAAAAGGTAAGGTATTATACATTCCCTACCCTCCTTATGGCCCTTCCCACTCATGGCTCCATGTCTTCGCCTACTCACAGGTCCCATGGCCCTTCCCCTACTCATACCTCAGACCAATATCTTCCTACAGAAAACTTAGTGAAAACAGCCTTTACAGGCAGAGTGAGAATCAGCACTTTCAAATTTTCTGTCTGTTTTTGTCTGACTTTGACTCTGCCTGAACAGGCTGTTTTCCCACAGTTTTCTATAAGGGGGGGTATGGGTCTAAGGTATGAGTGGAAGAGGGGCATGCGAGCTGGCAGCGCCAAGTGGGGCTGCAAAGGAAAGGGCCAAGGGGGGCTGCAAGGGAATGGACCAATTCCCCTTTAAAGCATATTTTTGTCTTTGACTGTTGTGTTTAATCACATCTCTATGTTTCAGAAACAGATAAGTGTGAAAATATGTGCTTGTTCTGTTAATCTACAGCAACCAATAGTGTTAGGCAGTTAAGCTGGTTACACACCAGCAGTTGGATTTGAACTATAGTGGTGAACAGCTGGAACAAATCACTGTCATTCATGGCCAAAGTAGTTTGTGCAGCCGAGAGTGCGGTCAATAATGATTGCCTGTGATTTTCCAGTGCATCCGATTGCACATTTGGCCAAATGAACGGTCAGACGTCGGTTGTGGCAGCCGCCTAAGCCATTTTCTTCCTCAATACACTGAAATATGTGAATTCCACCTCCACACTATTGGACTGATGTGTATTTTGTAGAAACACATAAAGCTGTATACAATTCAGGGTACCATCATCATCATCAAGTAATTTATCAGGCTGGATCACTTAACAACAAGGCTTGGGGAAGGGCACAGTCTTGCCCGAAACGTCATGCTGTGTATGAAGGGGTGAATAAAATGTGAACACTTTTGACAAGAACCTGGAGGACGCTTCCATTTTTTGTATTAACAATGTTAAGGAGCCACAGAAAGTCTCACAGTCAATCTATTTCTCTGTAGAGTAGACCAGGTTGCTCGGATAATACTAAGCATCATACGGGGGTAACCACATACACTGGTCCAACCGATCCTAACCAACAGTGATGATGATGGCAGTAGTTCATCTTTGTCAGGATCCTTTTTTGTCCCAAACACCATCTGGATCTGTAGAATACTTAACACTTAACCGGTCTTTCACATTTTTTTTTTTTACAAACTGGTTCTTTAAACTATTCATTCAGATTTTACTGACAGCCAGACTACAGAAATGTGACCTGAGGTTGAAGATTTAATTAGCTTTTCAAACTTCAAAGATATTGTTTGTACCTGTTAATTATCTACAATTACAGGGTGTTTGGGATAATCCACCACTCATCTCAAGTTTTATATGAGAACACACTGTGCTTGAGATTCGTCTCGTCCAGTATTCCCTCGTTAAATATTTTTGGAATGAGCAGGATTAGCTTGCAGGTTGTTAGAGGTCAGTAGTAAGATACATCTCGTATGACACCTACCGCCCTTTCTTATTGTCCCCGCTCTCTCCTTCAAGGTGTAATTTTCTTCAGTCTTCACATATGATATCTGACTCTTTCTCAATGGAAAATTTGAACCTTCCTTTCAGCCCCGGTGTCAGTTAGCAGACTGACAGCACACAGTAAAGTGTGTAAGAAAAAGCAGCCTGTGATTTAAATGGGTTGTGACATATCCCAAACATGTAATAATAATTAATGCTGACACCTTAATCTGCCACTGAAGTCTAAATGTACAGTATTAATCTATAATTAGGAAATCCTGGCATAACAAACCAGTGTTTCCAATCCAACTGGTGACTTTCTTTCTGTAATGTATATTGACATAAGAAAAAAAGGGTTCAACTTAAAAATGCAGCTTTTTCTTTTCTAGTTAATTTACTTTATTTCATACACTAAACCGTCTGTTTAATAGGTTAGCAGGTTAAATAATTCATCCCAGTTTTACTTTTGTCTCTTTGTGAATTTAATTTAAGGCAAATCCTAAACTTGGCCTGCAAATTAGGCTGAAATGATAGGCAGGTTAAGGTAATGAAGACAAACTGCAAGAGATCATAATATAGTAAATATTACAACCCCTATAGCAAAATATAAGGATATTACATATCACCTAGGAGTTCCATAACCATACAAAATGAGGATGCTGTAGACCATATGTGCCCAATCTGTGGCCTGCTCATGAAAAAAGGGCTGCCGCGGGACCAGCGGGAGTGGGGTGTGGTTACGAGAATGGCCTGAGTAGGCCAGGGGTGTAGGCCAGGTAATGTGGGGTGTGGTCTAATAAGGCTAGGTGGGAGCCACAACAGCAACCTGGTAACTGTCAGGGGTGACAGTAGTGCAGTACCTAGTCATAAGCTTCGTACACAAGTCAGTTCATTTTTCACGAGGAACGACCCATTGTGCAACATTCACGCAAAAATGATGCTTTAACAATCTTCTAAGACCAACGATCCACGACTATTCTTGGCTTTTTCTGATGATCAGCCTGGCGGATTCATTATGCCGATTGTCGTATGTTTGTACATTGTCCGCAGATTATCGGTAAACTGTGATAGAAGATTGAATGAAATGCACATGTGTAATATTTCAAGATCATGCAATATTACGAATGTCACGTAATACGTATGTCAGGTTGATGTATGTAAAGGCGCCCTTGGCAGAAGTAGTGTATAACGAGATGGTTGCTGAACGTTCGTTGGGCACATTTAGCCAAAATGATCTGACATGTGTGTGAACCCTAAGCCAGGTTAAGCACCCTTAAGCTAGGTACACACAGTCCAGATTTCTGAAAGATGACAGACAGGATCTGCAAGATCCTGTCTGGCATCTTTTAAAGATCTGCATACACACAGTCCCGAGCGTTCTCCTATGAACTTCATAAGGAGAATGCTCGGGACTGTGTGTTTCCATCGGCCGCGCTAGACTCCTCTATAGGGAGTCTAGCGCGGCCGATGGAAATTTTCGGCCTTTCCTGAACGAGCGTTCAGCCGACCAGATCGTTTGGCGGCCACGCGCTCGTTCGGGAAACGAGCGTACACACATAACGATAAAGCCCCGATACCGTCGGATCCGACGGTATCGGGGCTTTATCGTTAGTGTGTGTACCCAGCTTTACTGTAGGCTAAGTTCTTATACAGGATATGATTTTTATTATATTTATTTAAGGCGCGCATTATTGCATATAATAGACGTAATACACTGACTGCATAGCAAGGCACCATTTATAAGGTTATAATTTACATGATATTCAGGACCCTTGTGAACTATATTTCTATTTAAACATCTTTTTACAAAAGAGAAACAGCCTTTAAATTGGCAAGTGAATTTGGTTATTACTTTAACTAAGAAATGGAAGAATGCTAAGCCCAACAGACCCACCAGCAGAATTTATTAAGCATAAACGCTTAGTTAAGATGGACAAAGTTAACGAAATGTTCTTTATGCAAATGTCACACCATTTGTTGGGTTTTTAGGTTATTACATTAGCTAGGTGCAGAACCAGAAACTCTCCTATGTAGGAGGTTTATTTGCATGTTGGGGGAAAAAACACAGTTAAAAGCCTCTCTGTTCCTGATTTGAATCTCCGTTGACATCAGTCAAATGGCGTTTCCATCTGCAGGTCAGACTGCTGTGTCTACTGTGTGCTGAAGAGGCTCAACAAAGCTAAAACGGATCCACATATGGCATTCTGGTAATGTGCCCAGCTTGTGTAGTGCTTCAAAAGCCCAACAGATGGTGCGACATTCACGAAGAGGGTTTTTTTGAGGTTTGTTTGTTGGAAAGGGGAACTATGCTAAAAGTCTCTCCCTATGTGACCTACTGTAATAAAGTGGTACAGAGCTTTATAGTAACTGTTAGGAAACAATGCATTTAGCCCTGGTATAATATCTGTTTTTTATCTCTACAAGTTACTGGATTTTTTATCTGGACATTGGCAGGATTTCAGTTTTGCTAATCAAATTCCTGGCAGTGACCATTAATATACTAGATGAACTTAAGTGTGTAAATTGACATTAAATATTAAAAACTACGGCCAATAACACATTGACTATTAAACGGCTTTAAACAATTAGAGCAGATAATTCAATTGCTGGAAAAGGCCAAGCTTTTGACTTAGATTATCCTTGCAAACTGCACACTTTAAACAAAGCCTTGCAGTGATTTTAGTGTCTTTGACTTTAATTATATGCAGAATATGTAGAGACACTGCAGTGTTTTGACAACCCTTGTCTTTGGAGTTTGTTACTTACAGCTGCCCTGTGTTTACCCAGCGTTCAGACAGTCAGGATCTGAGATTCCAGTTATCATGGAGCTGAGTAAGTCTTCTTGTGAACTGTGAATTCACAGGAGTAAATGTGTTTGCTGCATTATTAATAAGATTTGAGTTTGAAAGTTCCCCTTGAAAGCTGAGCCAGCTAAATTTCCTAGTGCTGAATAAACATTTAACAGCCAAACAAGACCGGGCAGAAATCTATTTACTGAAAAGTCATTACACTAAGATATCAAAGACGTGAAAGGAGTTGAATAAACCTCTTTGGTTTTTGAATTGAAAAGGTTATATAAGGTATGATACAAGGCAGAGATGTCGAGGGTTAGGCATTGTTAATCTGAATTATAATATAAGGCAGTAATGGACATCCCTAATATAAGGTATGAGACCTGAGGAAGGGGGCATTGCCTCCCGAAACATTGCGTCATGTTATACTCATCATATTACAGCACTGTGTTTGAGTTTAAAGATTGTGCCTCTTTCCATTTCCTTACTGCATATATACTAACCTGTAGTGGTGCAGGTTCAAGAATGCACCCCAAACTATCCTGGCAGGGTTTGACATCCCTGGTATAAGGTATGATATAAGGCAGGGTGTGACATCCCTGATATAAGGAATGATATAAGGCAGGGTGTGACATCCCTGATATTAGGTATGATATAAGGCAGGGTGTGACATCCCTGATATAAGGTATGATATAAGGCAGGGTGTGAAATCCCTGATATAAGGTATGATATAAGGCAGGGTGTGACATCCCTGATATAAGGTATGATATAAGCAGTGTGACACCTGATATAAGGTATGATATAAGGCAGGTGTGACATCCATGAATAAGGTATGATATAGCAGGGTGTGACATCCCTGATACAAGGTATGATATAAGGCAGGGTGTGACATCCCTGATATAAGGTATGATATAAGGCAGGGTTCGACATCCCTGATATATGGTATGATCTAAGGCAGGGTGTGACATCCCTGATATAAGGTATGATATAAGGCAGGGTGTGACATCCCTGATATAAGGTATGATATAAGGCAGGGTGTGACATCCCTGATATAAGGTATCATATAAGGCAGGATGTGACATCCCTGATATAAGGTATGATATAAGGCAGGGTGTGACATCCTGATATAAGGTTATGATATAAGGCAGGGTGTGACCATCCCTGATATATGGTATGACTATAAGGCAGGGTTTGACATCCCTGATATACTGTATGATAAAAGGCAGGTGTGACATCCCTGATACAAGGTATGATATAAGGCAGGGTGTGACATCCCTGATATAGTATGATATAGCAGGGTGTGACATCCCTGATATAAGTGTATGATATAAGGCAGGATGTGACATCCCTGATACAAGGTATGATATAAGGCAGGGTGTGACATCCCTGATATAAGTTATGTATAGGCAGGGTTACATCCCTGATACAAGGTATGATATAAGCAGGGTGTTAACATCCCTGATACAAGTATGATATAAGGCAGGGTTCGACATCCCGATATATGTATGATCTAAGGCAGGGTGTGACATCCCTGATATTAGGTGATGATATAAGGCAGGGTTGTACAATCCCTGATATAAGGTATGATATAAGCACGGGTGTGACATCCCTGATACAAGGTATGATATAAGGCAGGGTGTGACATCCCTGATATAAGGTATGATATAAGGCAGGGTGTGACATCCCTGATACAAGGTATGATATAAGGATATATCATGGAAAAAGATTTGGGGGTTCTGGTAGATAACAGACTTAGCTGTAGCAAACAATGCCAGGTAGCAACAGCTAGAGCTAGCAAGATATTTCTTGTATAAAGAGGGGAATGGAATCAAGAGAGAAAAATATTTTCTCCCTCTTTACAAGGCACTGGTAAGGCCTCATTTGGAATATGCGGGGGAGTTTTGGAATCCCATATCAAAAGGACATCTTGGAAATTGGAGGCAGTTCAGAGAAGGGCAACTAAATTAATAAGGGGAAGGGAGGGGCTTGAATATCAGGCAATTAGACAAGTTAGGGTGTTTACATTGGAGAAGCGGCGGTTGCGTGGGGACATGATAACCTTATCACAATATATTATGGCCCATAACGTGAACTCTCTGGTGCATTGTTCACTAATAGGTCATATCGGAGGACTCGTGGACTCCTTAAGGTTGGAAGAAAAGAAGTTTCATCTTCAAGTTAGGAGAGTTTATTTACATTGAGAACGGTGAAACTGTGGAACTGTCTTCCAGCAGAGGTGTAATGGCAAGTTTCATTGAATAACTTTAAAAAAGGCCTGGATAGGTTTCTAAAACTAAAAAATATTGAGAATTACTGTATTGATGCATATAATCTGTTGTATCCAGGGATACTTTCCGATTGCCGTTTGGAGTCAGGAAGGAATTTTTTCCCCCTTTTTAGCTGGGGTTTTTTGCCTTCCTCTGGACAACGGTTAGGTAGTTAAAAAAAAGTGAATAGGTTGACTTGATGGACGAATGTCTTTATTCAACCTTAATTACTATGTTACTATGTAAGGCAGGGTGTGACATCCCTGATACAAGGTATGATATAAGGCAGGGTGTGACATCCCTGATATAAGGTATGATATAAGGCAGGGTTCGACATCCTGAATATTGGTATGATCTAAGGCAGGTGTGACATCCCTGATATAAGGTATGATATAAGGCAGTGTGACATCCCTGTATAAGGTATGATAAGGCAGGGTGTGACATCCCTGATATAAGGTATCATATAAGCAGGATGTGACATCCCTGATAAAGGTATGATTAAGCAGGGTGTGAATCCCTGATATAGGATGATATAGCAGGGTGTGACACCCTGATATAAGGTATGATATATGCAGGGTGTGACATCCCTGAAGGTATGATATAGGCAGGTGACATTCCTGATACGTATGATAATAAGGCAGGGTGTGACATCCCTGATATAAGGTATGATATAAGGCAGGGTTGCCCCTCCCCTGCTATAAGGTATGATATAAGCAGGGTGACATCCCTGATTAAGGTATGATAAAGGCAGGTGTGACATCCCTGATATAAGGTATGATATAAGGCAGGGTGTGACATCCCTGATATAAGGTATGATATAAGGCAGGGTGTGACATCCCTGATATAAGGTATCATATAAGGCAGGGTGTGACATCCCTGATATAAGGTATGATATAAGGCAGGGTGTGACATCCCTGATATAAGGTATGATATAAGGCAGGGTTCACAATCCCTGATATAAAGGTATGATATATAGGCGGGTGTGACACTCCTGATAAAAGTATGATATAAGGCCGGGTGTGACATCCCTAATATAAGGTATGATATAAGGCAGGGTGTGACATCCCTGATATAAGTTGATATAAGGCAGGGTGTGACATCCCTGATATAAGGTTAGTATATAAGGCAGGGTGGTGACATCCCTGATATAAGGTAGGATATAAGAGGGTGTTGACATCCGTGATATAAGGTATGATATAAGGCAGGGTGTGACATCCCTGATATAAAGTATGATATAAGGCAGGGTGTGGACATCCCTGATATAAGGTAGATATAGGCAGGGTGTGACATCCCTGATATAAAGTATGATATAAGGCAGGGTTCGACATCCCTGATACAAGGTATGATCTAAGGCAGGGTGTGACATCCCTGATATAAGGTATGATATAAGGCAGGGTGTGACATCACTGATATAAGGTATGATCTAAGGCAGGGTGAGACATCCCTGATATAAGGTAAGATATAAGGCAGGGTGTGACATCACTGATATAGGTATGATCTAAGGCAGGGTGAGACATCCCTGATATAAGGTATTATAAGGCATGTGTTGACATCCCTGATACAAGGTATGATATAAGGCAGGGTGTGACATCCCTGATATAAGGTATGATATAAGGCAGGGTGTGACATCCCTGATATAAGGTACGATATAAGGCAGGGTGTGACATCCCTGATATAAGGTATGATATAAGGCAGGGTGTGAAATCCCTGATATAAGGTATGATATAAGGCAGGGTGTGACATCCCTGATACAAGGTATGATATAAGGCAGGGTGTGACATCCCTGATATAAGGTATGATATAAGGCAGGGTGTGACATCCCTGATACAAGGTATGATATAAGGCAGGGTGTGACATCCCTGATAAAAGGTATGATATAAGGCAGGGTGTGACATCCCTGATATAGGTATGATATAAGCAGGGTGTGACATCCCTGATCATGGTATGATATAAGGCAGGGTGTGACATCCCTGATACAAGTATGATATAAGGCAGGGTGTGACATCCCTGATATAAGGTATGATCTAAGGCAGGGTGTGACATCCCTGATACAAGTATGATATAAAGGCAGGGTGTGACATCCCTGATATAAGGTATGATCTAAGGCAGGTGTGACATCCCTGAATAAGGTATGATATAAGGCAGGGTGTGACATCCCTGATATAAGGTATGATATAAGGCAGGTGTGACATCCCTGATATAAGGTATGAATCAGAGCAGGGTGTAACATCCCGATATAGGTATGATATAAGGCAGGGTGTGACATCCCTGATATAGGTATGATAAAGGCATGGTTGGTCGACATCCCTGATACAAGGTATGATATAGGGCAGGGTGTGCATCCTGATATAAGGTATATATAGGCAGGGTGTGACATCCCTGATATAAGTATGATCTAAGGCAGGGGGTGACATCCCTGATATAAGGTATGATAAAGCAGGTGTGACATCCCTGATATAAGGTAGTATAAGGCGGTTGTACATCCCTGATACAAGGGTATGATATAAGGCAGGTGTGACATCCCTGATATAAGGTATGATATAAGGCAGGGTGTGACATCCCTGATATAAGGTATGATATAAGGCGGTGTGACATCCCTGATACAAGGTAGATATAAGGCAGGTGCCATCCCTGATACAAGGTATGATATAAGGCAGGGTGTGACATCCCTGATATAAGGTATGATCTAAGGCAGGGTGTGACATCCCTGATACAAGGTATGATATAAGGCAGGGTGTGACATCCCTGATATAAGGTATGATCTAAGGCCAGGGTGTGACATCCCTGATATAAGGTATGATATAAGGCAGGGTGTGACATCCCTGATATAAGGTATGATATAAGGCAGGGTGTGACATCCCTGATATAAGGTATGATCTAGAGCAGGGTGTGACATCCCTGATATAAGGTATGATATAAGGCAGGGTGTGACATCCCTGATATAAGGTATGATATAAGGCATGGTTCGACATCCCTGATACAAGGTATGATATAAGGCAGGGTGTGACATCCCTGATATAAGGTATGATATAGGGCAGGGTGTGACATCCCTGATATAAGGTATGATCTAAGGCAGGGTGTGACATCCCTGATATAAGGTATGATATAAGGCAGGATGTGACATTCCTGATACAAGGTATGATATAAGGCAGGGTGTGACATCCTGATATAAGGTATGATATAAGGCAGGGTGTGATATTCCTGATATAAGGTATGATATAAGGCAGGGTGTGACATTCCTGATACAAGGTATGATATAAGGCAGGGTGTGATATTCCTGATATAAGGTATGATATAAGGCAGGGTGTACATCCCTGATATAAGGTATGATATAAGGCAGGATGTGACATCCCTGATACAAGGTATGATATAAGGCAGGTGTGATATTCCTGATATAAGGTATGATATAAGGCAGGTGTACATCCCTGATTAAGGTATGATATAAGGCAGGATGTGACATCCTGATACAAGGTATGATATAAGGCAGGTTGTGACATTCCTGATACAAGGTATGATATAAGCAGGGTGTGATATTCCTGATATAAGGTGATATAAGGCAGGTGTGACATTCCCTGATACAAGGTATGATATAAGGCAGGGTGTGATATTCCTGATATAAGGTATGATATAAGGCAGGGTGTACATCCCTGATATAAGGTATGATATAAGGCAGGATGTGACATCCCTGATACAAGGTATGATATAAGGCAGTGTGTGACATCCCTGATATAAGGTATGATATAAGGCAGGGTGTGACATCCCTGATATAAGGTTGTATAAGGCAGTGTGTGACATCCCATGATATAAGGTTTATAAGGCAGTGTGTGACATCCCTGATATAGGTATGAATATAAGGCAGGGTTGTGACATTCCTGAATCAAGTGTATATAAGGCAGGGTATACATTCCTGATATAGGTATGATATAAGGCAGGGTGTGACATCCCTGATATAGGTATGATATAAGCAGGGTGTGACATCCCTGATATAGGTAGATATAAGGCAGGGTTTGACATCCCTGATATAAGGTATGATATAAGGCAGGGTGTGACATCCCTGATATAAAGTATGATATAAGGCCGGGTGTGACATCCCTAATATAAGGTATGATATAAGGCAGGGTTGACATCCCTGATATAAGGTATGATATAAGGCAGGGTGTGACATCCCTGATATAGGTATGATATAAGGCAGGGTTCGACATCCCTGATATAAGGTATGATATAAGGCAGGGTTGCATCCCTATAAAGTATGATATAAGGCCGGGTGTGACATCCCTATATAAGGATGATATAAGGCAGGGTTCGACATCCCTGATATATGGTATGATATAAGCAGGGGTGGTGACATCCCTGATATAAGGTATGATATAAGGCAGGTGTGACATCCCTGATATAAAGTATGTATAAGGCAGGTGTGACATCCCTGATATAAGGTATGAATAAGGAGGTTTGACATCCCTGATATAAAGTATGAATATAAGGCAGGGTGTGACATCCCTGATATAAAGTATGTATATAAGGCAGGGTGTGACATCCCGGATATAAAGTATGTATAAGGCAGGGTGTGACATCCCTGATATAAGTATGATATAAGGCAGGTGTGACATCCCTGATATAAGGTATGATATAATGCAGGTGTGTGACATCCCTGATATAAGTATGATATAAGGCTGGGTGTTGACATCCCTGATATAAGGTAGATATAAGGCAGGGTGTGACATCCCTGATACAAGGTAATATAAGGAAGGGTGTGACATCCCTGATATAAGGTATGATAAAGGCATGGTTTCGACATCCCTGATACAAGGTATGATCTAAGGCAGGGTGTGGACATCCCTATATAAAGGTAGATATAAGCAGGGTTCGACATCCCTGATACAAGGATGATCTAAAGGCAGGGTGTGACATCCCTGATATAAGGTATGATTAAGGCAGGGTGTGACATCCCTGATATAGGTATGATATAGGCAGGGTGTGACATCCCTGATATAAGGTTAAGATTAAGGCAGGGTCGACATCCTGTACAAGGTATGATCTAGGAGGGTGTGACATCCCTGATATAAGGTATGATATAAGGCAGGGTGTGACATCCCTGATATATGGTATGATATAAGGCAGGGTGTGAAATCCCTGATATAAGGTATGATATAAGGCAGGTGTGACATCCCTGATATAAGGTTATGATATAACAGGGTGTGACATCCCTGATATAAGTAGGATATAAGCAGGGTGTGACATCCCTGATATAAGGTATGATATAAGGCAGGGTGTGACATCCCTGATATAAAGTATATAAGGCAGAGTTGGACATCCGTGATATAGGTAGATCTAAGGCAGGGTGTGACATCCCTGAATAAGGTATGATCTAAGGCAGGTGTGACATCCCTGTATAAGGTATGATATAAGGCAGGGTGGTGACTCACTGATATAAGTATGATCTAAGGCGGGTGAGACATCCCTGATATAAGGTATTGATATAAGGCTGGGTGTGACATCCCTGATATTGGTATGATATAAGGCAGGGTGTGTGACATCCCTGATATAAGGTATGATATAAGGCAGGGTGTGAAATCCCTGATATAAGGTATGAATAAGGCAGGGTGTGACATCCCTGATACAGGTATGATATAAGGCAGGGTGTGACATCCCTGATATAGGTATGATTAGGCAGGGTGTGACATCCCTGATAAGGTATGATTAAGGCAGGGTTGACATCCCTGATAAAGGTAGATATAAGGCAGGGTGTGACATCCCTGATACAAGGTATAATATAAGCAGGGTGTGACATCCCTGATACAAGGTATGATATAAGGCGGGTGTGACATCCCTGATAACAAGGTATGATATAAGGCAGGGTGTGACTCCCTGAATACAGGTATGATCTAAGCAGGTGTGGACATCCCTGATACAAGGTATGATATAAGGCAGGGTGTGACATCCCTGATATAAGGTATGATCTAAGGCAGGGTGTGACATCCCTGATATAAGTATGATATAAGGCAGGGTGTGACATCCGGATATAAGGTATGATATAGGCAGGTGTGACATCCCTGATATAAGGTATGATATAAGGCAGGGTGTGACATCCCTGATTAAGGTATGATATAAGGCATGGTTCGACATCCCTGATACAAGGTATGATATAAGGCAGGGTGTGACATCCCTGATATAAGGTATGATTAAGGCAGGGTGTGACATCCCTGATACAAGGTATGATATAGGGCAGGGTTGTGCCATCCCTGATACAGGTATGATATAAGGCAGGTGTGATATTCCTGATATAAGGTATATTAGGCAGGGTGTGACATTCCGATACAAGGTATGGTATAAGGCAGGGGTGATATTCCTGATACAAGGTATGATATAGGCATGTGTGACATCCCTGATATAAGGTATGAATATAAGGCATGTTTTGACATCCTGAACAAGGTATGATTAAGGCATGTGTGACACCTGATACAAGGTATGATAAAGGCAGGGTGTGACATCCCTGATATAAGGTATGATATAAGGCAGGGTGTGACAATCCCTGATATAAGTATGATATAAGGCATGGGTTCAACTCCTGATAAGGTATGATATAAGCTGGGTTCGACATCCCTGATACAGGTATGATATAAGGCATGTTTCACATCCCTGATATAAGGTATGAATAAGGCAGGGTTCGACATCCTGATATCAGGTATGAAATAAGGCAGGGTTCGACATCCCTGATATAAGGTTGAATAGGCAGGGTTCGACATCCCTGATATAAGGTAATATAGGCAGGTTGTGACATCCCTGATATAAGGTATGATATAAGGCAGGGTTGTGACATCCCTGATATAAGGTATGATATAGGCAGGTGTGTGACATCCCTGATATAGGTATGATATAAGGCAGGTGTGACATCCCTGATATAAGGTATGATATAAGGCAGGTTGTGACATCCCTGATATAAGGTATGATATAAGGCAGGGTGTGACATCCCTGATATAAGGTAGTATAAGGCAGGGTGTGACATCCCTGATATAAGGTTATATAAGGCAGGTTGTGACTCCCTGATATAGGTATGATATAAGGCAGGTGTGACATCCCTGATATAGGTATGATATAAGGCAGGGTGTGACATCCCTGATTAAGGTATGATATAAGGCAGGGTTGACATCCCTGATATAAGGTATGATATAAGGCAGGGTGTGACATCCCTGATATAAGGTATGATATAAGGCAGGTTGTGACATCCCTGATATAAGGTATGATATAAGGCAGGGTGTGACATCCCTGATATAAGGTATGATATAAGGCAGGGTGTGACATCCCTGATATAAGGTATGATATAAGGCAGGGTTCGACATCCCTGATATAAGGTATGAAATAAGCAGGGTTGACTCCCTGATATAAGGTATGATATAAGGCAGGGTGTGACATCCCTGATATAAGGTATGATATAAGCAGGTTGTGACATCCCTGATATAAGGTATGATAAAGGCGGGTGTGACCCCTGATAAAGGTATGATATAGGCAGGGTGTGACATCCCTGATATAAGGTATGAAATAGGCAGGTTGTGACATCCCTGATATAAGGTATAATAAGGCAGTTGACATCCCTGATATAGGTATGATATAAGGCAGGGTGTGACATCCCTGATATAAGGTATATATAAGGCAGGTGTGACATCCTAAGAGGTATGATAGGCGGGTGTGACATCCCTGATATAAGGTATGATATAAGGCAGGGTGTGACATCCCTGATATAAGGTATGATATAAGGCAGGGTGTGACATCCCTGATATAAGGTATGATATAAGGCAGGGTTCGACATCCCTGATATAAGGTATGATATAAGGCAGGGTGTGACATCCCTGATATAAGGTATGATATAAGGCAGGTTGTGACATCCCTGATATAAGGTATGATATAAGGCAGGGTGTGACATCCCTGATATAAGGTTATGATATAAGGCAGGGTGTGACATCCCTGAATAAGGTATGATATAAGGCAGGGTGTGACATCCCTGATATAAGGTATGATTAAGGCAGGGTTCGACATCCCTGATACAAGGTATATATAAACAGAGTTGGACATCCTGATATAAGGTATGATATAAGCAGGTGTGTGACATCCCTGATTAAGGTATGATCTAAGGCAGGGTGTGACATCCCTGATATAAGGTATGATATAAGGCAGGGTGTGACATCCCTGATATAAGGTATGATATAAGGCAGGGTTCGACATCCCTGATACAAGGTATGATATAAAGCAGAGTTGGACATCCGTGATATAAAGGTATGATATAAGGCAAGGTGTGACATCCCTGATATAAGGTATGATATAAGGCAGGGTGTGACATCCCTGATATAAGGTATGATATAAGGCAGGGTGTGACATCCCTGATATAAGGTATGATATAAGGCAGGGTGTGACATCCCTGTACAAGGTATGATATAAGGGCGGTGGTAAACATCCCTGATATAAGGTATGATATAAGGCAGGGTTCGACATCCCTGATATAAGGTATGATATAAAGCAGGTGGACATCCTATATATAGGTATTATAAGGCGGGTTGACATCCCTAATATAAGGTATGATATAAGGCAGGGTGTGACATCCCTGATATAAGGTATGATATAAGGCAGGTGTGACATCCCTGATTAGGTATGATATAAGGCAGGGTGTGACATCCTAATATAAGGTATGATATAAGCTGGGTGTCATCCCTATATAAGGTTGATATAAGCAGGTGTGACATCCCTAATATAAGTATGGTATAGGCAGGGTGAGACATCCTAGATATAAGGTATGATATAAGGCAGGGTGTGCCCCTGATATAAGGTATGATATAAGGCGGGTGTGACATCCCTGATAAAAGTATGGTATAAGGCAGGGTGTGACTCCGATATAAGGTATGATATAAGGCAGGGTGTGACATCCCTAATATAAAGTATGGTATAAGGCAGGGTAGACATCCTAGATAAAGGTATGATATAAGCGGGTGTGACATCCCTGATATAAGGTTGATATAGGCAGGGTTGACCCCTGATATAAATTAGATATAAGCAGGTGGACTCCTGATATAATTATGATATAGGCAGGTGCGACATCCCTGATATAAGGGATGGCTATTTTCTCTTTGGATGTCAAGGTGGTAATAATATTCTTAACAGCATAACCTTAAAGGGACACTGTATATAATAATGATATTATACAATATATACTGCACTAATAGCATATATTTACAATTCACCATCAGAACAGGAGAAAGTTCAAGATGCTCATTGGGGTCGTCAGAACTCATTTTAAACTTTTAAAGACTTTTTCTTAGTGTTGGTGTTGATCACTAATAAGCTGGGTTTATGAGCAGGCTATAAAGTTGGACTAGATGGAAGTAAGTATTACTATGTAAGTATGTAACATCTGCACATTTTTTACCTACTTAGAAATAATTTGATAGGTGTGGCCTCTCCATGTTTCTTTAGCCTCCTGCAACTTGTGATTCTATTCAAGCCTCTAGGCTTTTGTCCTGTGGATGTTTTGCTATCTGAAAGGTGTTTCCAGCATCAGATGATTTGAGAGAAGAGAGAAATGTGCTGGTAAAGTTGGTCATTTCTGTCATTACTCAAGCTTGACTTTTTCTCCTGACTTTGCAGGACATGTGCGAATGGAGAGGCTGGACAATGAAGACCCAAAGTCAGAGATATCATGCCTGACATTATTAGAAACCCCTTTTGCTTCTAAAAGAGAAGGGAAGTAGCCATTATCGCTCTCACCTCCCAAACTATTATAAAAATCCCACATTATTTCAAATTCTAAAGTGTAGTCGTTCTTTAAAACATTGTTATGATTATGCATCATTTATTGTAAAACTGCCCATTAAAAAAAGAGACATTTTTAGAAAATACGTTTCCTAGACAGGTTACACGATACCCTTGGATTAAATGTAACACAATATTGCTACTAAAATAAAATGATGTCTTAAAGAGATAAATCTGTGTAAATTCCAGTAAGGATCCGCACAAGGTGTTTCTTTCAGATGCTTTCTTTCATTGTTTCTGCGCTGCAGGGGCCTATCATATCTTTACATTGCATTTCTTTTTCTCTTCTTCACTTTGCCAGAGTTTTCATGCAGCTTTGCTAAGGGCAAGATGACATCTTGTACATACTGACAGATCACTTCGTCTGTCCTTGGCTACAGCCGCAATACATGCCCACCTGTGACCCAGCAAATGTACGCTTGTTATTTTAACATTTCCTTTCTCGTTTTAATAACAACTCCACCTCTAAAACATGGCTAATCAGCACACATGCCACTAATTAAATCATCTTGAGCGTATTAGCAATGAAACCTCCTCACAAATAAAACCGACGGTTGTCTACAGTTTAATTAAGACCCTCCAAAGGTTCCAGCACGCTGGGAGGTGATGCTTGTCAAATTAATGTTACATGGCACAGCCTGTTATCTGACTGCACGGGGAGGCTCCCTCATATTGCAACTAAAGCAAAGCCGACAGCTCTTCAACCATAGGGAAAAGAGGCCTCTTTTAAAATCATCTTCTATAGTTTGTTATGGGCGCTTCAATTAAGTAGTTAAATCAAAGTGCATGATACGGCAGAGACTTAACAGCTTTTTATTTATTTATTATTCCATTTACAGGTTCAAGTAGGAGTAACGGCAGAATTGGCCTGTTCATTATTTGCTTGTCGAACACGGTCCACTGTTGTCCTCCTTTTTCCAAAATCCCAGGAAATAGGATGAGTCAGAATAGGTAGACATCCATAGATGAAACAGACATGCTCTGCTCCTGTTTGTAATTCCCAGGTCCTATGACACAGATTTAGAGCAAGAGTTATGGGTTAAGCAATGTTGGGTGCTACATTTTAAGGTTGTACTCTGGCAGCTTAATTTATATTAATTGTTGTCATTACCCCAAATGTGTAATTCATATCCTTGAGATCCATTATTGTAAACTTAGCACTGTAAGCAGCAGCAGCACTGTAAGTCCCAGTGCAAAATTCTCCTCGAGCCCTTAGCACACCCACATCACATACTTATTGTCCAGCTGATCACCGTTTCTTTCAGGTCATAGTAATCAAATAGCCAGGCAAGGTACAGAAAAAGAGATAGAATCATAGTCAGATACAGGCAGGAGTAAAGACTGGTAGCAGAGAATAAAGGTCAAGAGGACGAGCAAGGTAGTAACAGAGATCAAACAAAATTAAGAACACCACAAACAATTGGTAAACTAATAGGGCAAGCGCTGGGGAGAATATAAAGGGAAGAAGAGAACAGGGTAGAAAGAAACTGATTTGATTATAGAAGAAGTTTTGAATATGACTGGCTAGGAAGAACATGCCTACAGAGTAATAAAAAGGCCTCGATGCATGCACCCGCAATGACCAAAGAGATATGGAAATTGCTGAATGCTCCAGGCAATCTAGAGTTCTGGAGATCATCAGTGAAGACAGTCATCAGTGAAGAAGGTCTGATTCCCTGCCAAAGCAAAACAGTGGGAATAGGAGGAAGCTATGAATCCTTACAATATTATGGAACTTGTACTCCTGCTTTTGTACAATTCATTGCCAGGAGGCTCCCAAAAAGGCATCCATCTAATGGTCAGAACACGGAGCACTCACTGGCCTTATTGTTGAGGGTATCAGAAAACAATGTATTTTATACCTTGCCTAAATGGTCAAAAAAACTGTTTGAACTCATATAATAATGAGTAATGAACTCATAAATTTGTTATGAACACATATAATGGAATGGTGTGCAAGTTGTTTTTCTATAACTCCTTTAATTCTAGACTTTCATCTAGATTTTATACTCCACCTAATTTCTTCTCACCTATTTTCTAATTTAACCGCCCAGTCCATGTACCATGGATGTAGATATTATATTTCTTTAATACATTAAACTCTAGTATATTAATATTTTTTTCTTCTACCTTTAGAAACATTTCTGTACATTACTTTCATTTGCACTCTTGTTGCTAATCTCATTATTCCATCTTCACACTGATTTGTCCATGTTAAATTTAGTTTTCTGGAGGGGGGTTGTGGGGAAGCCAAAAGAAACAAGATTTTCCTTCTTTTCTAATACAATTGGATGGTTTCTATGGTATTGAAACATACTTGCCAAGGCTCTGTCTTCAAAGGGATTGGAACACGTTTTTCGATGCAGATCTTCAAAACCTTTTTAAAGGACGTCTAACCCCTAATTTAATTTTAAACACACACCCAACCCCAAGATCCTAAAACTCCCACTTCCCGAAAGTTTCTGTAAAGTTATAAGCTCTGATGTTCACTGCCTCTTTTTAATTCCAAAAACTGCAGAGTTTAAAGAGCTTCACAAATGCTCAAGGTGGAATCCCAAATTAGACCCTGTAGTCATTGGCCAAGATCTATATCTATCATGGCCATGACTAAAGGCTAACCCAGGAATCTGAGGACGGGGAAGGGAAACATTAGGGCTAATCATTTCTTTTAGAGACAATTGGGGAAGTGTGAGTATTACGTTCTTAGGGGGGTATCCTTGTATAAAAAATACATTGGGGTGGACTAGCCTTTTTATGTACCATTACAATAATTTTTATCAGGCATCCTTCCCCCTTACAGTGCCACTGGTCGCAGGTATTGGAGAGCTTCTATAACTATGATTTATCTAGATTATCCCTATTTTCCCCAGGGGGATTAAAAGGGATCTTAGCATGTCATCATCCATTCCAAAAAAAAAGCCAGTCCCCACGTATTAATTTATTTTCATATCCGTAATCAAAATAATTACTTCTGGATTTTTGGGTGAAAGGCTTTGTATAATTATTTATGTGCATTTACTGTATGTCTGATCGGCAAATGACCCATTAAGTTTAGACCCTTGTTTCCTACAATGCATTTATTACATTGCTTCCCAGTGTAGGGTATCTCAAAATATGATAGCTAGTGGAAACTTATCTGCTCACATATAAATCAATCTTTAAATGGTGCTGACAAGGATGCATAGGAAATCTTAGAACGAAAGGAATAGATGTCCCTTTACTATAGAAAGCTTTTGTGATGTGAAGATGACAGCAAGTTCTTAGTCTCATTATGTCTACTTAGACAGCTACTGTGGATATTGAAACCTTCATGTTAAAAGCATCCTAAATAAGCCATTTCAGAAGTCATGAGGAGAGATCTGAAATTGCTAGGAAAGGCATTTAGATAGAATATAGATAGATTTTGTTGATTTTTTTTTGCATGGTAAGGATATGAAATAGAAAGGAAGAGGGAAAATAACTTAAAATCTATGTAGCTTAGCATGGCCTTTATTGATTTTGTATGACTCCCAAGCGCCCTCACATTGGCAATTATCCATGACACTCAAACATGCAATGGGCACTTTATGCAGTTTAACTTTATTTGAAATATTTTTTCAATGCCATGACTAGGTAATTTTTTCCGGTATATATCTAACCCATCATTTGCTCAAATCCTCCGGGTGGATATAACGGCTATTTTAACATCATACTTACAGAATAAGGAATTCTGCATTCTGTTTAATGATCCATGTACTAGAGGATGTGCTAGAACAGATAGTAAGACTGATATGCAGATGGCAGATAAGAGTGTTTGGTGTAGGGGTGCACAACATATATACCAAATGCTTTTTTAAGCTCAGATAACTAATGGTTTTTTGGTTTTTTTATTACAACCCTCTCATTTAAAGCTTATAATGAAGTCTGTTAGCAGACAAACAAGAAGTAACACTGTGCCACTCAAACTGTTTATCATGGAATCAATACTCCAAACATCGCCATGGAAACAATAGGATAAAGCCACGCATAATAATAGAAAACAATTTATTCATTTTGAAAAGTGTGTTTGAAACATTAGTCACGACAATGTAGCTTGTTCTTGTCCCAATATCAGGCGATGCCAAAGTACAGATTCTGAACCTGTTCAGTTTTGTTCCAGAGGCCGGTTGCAAAATCCCTGAAAATGTCAATACTTTGCATTAAAATTAGAATTCCACCTTTAAGTTTGTCACCAGTTTTGTGACAAAATAAACAGCCCATCTCTTACCGAAAACCTTTATTACTCTCCCGTGCTATTGTAAGCGCAATATATTACAGCCATAAAAATGTCCCCCAAAAGCTATTTTTTTATTACATCATTTGCAATAGCTGCATGTATTCATTTGACCCTGCCACTAAACTGGCCCGAGGGAAGTTCAGTGTAAATACATATACTTTAAAGATAAAAGAGCAGTTGTTTTCCATCCTAAAGACCTTACCCTGCTCTTCAGCATTTTGTCTGTATATAAAAATGCTTCCAAAATCCTGACTTCCTGTTTGCAGGACCCCTAATAAGGACCATTATGGTCTTGGCCCTTGGCCCAGTGCCTGGGTTGATTCAGGAAGTGGTGCACAGCCGGTAATAGCTGGTATAAATTCAACTGATTTTGAATGTAAGAGAATATGTAGAATAACTAGGTATGCTTAATACAATTGAGAATTAAAAAATAATGATGTTTTCCACGTGAACTTTCCTTTTAGACAATACTACCTGCTACACTCAGTTACTATGGATTTAAAGGCAACCATAATGAAAAAAATTATTTCTCTTCAACATAATCTTAATATACTACATGTACTATAAGTAGCCCTTACTCCCAGATTGTGTGTGGCTGAGGCATGCCCTTATCCAGCCCTTGATTTGCTCAGCTCAGTATCCAACTTCTCCCTCTTTTAACCAATACCTTCTTACATATACCAAGCTTTCTATGACAGCAAGCATGCTCAATAATCACTATGAGGCAGCATTGGAAGAGGGAATTTAAACATCCCAACTTTCTTCGTGACGGTTACATCAAATTGCACATAGCAGAATGGTTTTATGATAAAGGTTATTTATTGATTGACATCTAAAATGTAAGATGGTTCAGACTGAATATTCAAAGAAATAGGGAACAGACCAACAAATAATGGTACAGGATAGTGAAAGAATTATAGTTTCCAGCAATGGCAAAAAAAAAAGGATTCCACCTCTCAGTGCTTAATACATATGTATCTATTTGCAAAATAAAACCCAAACAACTGTCATGTTTTGCCTCTCAGAAAAACTCCTGTTTGTTTCTGTAATAATAATAATTTACCATAAGTAAATGGTTCCTCCAACAGCTCAATGAGAGGTTCAACTTCCAAACACATGAGTGTCAATGCACCGTACCCTTGAAGACGAAGAGGGCAGATGTTCAGTTTGGGGCTGCATAGTTCTAACTAAGGTTTGTTTTACAATAAGAGCAAACCGTGGCCCACTCCCTCTGCAATCCTAATCCATCGATGAATTCCATGACGTACAGTAAGAACAATGGGACTGACGAAAGAGGATAGGATGGCCGAACTTCCAAAAATCCGGTCCGATTTGGAAAATTTTAAATTGGACCCGTTAAAGTCAATGGGGACAAATAGTTTGAAAAGTTTTGGATAAAATAAGAATAAATTAGCAGTGGTAACTTACTATACTCTGGGACCTAGAAATGGTTGGGGAACACCTACAAATATCCAGAACTTGAAATAAAGCAACTTCCTTTACATGCGTGCTACTTTCCAGTTTTCGCATTTGTCATTCAATAATTTCCCTGAAAATTCAATAAATGCAGTCTAGTTATTCTACATATTCCTCTTCAATTTTGAAAAATCAGTTGAATTTATACCCTTTGCTATCCCTGCTGTTGACATTAGTGAGCTGACATTTCAGGTTCGGTAACGGTCCTTCTTCTTCCCAGAATGCTTCTTCTTCCTTGGAATGTTCCTAACAGTAAAGGCGCCATACACATGCGATCCCTATGCATTGTGCCGACAGATCCATACATGGTATTGGGATCGGTTGGCCGCATGGACATACATGGCTCCCTTACCTTAAAGTAAAACTGACCAACAGAAAATTTCCATCTTTCCCTACCACCATAATGCCAACTACAGTTATTCGTTGGCATTATGGTCGGTTGGTTTTGGTCCCTATACACTGCTGATACTGTTAACGTGTATTAACTGTTAACGTTAATTTCTACTTATTGGCTGTTGGATGGGTCAAATGTGCTCAGATCTCTACTGAGCAACTGAATCAACCCAGGCACTGGGCTGGACCATAATATCTCTATTAGGGTCCTGTAACAGGAAGTCAGTTTTAAAGCATTTATTTATACACAGGCAAAATGCTGAATGGGCCAGTTAAGGTCATTAGGATGGGAAAATACTGCTCTTTTTTCTAAAAGTATATGTATTTGCACTGGACTTCCCCTTTAAATTTATTTTTGCCACTTTCGTTATATTTGCATCATATTTGCAGCCAAAGGGTAACACTTCACAAGGCAACCCGGGGTTTGCACTACTAAAAATATATGTCATTGGTAAATTTGGGACATATGTTTGGATTGTTTTAGACAAATTTAAAAAATTCCTCAAATTTAAAAAAATTCCTCGATTTTCAATTCAAATCAGGTTTGAGTTTGAGTTCTTGTCCATGTCTAGAAGAGGATTGCAATGAACTTCAAATTCATATTTTGAGAGAATGGAATCACGTACATTTATATTATATTTTATTCCTAATGTGGTTGTCTTTTGCTAATACTTTATTTTTATTTCCTTAACTATGGTATAGACAAACTGCCAGGTCTAGACAAAATGGTGGAGTAATTTGGGATAGTGCACCATAAAAGGATTGAGGTTTTAAAGGGCATGTCCACCCCCAAAACTATAATTGAACCCACAACTGGTCCCACTGTGTCATGTTTAAAAATCCTAAAATCTCAGCTACAAATAGTTCTCCTGTAAAGTCCCTCCAAAGTCCAAAGCCTGGCCACCAGGGAATTGTTTTTGGCTTGCTCAGAGCACCCTCCCCTCCCCCCCATTTTGCTCCCTCCCCCTATGTAAATCCCTTTGCCACATAGTAGGGCTAGTTTCCCCCCCAGCCCCAACCGCTATAATATATTTTTCAGAACCTCCCCTGATCTTTACTTACCTTCCCTCTCTCTCCGGCGTTCTGAACTGCCGGCACTGCGCCCGTGATTGGCTGCCTCTCACCAATCATGGACGCGCTGCTGGTCCGGCCCCCTTCTGGCAGTTCCATGCAAGCAGAAGGCCAGGCAGTGCGGCGAAGGACAGAGGGAAGGTAGTAAAGATCGTGGGACTTTTTTGAGTGCAGATTAACAGTGTAAAATGTAATATAACTTAGTTAAGGTGATTCCACCCTATTGAATTTTAAATAGGATGGGATTGTGGCAGGCACTTTGCCTTATTGTCCTCGCAGTTTTTTTTTTTAAACTTATGGTAACACCTCTTGTCTCATTAATTTTCATATAACATAACAGTTCTCGATCACAGAAAGAACAATTAAACATAACATTTTACTTTACTTTAGTTCTCCTTAAAAATATGATCTTGAAGGCAGCTTCCTTGAGTATGGAAGCTGACAGTATAGGTTTTTTGGTGACTTCAGCAAAACCCTGAAGTAAAAGATTCCAGCTTCAGGTCTGTAAACTTATACAGAAAACTATAGAGAAGAAATTTAATTTAGCTCCTACAACCCTTGTTGCCTTCTACTTTAAAGGCTGGTTGGGGTTCTCTGTTGGAACTCATGCCTATCCCCTTATATTACAATATAAAGCTGCCACTTGGAAGCAAGCAGTCAATGACAGCAGTGTATCTCGGCAGTTTATCTGTGACAGTCAGGATCTACTGTGCACCGAATGAACTGTCCACTGTCAACATCAAAAGCTGTATCTGTCCAAATGGAGCAGCACATTCAGTGGTGATGAGATGCCTGTAGAGTCTTGATGCCTGTCCAACATCAACACACATACCCTGAAAGACAAGGCAGGAGAGCTTTCTCAGCACCAATTTAACAGGATCATCTTTCACTCAAGTGGATAATTCAAATCTGCTAAAGCAGATAAGTTCATAAGGCTTTTTTATCCATTATTATCCCTGTCACTGCTTGCTTAGCTCGCTGTATTGTCGGCCCCTGCAGCAATAAAGGGGTTTTATCTATTTTTACATAGCAGCTGGGAGAGGTTGGATTGTACAAGGTATTATGATGGTGCGGACAGCAGACAGCTGGAATGTTCCCTTTTATTGCTCTCAAGCATTTGATGTTACCTGTAAAAATTCAGCAGGGAAAAAATAGCAAATTGGTCAAAGGTTTGGGATGTTTAAAAGACAAATAAAGGTATAAAACACAGGTACGTCCCTTAGATTAACATTGAATTATATATACTTTTTTAATACTGGTTTTAAAATCGGCATTTAAGTAATTACTCATTTTAACAAACACATTAATGAAAGTCAGAGGAGGAAACTTATAATTAAACAATTGTTCCAAACATATGATTACCCGACTGAGTGTGAGTATATTAACAATTTAGGAAAATTATGTTTTAAGGACATGTCCACCCTTTGAACAAAAAAAACTAGTAACTTGTGTCAGTTACCTGCCACAATTGCAACCAGTCACACTATAGATGTATTTCTACACAGATATTTAAGGATAATTATTGTCACCATTTTAGCGAAGAAGTTGGCCCCTCCCTCCATGCAGTCAATCAAGGCTGTGACTGCTTGTCATCAAACCAGATGTGACTTTTTTCCCCCTATTTAGGAAAATTATGTTTTTAAGCGTTTTTGTTTTTAATACTATTCACATAGGTAGGTAACAGCTGCCCACCCCCCAACTGCGCTGTAATATTTCTAAAAAAAAATGGCTTTGATCATTACTTACAGCCTTCTCTCCCGTGGCGTCTTCATGACGTCGGCCGGCTCTGTGATTGGTCACATCTTATCCAATCGCAGCCGTGGCTGCTGGTCCCGCCCCTGCTAGCAACTTTCGCAAACGGGAGCCGGATCAGAGACGTTGCAGGAGAGAAGGCCTGTATACAATCTGCCCATATTTTAAAGAAATATTACGCGGTTGGGGGTGGGCAGCTGCTACCTACCTTAATGAAAGAGGATTTTCAGGTTGGACATGCCCTTTAAATTGCAGACTGTGTGTTACATACTGCAGTTTAAAATATACCATTTGGCTGAGGCCACTTCTAACACATCCCAGCGGACCTGAAATACGCAACCCAAACACGCATTTTTCGTGCCGTGCCCTGCACTGCAAATGCGTATGTTGCACAATTGGAGTGCTTGCAACAAAAATGCAGGCATACAAGGGGGCTAATACATAGATAGTTCAGTACTTAATATATAACTTATATAATAGAAGTGCTAGAGCTTTGCCACAAGAGGTAATAAGATCCCAAACTGATAAATGCAGTTAGAATATAATAATATATAATGGAATTACATTCGGGGTTAATTCAAAGGTTACAGAACCCTCTGCAATCATGGTTATGGCAGAATTCGAGGGTTATCGAACGCTACCTTCGAGGGTTTTGCCGATTTGAGGGTTACCATATGTCACTTTGAGGGTTATTGATTTGAATATTTGATAATCCTTAAATTTTCGATAATTAATGAAAATAAGTCCGCGAGTTCGAGAAGTACACAAGTTCGTATTTCAAAAAGTACGAAAAAGAAATAGTTTGTATGAACTCATATATCGGTCTCGAGTTTCAGTTCTAGTCCATCCCATTGCAGATTAACAGCACTGGTAAACCTTTTCACACCTTTTATTGCATCAAGCCCTTAGTATTCAATAAACAATAGCTCCCTATTAGAATTTTCAAGCTCTCGCCAACTTTTCCTCTTTTAAATATAGTTTATATACAACCTTTATTACACAGGTAAACTCTGTATAATGCAGACAGGAGAAAGACATGTGAGCTCACAGAATTCACACCTAGCAGAAGAAACTCACATGTATCTGTAAATTAAGCAATGGGGCTCGGGGCTCAATGCAGATGTCAGATTTCTTCAGGGCCAGAAATATAACACATGTAGATAAATTCTTCTCTCTGTAAAATTGCTTCCAAGCCATGTCACCTGAAATGAAGAGCAGAAATGGGTGTCCGCCTTCTGTATTTTGACACTTCTGGCTAGCCAGAATATTGGTGTGACAGATAGTCAATAAGATCTGATGAGATTTCCTTCCACTGTGTAAATTTTCAATGATGATCCAGGGAGGCTTTAAAAAAACACAGGAGGAGGCTGAGAACAAGAGGTTTTCATAAATTCAAGGATGCCAAGGAGATATCTGCAAGAGCACAGCAAACTGACAACACACTTAATAAGATGTTATGAACTCTCTTTGTCTGTCATAAGCTTGCAACATGTCTCATCAGTTTCTAGACAGCAAGCATTAGGAATAACCCTATATCTCACTAGGAATCAACAAATTATAGGGAACATAATGATGCTCCATATGACCATCTATTAACACTTTTTCTAAGGATGACTGCATCACAGAAAGTGACAACTAATCCTATCTGCATTGAATTTAGGTTGCCAATATGTTCATAGAGCCAAAACATAAGAGAAATGGATTGGAATTTTGCCCTGTGTGACTTGATTGGGTGCAGTTGTATGTATAAGGTTTGATCTTCTGCTTTGTTATAAGCATAACTTAAATATTAGGCAGTGTTGCAGACATCCAGTGGTCTGATAGAAACTCACACAGCATATTCTGCAAGCTTCATACTAAACAGTTTAACCTTTTCTGAATAAATCTAAAGTTAATATTTGAAAGTTAAGAACCTTATTTTCTATAGTCTTAAAAATGAAGCTCAAGGGGACTGGGGAGCAAATGTCACCCCACTTCATTAGTAGTACAGGATCATGTGTCTTCCCCAGAAGTCACCTTAATCGGAATTTTGGCGTAGCACTGGTAGCATTAGTCGATGACATCACCACCCTCCTTAAAGGGCATGTCCAGCATAAAATAACATTGCTTATGAATGTTCTCACCCCCACCCGGCAACCCCATGTTCGCATTAAATATCACTGCCAAGATGCCCTGAAATGACTTACCTGACCCGTCCCTCACCACCAAGGCACCACTCCCTGCTCCAGTCCTACTCCCGTTCGAGCAAAAACTGAGCAGAGGGATTCTGTGCTGACAGACGTGTCGTGCTGTCAGGCAATTGGCCTTATCTGAACAGCTGCACCATGAAGTAGAGCGGCTGTCAGTCAGAGGAGGAGTGCCGAGGGATCAGGTTGTAATTCAGGTTAAGGGCATCTTTGGCAGGGATCAATAATGCGACCATAGGGTTGGGGGGGGGGGGGAGAACATCTATAGGGTTTATTTAGGATGGAATGCCCTTTAAAAAAGAGAATAATACACGAGAAAAAATAAAGCTTAACTTGACTTCATTTTATTACATAAACAGCTGTTTACCTGTTTGGAGAACCTCTGACCCACATAAACATAGAAAATATTTATTGTTATGGAATGGAAACATACCTGTTTTTTCAATCAAAGCAGAATTTTGTTTGACAGGAATTTTTTATACTGGATTTTTTAAACCAATTTTTTTCAAAACGGGGACCTGCAGGGGTCCTTCGGGGTTGGATGTGACCAATATCTGGGTTGGATTGCCATTGTAATTGGGAGAATTATGGTCTTCATTTTACTTCTTTTCAAGGATTCCTTTTGATTGTGTGCATGTGTGTTGTAATTGTTCCAGATGTAGCTCAGTACTCATGCAATTGTAACGTCGCATTTGTGCCACCCGGGAATCGGGTAAACATTGTTTTGGCACACAGCTCCAACTAACTAAAAGCTGAGCTCCCCAAACATTTTATAAAATTTAAACTATCTGTAACGTCTCTCTCTATTGCTGGGGGATCTCCAGCCCCTCAGTTGAACTGAGGAAGCCACTTGGATAAGTGATGAAATGTCTTTCAATTACTAAAGTCCAGTTAAAGTGGCTTAATATTACTTGATCTGAAGTTTTCCGTCTGAATACAAATCTTATCCTGGCAGCTGAACTGAGTGTTTTAACCTGTCATAAACTACCATTCCAGTTTCCATTTCGATTACTAGCATTGCAGTTATTAAAGCCACATTGTAAATGTCACTCCCAACAGTATTGCAGTATGTTCTTGCTTACAAGTGTAACGTTCTTCTCACTTTTCATGATTCCCAGAAACCCGCGTTTACAGGCAAAATAATTGTGAACTTCACTTGCACAGGAATGTTCTGCCTTTTCTGTCAGCTTCATAAAAAAGCAGATTATCTCACATAGTTATGAGCAGGGAAATGGGGATTATTTAATAAGAGGAGCACATTTTTGTTTTGTGCTGTTAATCTGTAGCAACCATCAGATATTATAGATGTTTTGGAATTGTAGTTGACCACAAAAAGGTACTCTGATTGGTTGTGGCAAACTTTGGCACCACTTATTGAACAAGCCTGGAAGTAAGGGCAATCCAGCCCTCAAATGAAAATGTATATACAGGTAAATCACCCCACAAAAACCCTAACTGTAATAGTTTGAAATCTGAAATATATAGTCTAACCTAATCCTGCACAAGGTCCGGTGCCCCTGTTTCTGCTTCCTGGATCTTCCAGTTTAGTAACTGTCAGTTATGGATTTGACAGTTGACATCACAGCCCCATGACTGAATGCTATCCCTTAGCTGCCCCTTCGAGCATGCTCAGGTTCAGTTACCAGGTCAATAATTCTCGGTTTCCATGTAGAACATAGCAGGCATACAGTCTGAATTGGGCGGACAATGTGGATTATCAACATATTTTAAAGAGGACATTCGTTCTAAAAGATGTTATTATGAGGGTGGATTGTCCTTTAAAACAGCTTATTTATAAGTGGTGGCAAACATTTGCCTTAAGGACACTCCAGGTAAGTTATTCAGGAAAAATCACAACCGGACCACACAGGAACTCTCTCGTAAATAAAATAAGTCTTTATTCGCTTAACGCGTTTCAGACATAACCAGCCTTAGAGAAGACATATACTGGACATGCGGGATATATATGGTTAACCAACATCCTGATATACTTCCTTGTGTGCATTTTTCCTGATATACTTACCCTGTCCTTGCATACCTTTTGGTCCGCGACAGGCCTGGGGCTATTTGCACCCGGGCCCACCCTATATCAACGGTGATGTGATTCGTGATTGTAACTGTTCAGTTGGATGTACGATACAGTTCCTGTAAAGGGTTCGGGGCATGGGCACCCGAACCACCATATATATAAGTGAGTTTCATATATATGTACAATACTAATACTCACCATGCAAACAAAAGTATATGGCTATATTGTGTGGGTTGTGAAGCACCTTTTATTTCTAATTACCCATTAACCAATCATATGGTAATTTTTTACTCTCACTAACGCACGTAAAAAAAAACGCAGTAATTTGGAAATCTACTGTATTTTTAACACCTACAGGGAAAAGCCACCTATCTTGTATATATTATTGGCTATATCTCCCTATTTCAACTGATAAACATAACATTGGGGTGTCTCTGGGTTTTTGCCACCTGAGCCAAACTTTTGAATGCCGCCCCTTTGACTACTAGGCGCTATGTTTATTTTCTTTCTGCTCTGCCTGCCTCTTTCTAAATAAATAAATAATAATAAAAGTGAGCTCTGCCTGTCGCCTCTCTCATATTTAGCCGGGTGCCGCCCTGAGCAATTTTCTCATTTTGCCCATTGGAGAGGCACCCCTGACTGACATTTCAAATGGCTGCGGATAGAGACTAAAGGTGGCCCATACATACGAACGATAATCGTAATTCCTGTCAGGACGATGGGATTTACCTATAATTCATGTGTAGGGGATGTTCCAACCAATCGGAGTGCCGACTATCTAGAACATTAAAGGGTATATATACTATTTCCCACATACCAACTGTTAAAAATGCATACAGCATACAGCAACACCAACTGTCAAATCATTCCAGCTACAGCAAACTGCTTACAAAAGAATAGTTTTATGAAGTAAGGCACTTGATTAACGCTTAAATGTAAGATGGGGGGGAAGATCAACCAAAATGGTAAAGTGTTGGGATGAATTATAGTTTCCATTAATGCTTAATCCTTAAGCAATTTATAGCATTCTCCCTATTAGTAGCTTTTGTTTGTCGTTTAATGTTCAGGTGATTCTCGCTCACGTGAAGCTGGACATACACACAAGATTTCTTCTAATCAGATTTCTGATCGGTGCATATCGCAATCTAACCAGAAGAACCACTCCAAATTAACAGAAAAAACAAAAAACGCTTGACATTGCCAATTTATCGGATTGCTCATAATGTCGATCCCATGTATGTGGGCTTAAGGAGCTAAACAAAGCCATTCATAACATAAAAATTCCAGCTATTAAGGCTTTTTTCCTCTCGTGTAGATAAAAGTGTATAGAGGGTGATGATGGGGCCCCCTATCCATCCTGCTTCATCCACAGTCGTTTGTGTGAAGAAGCTATATCTGTCATAGGAAAAAAAGAAGATGGGCCCCCCCTTCGGTTGCCTCCCCCTGCTCATTGGTAGTTATGCCCCTGAGTGGCAGCAGATGAGCAAGCTTAGGGGAGAGGAAGGGGAAGTACCAACAATCAGACGATAAAGTAATTAACAGTCCTCATTAGATCCAAACGTAATGCACATTTTACCAGGAAACTGCAGATTGATCACTTGCCTTTCAAAGTAATTCCAGTCCAGAAATAGACCTGTGTGAAATCTAACTCCTTTCCAATATCATTCTTATCCCTCACATCCTCAACACCACTGGTTCTAAAAATGTTCAGTCTAAAATAAAAAAAAAGTTGTATCGCCCTGTGCAGGGTGAGGGTGCGAGTTTAAAGTGGTTTCTCCTTCGGCAAAACTCTATATTTCACAAAGGTCTATATCTTGGTTAGGAATAATTTTAAAAGGCATATGATAGAGCACATAGCAGTTTAAGGCATACTCGTCAGTAAGAAAATGTGTTTTAGTTTGACAATTCTCCTTTAAGGTATTTTTAGTCTTTTGGCCTTTTAGATCTCTATAAAAATACCCATGGAGCTTTCACAAAGTATGACACTTCTTTGCACGTTACATAATATAAGCAGATGTTTTACACTGGTTCTGTTACTTGAAGGTCGTATCCTCCTCATTTAAAATTTTGTAAGTAGTTAATGGAGCACCACTCCAAACCTGGAAACCACATACTTACATTTTTAATGCTCCTAAACTAGCCCCCAGCTCTCGTCTTTGTGCCACTACTCTGGGTTTTACCCTTTAGTCACATGCTGCACCGGTGATGTCGCAGACATGACTTAAACCCAAACTGGTGCCTTCTCCTTTGCCTACTGCTTGAGCCATAACAAGTTAGCAAACCCAGATAGGAGGCTGCATTTCAGAGAAGGGGATCAAGGTAGATCGGTAAGTTTAGGAACATCTGTGAAAAGGGTAGAGCTAATTGTTTAAGGATTTGGAAGTTCTCTTGCTAAAACCAATTTTAGGTATGGGTTTGGAACATGTCCTTTAATATGAATTAATGATTGGACAAAAAGGTGCCATACATATAGACAAATGCACAAAATTAGAACAGGAAATAGCAATCAAAATTCACCACCTTGCACTTTAAATCTTGAGAAGAATCAATTGAAATATGGTCAAATCTAGTGGCCGTGAATGGGATTGTTACCTATTTACTATTTTAACCTGAAAAAAATGTAAAAACTGATGACTCGAGTATAAGCCAAGGTAGAAATTAGAGTTGCCATTAATGGACATCAGAATTCCCATACTAACTCCCATACAGTAATAGCCAACTCCAGTACCATAAATCCCCCAATTCCTTGGCACTCCAGATGTTTGGAAACTACAAACTCACCCCCAGCATGCTTGGTTGCTGGGAGTTTCAATTTCTAAACTGTGGATGGCAAGGTTCAGTAACCTTTTAATTAAGCTTACCATCATTTACAATTCTACTGATTCCCATATTGTAGACCCTCTGACCCCCATATAGTAAAGGGCCCTCTGTCCCCATGTAGTAAAGGGCCTCTGATCCCCATATAGTAAAGGACTCTCTGATCCCAATAGTTAAATGTCACCTTAGAGTGTAGTTTCAAGCTGTCATTTGCACTGTACTAGCAACATTTTTTTGCCCCAAACTGAGGAGACCCATCAGATTTCAGCATCATAGAAGCAGTGACAGTGCTGAGTGAGTCCCCCAGCCAGGGCACAGGAAGCAGAAGTTTAAAGGCAGATCACTTCCTGTACTTTCTATGCAGGTTACCACACACCACCTACTGGTTACTACCCGCAATTGCAGAATTTGATCTAATTAGGACTTGTAAAGTTCAAGGTATGGTTTTCAGGCTAACTTTAAGCCTCCTGAAAAATTTGACTTAACTCGAGTATATACGGTAAGATTACAAGCTGTGGTAGGCACAGTTCAGAATAAGATTATTCCCATCATACATGACCCCCCTAGATAATGTGGGTCTGTTTATATGTAGTCCAGCTGGATGTGGAAAATAGACTATATATAAGACTATATAAACCTGAAATTTTTTTCTTTCAACTTTCTCCAAAACCCTCAAAAAACACAATTGGGTTGTCTATCCATTCCATCTCCTGGACATCTGATGATACAAAGGAAATGTAATTAATCACAGGTGAAGCTCCTTGGATATATTCAAACATTTAACTGCCAACTCTGATCGTCATTTTCTCCCTATGAACCCCTGAAGAATTACGATGGGTAATTATTACAATGAATAAGAGATACTTAAAAGAAGACAAGAGAGAAGTGAGTTTAGCCTGATTCTCTATTTATCACTGAGCAAATGTTTCCTGGGGAGGACCACAATGATTCAATGGGAAGCTAAAAAAACACCTCTTCTTTATGCAGAAACCAGGAAGTATCCCCAGTTTTCCCTAATATAAAATTTCTTAGGTCGCAGGTTAATATCAGAAAATAAGATCTTGTAGATCTTACGTAGGAAGAAGAAGCCACTTGAAACAAAGTTCAAACAGTATACACCGTAGATACTCGAGTATAAGTCGAGGTGTTCAGCTGTAAAAACTTATATTCGAGTATATACGGTAATGTAAATGGAACAAGAACTGCAAATAAAAAAACTACACATTGGCCACATACCCAACATTTACAAGAAAAGCTCCTCGTACAACAACAACCTCATCCTTGAATAGCAAGCGGTAGTGTGATAGGCAAACTATTACAGATATCAACTCATCTTATGTAACTTATAAAAAAACATACTAACATGGTCCTTCTTATGGATGTTCAAGAGTTTCAAACTGCCTGCTGTGGACTTCACCAGACCCTCGGTAGCCAGGGTAAAACATAAGCACTTCTGTATTTACTGATTGACAGGGGGATTCTACTAACTTTAATTAATGTAACAGGCATTTAATTATATATTCAAAACGACACCACAAATGTCTTTAAAAAATTTTTAAATGTGTTTTATTCTCTCCTAACTTAAACATAGGGCATGAATACAATATCATGGTCTGCATCTTTGTAATAAAAATTGATTCAGCAGCTATGTGTGCAGTTGGCTTCCTCTATGTCATATGGTGGAGAGGCAAGACAGTGCAAGCAGCAATATTTAAACATCTTCTGGCTGTATTCTGTTTAGCTACAGAAAGAGATATTGGGCTTATTTGAAAGGCACCTGAGAGGTATATTAAATAAAGGTACATGCATGGAAACCTTTTACCTTTTAATAACATTCAAACACAGTGTTCACATCTAGTGGAGAGACATATATGGTGTTAACGAAACTGTGGAGTAATCTTGGCAGTATGCAGCGGGACAGTAAATGTAGTTACAAGTTCTTGCTGGCTGATGGGGACTTTAACTGAGTAAGGTGTACATCATTTATGAAAGTCAGCAGGCTTCACATTAAAAAAATATGGAAGATTCTATTTTTCAGGACACAATGAAACCTTTAGTGAGCTTGAGTGTTCCGTACAAACACTTTGACAATAGGTATATCATGGACTGTGTGCTGTGTAATATAGCACAGTAAGGACAACAATTCACCTAAATTTTATCTTGTAAAGGAAAGAAGTTAGTTTGATTAATTTACAGATGACAGTGCGGGGTGGCATCCAAAATATATCCCTAAGTGGAAGTTCAGTGCAATAAATATGCTTTTCTGAAAAAGAGCAGTATTTTTTTTTTATCCTATGCACCTTAACGCCATTTCAGCATTTTGTCTGTGTATAAATAACGCAACCGAAATACTGACATTCCTGTATGTAGACCCTTGTAGAGAACCGTTATGGTTTTTGCCCTTGACCCAGCGCCTGGGTATTCAGTTGTCTCAGTAGAGATCTGAGCATTTTGACCATCCACAAGCCAATCATAAAATTTCTGGTTTAGGAACATTCAAGGAATGTGGGGCCATCCTGGGAAGAAAGAAGACCCTTAGAACCTGAATGTCAGCTCCCTACTGAAATGTCAACAGCAGGAACATGCCCAAAGGGTAATGAAAGCATAAATCAACTGATTTTCCAAATGGAGAGAATTGTTAATAACTAGTCATGCATTACACAAACTAACACCATTTAACAAATCTATGATATTTCCACTGAACTGTCCCTTTAAGGCTGTTTCACACCAGCAGAGCTTTTGTCCAACTGAACCTATCACCAATAGCGAGCCGTCACTGGGCCAGCAATAAGTGACCCCGCTGACTTTCGCATGATCCGATCACGGGGGTTGACCGACGCTCGGTTGCGGGCGACGCCCAACACTTTTAGATATTTTCGTACCCGCCATCTACATTCATTATCGGTCGGAGGACCGCAAATATCTTATGTGTGTATGCCACCTTAGACAGAAGAACTGGGTGATTGTGTTACAATACAAATATCTTTATACATTGTGGGGATGTAACAGATCAGACACCTCTTGTACAGTTTCGTAATTGAAAGATAAAGTACCAGAGCAGTAAGTAAAAAGCAGATGACGTGTGTAGGTACGCAGTGAAGGCTTTTTATTTGGAATACGTTCCTTTTTTAATCAGAAGAAATCTGACCTGCTCAATGAAGAAAAATTCGCTGTGAAGACAGAAAAAAAAACTTTGGTCCCAATAAAAGTTTCACTGTGTATAAGGTATGTGTACTTTTTATGTTATTGGATAAGTAACTTTTAATATGACCAATCCACGTTTTAATTTAAATCATTTAAACCTAAGATTGTACGAAAAGTGAGGTTGTTACATACACTGGTCACTCAAAGAATAAATGACTAAAATCTCAATAATTTTTCCAAAAAAAAGTATAGTGATACCATCGTATAAGAATTACTACACTGCTAACTATTACTTTATGTGCAAATGAGTAGGGATGGCGGTTCGCCGATCCGAACCCGGATCCGCCGCAGATTTATCCCTCCGCGAACGGCCATTTTTCCAGATTTCCAGATTTTCCGCCATCCGATAACTTTCCGTTACGCGGAAAAATCTCTTATTTTCAAGGTATGTTTTAATTTATGACGGTCCCGCTCGCGATTTTTCGAATTTTCGATTTTTTTCAAAAATTTGCGGATCCTCCGAGCGGACCGAATTTTTGCGAAGTTCGACATCTCTACATGAGTAAGAGCTTATGGTGCAATTAAGCCTTCAGACCAGATGAATAAATCTGGCGAGATTCATTATTCTTGCAGTTCACAGAATTATTGAATGCTGAAAATCTAAATCAAACTCAATTTAAAGTGATTCTGGGTAAACTAGCTTCCCCCCTCCATGCAATCGATCAAGCTTTTGATTGCTTGACTCACAGCCAATATTAGACTGTTGTTTCCCCTCTCCTCCTCTGCACATGCTCAAGCTAAAAAGTCTTGTTTGTTTTGTTTTTAGGATGGACCATGCATTGCAACCTGTGACGTGGCACAGGAAACAGGTACCGAATTGATGAATATTAGGGAAAAAATGTGAAATGTTGGTAAAACAGAAACATGTATTTATACATTTCCTCTTATACAAGTCAGCAGCTCATGTTATGATCAAACTAAATAAGAAAAAACACTTTGATTAAAAATGATGTGTTTAAATTAACATGCTACCACAGAGACACCCAAACTTCTGGATCAGAATCAAATTATATTTTGCCATCAGAACTGTTCCTGCGTAGTACAGATGTATCGGCGTTACAGAACTACTGGTTTCCACCATGAAATTTTGTCGGCTAAATCTACAATAACCGACAAATTTCTGTATTTTGGACTTCGAAAATTTAAACACGAAACACATAGACCCTGTTGTTTCAGATATGATTTCACACAGTATATTCATGAACATAATTAGTTGAATCGCTGACGTACACCCCACCTCACGTAGACCCAAAGGAACTAAAATTGTAAAAATCTGTAAAATTCACATTAAACAAGATTACGCTAATTAGTACTAAAAAAAAGTTTAAATCTACTTTATTATAATATTGAAGGCTAATTTTGGTCTCTAATGGTGGCAGTAGGCAGGGTGTAACCACTCCCTAAAGTCACAAATTTTCTCAATGGGGAGATTATTCAGGAGACTGCAAAACTTCTATGTGTGTTCCACATGGATTTATATTACATTTGTGGCTCTCGTAAATGCGTTTTTTGTTGTTAAAGAGTAACTATTGTTCTGTGATAAAGTTTTAAAAAACACTGGTAATTCCTACCCGCCCATATTGTTTTCTGTGAGGAAGCACAGAGTCCGAAGAAACTGATTCTGCGCCAGTCTTTCCCAATAATTGTGATGTGGACATAACTCCAATCCGATCTCCCTGCCCCAGGTACTTTATCCTGGTCTTATGTAAGGCGAATAGTAAAATGGGGTACTCATTTGTCCATAGACTGTCATTCCATAATGCAGAATTTTATGCACAAACTCTTATTTTCAGGAGTAGGCCTTTTTATGTTGAGTCAAGGGTGGTTGGCAAACTACCACTCAAGGGTAGAATGCATAATGAGCACCAGTGGTTTCTTGAGCTTTACCATAACTTATTCATAACCAAAACAATACAATAAATCATTGCAAGTAGTATAATAAGAGGTGACACAGATGTAACATAGTCTCACAAACCAGAGGATCAGAATCAGCATAATACCATCACTTTGTTAGTGCCACCTATTCTGGCCTATTCCCTATGTCTTGGTTGGTATGACCAAGGACTCTTCCCTATTGTGCGCTCATGCTGTCTCACTACTACCTTACTCCTAGCTATACTCCTGGAGTGATCTATACCAGACCTTGCTCAATTACTGGCCTACCCTGTTATTTACAGTCCCAGGCCTTGTTCCCCTCTCCCTGGGGAAACCCATGAAGTCCGAAAGAGTTGATCAAATGGTGCTTTCCCTCTTATAACTTTTACACCGTGGCCCCCCTCGGCCAAATGCTGTAAGAACAAGAAGACTATAATGGTAACTAGTTATTAGTTCCCCTACATTAACAAGTTATCCTTTAAGTTCTTATTATTTTTATGCAGCTTTATGTGACACAATAATGTTCTTAATCACTTGTACTTGCTGCCACAATCCCATCTAAAGGCAAAGCTAGCATGGCTTATAGATGGGATTCACTCTCCCTGCAGACCACTAACATAACCGATGACTCAGGATAGTGAAAAAAAAGTGGCAAAAAATGTAACTTTCTGAAACATGTTTGGGTTAATCGGTACTTCCCTACCATGACTGGCACGGATACTTTAAAGTCGTGAGGTTGGCCTTGAAAAAAAACCTTGCTGTGACTGGTATTTTTAGTGTGATCCCACGAAGGTGTTAAAACTGATCATACTTTTAAGTTTACAAAAAAGGTATCACACCAGGAAATTGTTTCGTCTTAACAAGTACATTTCTAGACCTGACACACAGGCTCTGGGGTTCGAGCACTTTATTTAAAACTATAAATGTTATCAAATACTTTACAAAACACAATTCCTGCAAAGCTACCTCTGAACAAGCCCCGAAACACAACGTGCGTGAGATAACCAATTATTATACCAGAGATACATATTAAAGTTCAATGGTGTTATCACCTTTCTTGCTTTTCTTTGATTGCGCCATATTGAGCTTGCCATTGGTGCCGGCTCTTCTTCTTTTAAAATTGTTTCTAGAGAGATCCCCAACTGATATATTTGCCACTTTAATACTTGCATTACTCGCACCATATATTTAAAGGATAATTAATTCCCCTTTCTGCAGAGTTAAGCTGGCCCACGCCCTCCATGCAGTCTAGGCTATGACAATAACATCACAACCGAATGGCTGCTGTTTTCCCTCCTTCTCCCTGCACATGCTTAAGCTTATAAAAAGCTCTTGAGCAGAGAAGGAGGGCAGATTCCATTTCCCAAACAAAGCAGAACGCATATTAACTGTAATATCTGGTTACAAAACATACTGTACAGTAAATAATACGAGATGGCCGTAAACTGGTAAGTTTTTCGGATTTACAATCTCACTCAGGGGAACAAATAAACTTACTTTCAGTGTCTGGAACTCTATTTTTAACGATTTTCGTAATTTAAACCCGTAACTTGTCGGTACCCTCATAAATTCGGTTTCCTCAGGTTCGCAGGGAATGTTCAGGATTCAGAACAAGATGTGTCGGATCCATCCCGTCAATAACCCGGATCCCATCTTCTAGTAATAAACTTGTAAAAATAGCAGTGGGATGCCTTTAAAGTCCAAGTCACAACCACATGAGAAGTCATAACCATTTTTAAAACTGTAGTTTTAGTCAATGCCCAGTGTTACAACAATATTTTTGGTCTTCCTAGGGGGGAACAAATACTGTTGTTACACACACCTCCTTGATGGGAACTGACCATGAGTTAGAATATCTTTTACATCTTCCATTTTTTTGTATGTCTCCTGATCTCCTCAAGTGAGAAAAGTGTTCTCCTGATCCTGACAGAGGTAGCATTGTTTACTTCCAACAACATGGTTATCCACCTTACAGAATATGTTTGGCTTTCTGTCTGATCAGAACTGAGATTTCTTCTTACAAGTTGCACAGGCTCGACTGATGTCTTTTCATGTGGCATGGTGGGAATAAAAGTCTTCAATCGCCTTTGGTTTGGCTCTTGTCTCAGCTGTTCGCCAATATTTTCACACACTGTTCCATAATGCTGTTCATCGAGTCACTGGTGTAAAAAAATACCGTTGAAGATAGGTCCTGGGCGTGTACAGAAAGAGACTCCAGAATATCTCCAGACAAACCGTGTTAGTGTATGTCATTTATCTTAACTTATCAATACACCTAGTTTAGTTGCTGTGTATAAAAAAAACTAACTCGTTATAACTTAAATAATAATTTCCAGAATCATGCAGCTTTATAACAGCATATTATTATGACATATGTTTACTACCTAATAATATATCTCTTATACATTGAAAGAATTATACATAACGTATATATAATAAGGATTCAAAAGTCAACTTTTACCCCCCCCCCCTCCCCCCCGATCCTTACAATTGAATGAAACGTGTTATCTAATACACATGCAGATACTGTAAGTTGCCTCTCTCCTTTTTACCGCCCCAATGGAGCACCGGGGCAGAGACTATGGCATTGGGCCTAATTGCCTAATCAATTACTAGAAATAGGAGCATTGCTATTTGCCACCTATCAATCTGAATTTAGTGCAAAACCCTTGCTAACTGATGTTACTATGGGGTTAGCATGTTTTTTTTTTTTGTCAGTAATTAGTGATGGCCACCCCTTTCCAAAAAATTGGGAAAGTGCAGATAGCCGATGTAGAAGCTTAACGATTGACACAACTTTTGTGTGATCTTAACACTTTTTCTATGGAGGATATAAAGATCACTGTCTCACCTGACCAGGAATCCTTCAAAAGTCAGCCCCTTCACAAGAAGTTAATAGCACTCACAGATGCGTTGGGTAAGTTACCCGTTTTTTTTCTTACACATCGTCACGTATCGCTTAATCCCAGAACAGTTTGGGTAAAATACATTCAGCCTGCAACTCTGCTCCCAATGATATTACTGATGTGTTTCTAAATGTTACTGTTCTTACAGTATCTACTTTACACCCCTACCCTGCTATGAAATTAATCTTTTTTTTGGAGATTATCCGCATCTCTATGTTTCATATGTAAAGTCGCTAATGGGCCCGTTCTTAGAGCTTCAATTTAATTTTATTTTCTTATTTCTACATTCTACTTCCAGGATCACTTGTTTCTTTACTCCTAAAATAACAAATCATTTTTCAAATGCACAATGCTTTATAAATTCGTAAAATAGCATTGTTCAATCCCATATATCAACGAAATACACCTTGTAGTAGATTTATACTGACATGGACACGGCATTACCGGAATGAGAAAGTCTATCCAATTCCTCTTTTTCCTATTGATACCCAGAAGTAGAGATAAGAAATCTAATAACCGTCTAATCCAGAAGGATTGTCTGGAGTTTGGGACTTTCAGAGCCTATTTTCTATACTTATCGAATGTTCGAGCATATCAAAAAACAATTTTTTTTGAGGATTAGCGAACTTGAAGGCTAATTTTGATCAATCCTCGACATAGCCCTCGAACATTTGCCTAATAATCGAAAATGTTTCCCTGTTTCCTGATCTTCATTTCATGAGTTTTCCCAAGATCGGATCCAAAACGGAACGAAACTGGTGGTTTTTTTTTAATTTAATTATTGTTTAGGTGTCCCAGCTATGTACTCTATTTATCTTTAGCAAACGATCTTTTTCTTGAACCTGGTATTTGGTTTTGGGGTAACAAATGGCAGAGAAAAACTTGAGCTAAGTTTTTTTTTTGCTGCATAATTTCTGTAGTTCACAGTATTAGCATTATTAAGGCCATTTTGCACAAGCTTGTTAAAAGTACTTTAACAATTCTGTGGTGAAAGGCTCATACAGACCTTATATTGCTGTAGTACAGTACTGTAGTTAACATTCTTCTGTAGATTTAAGCCAGGAAAAACTATATTCAGCCTGTCCCTCTTCCTTGAAGCTATGCGGTGGCATGAGATGTAAGGATCATATTTATTGCAGAAGTCCCCGTGTAACCTGTTCCTTGGTGTTTCATCTTTTTTAAAGAGTCTTCCTTAAATATGTTCCTCGAGTTAAAATTTAAAACTTACCAAGACGTCTAATATTGTTTAGAGGGAGTTTGCATTTTTTTAAAAAACTATGGACAGACATTACTACCTGTTTCTCTCTAATTCTCAGATGAGGCAGGAACAAAATTCTCCTTCTCCGCCATATCATACATCGGCTATGTGGGTAATGACAGAGAGAATAGAATTTGACTTGCACTGTGGCTCACCTTGCGTTGTGTGACTTTGTTATGCTTTATGTTTGAAAGATTTTTTCCATTTGTGCGTACGTACAGATGACTATTTTGTAATCATCACTAGTTCCTACATCTTTAGAAGATTTTTTTTCGTTAACTGAGAAGGTTGCCCACCAACACCCAAATAAAACACATTACACACTTCCTTCTCATTCTCCTAAACTATTAAAGACTCGCTTATGGACCCTTGCGCTCTTACCAAGGGTTTGACACCCTGATAAAAGTATGATATAAGGCGGGTGTGACATCCCTGATAAAGGTATAATATAAGGCAGGGTGTGACATCCTGATTACAAGGTATGATATAAGGCAGGGTGTGACATCCCTGATAAAAGGTATGATATAAGGCAGGGTGTGACATCCCTGATATAAGGTTGATTAAGGCAGGGTGGAAATCCCTGATACAAGGTATGATATAAGGCAGGGTGTGACATCCCTGATAAGGTATGATCTAAGGCAGGGTGTGACATCCCTGATATAAGGTATGATATAAGGCAGGGGTGTGACATCCCTGATATAAGGTATGAATAGGCAGGGTGTGACATCCCTGATATAAGGTATGATATAGGCAGGGTGTGACATCCCTGATATAAGGTATGATATAAGGCATGGTTCGACATCCTGATACAAGGGTATGATAAGGCAGGGTGTGAATCCTGATAAAGGTATGATTAAGGCGGGTGTGACATCCCTGATACAAGGTATGATATGGGCAGGGTGTGACATCCCTGATAAAGGTTGATATAAGGCAGGGTGTGATTTCCTGATATAAGGTAGATATAAGGCAGGGTGTGACATTCCTGATACAAGTATGGTATAAGGCAGGGTGGATATTCTGATACAAGGTATAATAAGGCAGTGTGGGCATCCCTGATATAAGGTATGATATAAGGCATGGTTTGACATCCCTGATACAAGGTATGATATAAGGCAGGGTGTGACATCCCTGTAAGGTATGATAAAAGCAGGGTGTGACATCCCTGATATAGGTATGATATAAGGCAGGTGGACACCCTGATATAAGGTTGATATAAGGCATGGTTCACATCCCTGATATAGGTATGATATAAGGCTGGGTTCGACATCCCTGATACCAGGTATGATATAAGGCATGGTTCGACATCCCTGATATAAGGTATGATATAAGGCAGGGTTCGACATCCCTGATATAAGGTATGAAATAAGGCAGGGTTCGACATCCCTGATATAAGGTATGAAATAAGGCAGGGTTCGACATCCCTGATATAAGGTATGATATAAGGCAGGGTGTGACATCCCTGATATAAGGTATGATATAAGGCAGGTTGTGACATCCCTGATATAAGGTATGATATAAGGCAGGGTGTGACATCCCTGATATAAGGTATGATATAAGGCAGGTGTGACATCCCTGATATAAGGTATGATATAAGGCAGGTTGTGACATCCCTGATATAAGGTATGATATAAGGCGGGTGTGACATCCTGATATAAGGTATGATATAAGGCAGGGTGTGACATCCCTGATATAAGGTAGATAAGCAGTTTGACACCTGATATAAGGTATGATATAAGGCAGGTGTGACATCCTGAATAAGGTATTGATATAGGCAGGTTGTGACATCCCTGATATAAAGGTATGATATAAGGCAGGGTGTGACATCCCTGATATAAGGTATGATATAAGGCAGGGTGTGACATCCCTGATATAAGGTATGATTAAGGCAGGTGTGTACATCCTGATAAAGGTATGATATAAGGCAGGTGTGACATCCCTGATATAAGGTATGATAAGGCAGGGTGTGACATCCCTGATATAAGGTTGATTAAGGCAGGGTTGACATCCCTGTATAAGGTATGAAATAAGGCAGGTTTCTGTGGTTGTGGGTGTGACATCCCTGATATAAGGGATATATAAGGCAGGGTGTGACATCCCTGATATAAGGTAGTTGATATAAGGCAGGTTGTGAATCCCTGATATAAGGTAGATATAAGGCAGGGTGTGACATCCCTGATATAAGGTATGATATAAGGCAGGGTGTGACATCCCTGATATAGGTATGAATATAGGCAGGTGTGACATCCCTGATATAAGGTATATAAGGCAGGTGTGACATCCCTGATAAAGGTATGATATAAGGCAGGGTGTGACATCCCTGATATAAGGTATATATAGGCAGGTGTGACATCCCTGATATAAGGTATGATATAAGGCAGGGTGTGACATCCCTGATATAAGGTATGATATAAGGCAGGGTGTGACATCCCTGATATAAGGTATGATATAAGGCAGGGTGTGACATCCCTGATATAAGGGATTGATAAGGCGGGTTGACATCCCTGATATAAGGTATGATATAAGCGGGTGTGACATCCCTGATACAAGGTATGATATAAGGCAGGGTGTGATATTCCTGATATAAGGTATGATATAAGGCAGGGTGTGACATTCCTGATACAAGGTATGGTATAAGGCAGGGTGTGATATTCCTGATACAAGGTATGATATAAGGCAGTGTGTGACATCCCTGATATAAGGTATGATATAAGGCATGGTTTGACATCCCTGATACAAGGTATGATATAAGGCAGTGTGTGACATCCCTGATACAAGGTATGATAAAAGGCAGGGTGTGACATCCCTGATATAAGGTATGATATAAGGCAGGGTGTGACATCCCTGATATAAGGTATGATATAAGGCATGGTTCAACATCCCTGATATAAGGTATGATATAAGGCTGGGTTCGACATCCCTGATACCAGGTATGATATAAGGCATGGTTCGACATCCCTGATATAAGGTATGATATAAGGATATACAATGAAAAAGATTTGGGGGTTTCTGGTAGAAACAGACTTAGCTGTCAAACAATGCCAGGTACAACAGCTAGAGCTAGCAAGATATTTCTTGTATAAAGAGGGAATGGAATCAAGAGAGAAAAATATTATTCTCCCTCTTTACAAGGCACTGGTAACCTCATTTGGAATATGCGGGGGAGTTTTGGAACCCATATCAAAAGGGACATCTTGGAAATTGAGGCAGTTCAGAGAAGGGCAACTAATTAATAAGGGGAATGGAGGGGCTTGAATATGCAGGCAATTAACAAGTTAGGGCTGTTTACATTGGAGAAGCGGCGGTTGCGTGGGGACATGATAACCTATAACAAATATATTATGGCCCATACAGTGAACTCTCTGGTGCATTGTTCACTAATAGGTCATATCGGAGGACTCGTGGACATCCTTTAAGGTTGGAAGAAAAGAAGTTTCATCTTCAAGTTAGGAGAGGTTTATTTACAGTGAGAACGGTGAAACTGTGGAACTGTCTTCCCCAGAGGTGGTAATGGCAAGTTCATTGAATAACTTTAAAAAGGCCTGGATAGGTTTCTAAAACTAAAAAATATTAGAATTACTGGTATTGATGCATATAGATCTGGTTGATCCAGGGATACTTTCCGATTGCCGTTTGGAGTCAGGAAGGAATTTTTTCCCCCTTTTTAGCTGGGGTTTTTTGCCTTCCCTCTGGATCAACTGTTAGGTAGTTTAAAAAAAAGTGAATAGGTTGACTTGATGGACGAATGTCTTTATTCAACCTTAATTACTATGTTACTATGTAAGGGCAGGGGTGTGACATCCCTGATACAAGGTATGATTAAGGCAGGGTGTGACATCCCTGATATAAGGTATGATATAAGGCAGGGTTCGACATCCCTGATATATGGTATGATCTAAGGCAGGTGTGACATCCCGAATAAGGTATGATATAAGGCAGGGTGTGACATCCCTGATATAAGGTAGGATATAAGGCAGGGGTGTGACATCCCTGATATAAGGTATCATAATGCAGGATGTGGACATCCCTGATATAAGGTATGATATAAGGCAGGGTGTGACATCCCTGATATAAGGTATGATATAGGCAGGGTGTGACACCCCTAGAAGGTATGATATATGGCAGGGTGTGACATCCCTGATACAAGGTTATATAAGGCAGGGTGTGACATTCCTCTGATATACGGTTGAGATATAGGCAGGGTGTGACATCCCTGATATAAGGTATGATATAAGGCAGGTTGGGACATCCCTGATATAAGGTATGATATAAGGCAGGGTGTGACATCCCTGATATAAGGTATGATATAAGGCAGGGTGTGACATCCTAGATATAAGGTATGATATAAGGCTGGGTGTGACATCCCTGATATAAGGTATGATATAAGGCAGGGTGTGACATCCCTAATATAAAGTATGGTATAAGGCAGGGTGAGACATCCTAGATATAAGGTATGATATAAGGCAGGGTGTGACATCCCTGATATAAGGTATGATATAAGGCAGGGTGTGACATCCCTGATATAAAGTATGGTATAAGGCAGGGTGTGACATCCCTGATATAAGGTATGATATAAGGCAGGGTGTGACATCCCTAATATAAAGTATGGTATAAGGCAGGGTGAGACATCCTAGATATAAGGTATGATATAAGGCAGGGTGTGACATCCCTGATATAAGGTATGATATAAGGCAGGGTGTGACATCCCTGATATAAATTATGATATAAGGCAGGGTGTGACATCCCTGATATAAATTATGATATAAGGCAGGGTGCGACATCCCTGATATAAGGGATGGCTATTTTCTCTTTTGGATGTCAAGGTGGTAATAATATTCTTAACAGCACTAACCTTAAAGGGACACTGTGATATAATAATGATATTTATACAATATATACTGCACATAATAGCAATATATTTACAATTCACCATCAGAACAGGAGAAATGTTCAAGATGCTCATGTGGGGTCAGTCAGAACTCATTTTAAACTTTTAAAGACTTTTTCTTAGTGTTGGTGTTGATCAACTAATAAGCTGGGTTTATGAGCAGGCTATAAAGTTGGACTAGATGGAAGTAAGTATTACTATGTAAGTATGTAACATCTGCACATTTTTTTAACCTACTTAGAAATAATTTGATAGGTGTGGCCTCTCCATGTTTTCTTTAGCCTCCTGCAACTTGTGATTCATATTCAAGCCTCTAGGGCTTTTGTCCTGTGGATGTTTTGCTATCTGAAAGGTGTTTCCAGCATCAGATGAGTTTGAGAGAAGAGAGAAATGTGCTGGTAAAGTTGGTCATTTCTGTCATTACTCAAGCTTGACTTTTTCTCCTGACTTTGCAGGACATGTGCAGAATGGAGAGGCTGGGACAATGAAGACCCAAAGTCAGAGATGATCATGCCTGACATTATTAGAAACCCCTTTTGCTTCTAAAAGAGAATGGAAAGTAGCCATTATCGCTCTCACCTCCCAAACTATTATAAAAATCCCACATTATTTCAAATTCTAAAGTGTAGTCGTTCTTTAAAGACATTGTTATGATTATGCATCATTTATTGTAAAACTGCCCATTAAAAAAAGAGACATTTTTAGAAAATACGTTTCCTAGACAGGTTACACGATACCCTTGGATTAAATGTAACACAATATTGCTACTAAAATATAAATGATGTCTTAAAGAGATAAATCTGTGTAAATTCCAGTAAGGATCCGCACAAAGTGTTTCTTTCAGATGCTTTCTTTCATTGTTTCTGCGCTGCAGGGGCCTATCATATCTTTACATTGCATTTCTTTTTCTCTTCTTCACTTTGCCAGAGTTTTCATGCAGCTTTGCTAAGGGCAAGATGACATCTTGTACATACTGACAGATCACTTCGTCTGTCCTTGGCTACAGCCGCAATACATGCCCACCTGTGACCCAGCAAATGTACGCTTGTTATTTTAACATTTCCTTTCTCGTTTTAATAACAACTCCACCGCTAAACATGGCTAATCAGCACACATGCCACTAATTAAATCATCTTGAGCGTATTAGCAATGAAACCTCCTCACAAATAAAACCGACGGGTGTCTACAGTTTAATTAAGAGCCCTCCAAAGGTTCCAGCACGCTGGGAGGTGATGCTTGTCAAATTAATGTTACATGGCACAGCCTGTTATCTGACTGCACGGGGAGGCTCCCTCATATTGCAACTAAAGCAAAGCCGACAGCTCTTCAACCATAGGGAAAAGAGGCCTCTTTTAAAATCATCTTCTATTAGGTTTGTTATGGAGCGCTTCAATTAAGTAGTTAAATCAAAGTGCATGATACGGCAGAGACTTAACAGGCTTTTTATTTATTTATTTATTCCATTTACAGGTTGCAATGGAGTAACGGCAGAATTGGCCTGTTCATTATTTGCTTGTTCGAACACGGTCCACTGTTGTCCTCCTTTTTCCAAACAATCCCAGGAAATAGGATGAGTCAGAATAGGTAGACATCCATAGATGAGAACAGACATGCTCTGCTCCTGTTTGTAATTCCCAGGTCCTATGACACAGATTTAGAGCAAGAGTTATGGGTTAAGCTAATGTTGGGTGCTACATTTTAAGGTTGTACTCTGGCAGCTTAATTTATATAATATTGTTGTCATTACCCTCAAATGTGTAATTCATTATACCTTGAGATCCATTTATTGTAAACTTAGCACTGTAAGCAGCAGCAGCACTGTAAGTCCCAGTGCAAAATTCTCCTCGAGCCCTTAGCACACCCACATCACATACTTATTGTCCAGCTGATCACCGTTCTTTCAGGTCATAGTAATCAAATAGCCAGGCAAGGTACAGAAAAGTAGAGATAGAATCATAGTCAGATACAGGCAGGAGTAAAGACTGGTAGCAGAGAATAAAGGTCAAGAGGACGAGCAAAGGTCAGTAACAGGAGATCAAACAAAATTAAGAACACCACAAGCAAATTGGTAAACTAATAGGGCAAAGCGCTGGGGAGAATATAAAGGGAAGAAGAGAACAGGGTAGAAAGAAACTGATTTGATTATAGAAGAAGTTTGAATATGACTGGCTAGGAAGAACATGCCTACAGAGGTAATAAAAAGGCCTCGATGCATGCACCCGCAATGACCAAAGAGAGATGGAAATTGCTGAATGCTCCAGGCAATCTAGAGTTCTGGAGATCATCAGTGAAGACAGTCATCAGTGAAGAAGGTCTGATTCCCTGCCAAAGCAAAACAGTGGGAATAGGAGGAAGCTATGAAATCCTTACAATATATATATTGGAACTTGTAACTCCTGCTTTTGTACAATTCATTGCCAGGATGCTCCCAAAAAGGCATCCATCTAATTGTCAGAACACGGAGCACTCACTGGCCTTATTGTTGAGGGTTATCAGAACAAATGTATTTTATACCTTGCCTAAATGGTCAAAAAACTGTTTGAACTCATATAATAATGAGTAATGAACTCATAAATTTGTTATGAACACATATAATGGAATGGTGTGCAAGTTGTTTCTATAACTCCTTTAATTCTAGACTTTCATCTAGATTTTATACTCCAACCTAATTTCTTCTCACCTATTTTCTAATTTAACCGCCCAGTCCATGTACCATGGATGTAGATATTATATTTCTTTAATACATTAAACTCTAGTATATTAATATTTTTTTCTTCTACCTTTAGAAACATTTCTGTACATTACTTTCATTTGCACTCTTGTTGCATAATCTCATTATTCCATCTTCACACTGATTTGTCCATGTTAAATTTAGTTTTCTGGAGGGGGGTTGTGGGGAAGCCAAAAAGAAACAAGATTTTCCTTCTTTTCTAAATACAATTGGATGGTTTCTATGGTATTGAAACATACTTGCCAAGGCTCTGTCTTCAAAGGGATTGGGAAACACGTTTTCGATGCAGATCTTCAAAACCTTTTTAAAGGACGTCTAACCCCTAATTTAATTTTAAACACCACCCAAACCCCAAGATCCTAAAACTCCCACTTCCCGAAAGTTTCTGTAAAGTTATAAGCTCTGATGTTCACTGCCTCTTTTTAATTCCAAAAACTGCAGAGTTTAAAGAGCTTCACAAATGCTCAGAGGTGGAATCCCAAATTAGACCCTGTAGTCATTGGCCAAGATCTATAATCTATCATGGCCATGACTAAAGGCTATACCCAGAGATCTGAGGACGGGGAAGGGAAACATTAGGGCTAATCATTTCTTTTAGAGACAATTGGGGAAGTGTGAGTATTACGTTCTTAGGGGGGTATCCTTGTATAAAAAATACATTGGGGGTGGACTAGCCTTTTTATGTACCATTACAATAATTTTTATTTCAGGCATCCTTCCCCCTTACAGTGCCACTGGTCGCAGGTATTGGAGAGCTTCTATAACTATGATTTATCTAGATGTATCCCTATTTTCCCCAGGGGGGATTAAAAGGGATCTTAGCATGTCATCATCCATTACAAAAAAAAAGCCAGTCCCACGTATTAATTTATTTTCATATCCTGTAATCAAAATAATTACTTCTGGATTTTTGGGTGAAAGGCTTTGTATAATTATTTATGTGCATTTACTGTATGTCTGAGTCGGCAAATGACCCATTAAGTTTAGACCCTTGTTTCCTACAATGCATTTATTACATTGCTTCCCAGTGTAGGGTATCTCAAAATATTGATAGCTAGTGGAAACTTATCTGCTCACATATAAATCAAATCTTTAAATGGTGCTGACAAGGATGCATAGGAAATCTTAGAACTGAAAGGAATAGATGTCCCTTTACTATAGAAAGCATTTTGTGATGTGAAGATGACAGCAAGTTCTTAGTCTCCATTATGTCTACTTAGACAGCTACTGTGGATATTGAAACCTTCATGTTAAAAGCATCCTAAAATAAGCCATTTCAGAAGTCATGAGGAGAGATCTGAAATTGCTAGGAAAGGCATTTAGATAGAATATAGATAGATTTTGTTGATTTTTTTTTGCATGGTTAAAGGATATTGGAAATAGAAAAGGAAGAGGGAAAAATAACTTAAAATCTATGTAGCTTAGCATGGCCTTTACTTGATTTTGTATGACTCCCAAGCGCCCTCACATTGGCAATTATCCATGACACTCAAAACATGCAATGGGCACTTTATGCAGTTTAACTTTATTTGAAATTATTTTTCAATGCCATGACTATGTAATCTTTTCCGGTATATATCTAACCCAATCATATTGCTCAAATTTCCTCCAGGGTGGATATAACGGCTATTTTAACATTCATACTTACAGATAATGGAATTCTGCATTCTGTTTAATGAATCCATGTACTAGAGGATGTGCTAGAAACAGATAGTAAGACTGATATGCAGATGGCAGATAAGAGTGTTGGTGTAGGGGTGCACAACATATATACCAAATGCTTTTTTAAGCTCAGATAACTAATGGATTTTTGGTTTTTTTATTACAACCCTCTTCATTTTAAAGCTTATAATTGAAGTCTGTTAAGCAGACAAACAAGAAGTAACACTGTGCCACTCAAAACTGTTTCATCATGGAATCAATGACTCCAAACATCGCCATGGAAACAATAGGATAGAAGCCACGCATTAATAATAAGAAAACAATTTATTCATTTTGAAAAGTGTGTTTGAAACATTAGTCACGACAATGTAGCTTGTTCTTGTCCCTAAATTATCAGGGCGATGCACCAAGAGTACAGATTGCTGAACCTGTTCAGTTTTGTTCCAGAGGCCGGTTTGCAAAATCCCTGAAAATGTCAATACTTTGCATTAAAATTAGGAATTCCACCTTTAAGTTTGTCACCAGTTTTGTGACAAAATAACAGCCCATCTCTTACCGAAAACCTTTATTACTCTCCGGTGCTATTGTAAGCGCAATATATTACAGCCATAAAAATGTCCCCCAAAAGCTATTGTTTTATTACATCATTTGCAATAGCTGCATGTATTCATTTGACCCTGCCACTAAACTGGCCCTAAAGGGGAAGTTCAGTGTAAATACATATACTTTAAAGATAAAAGAGCAGTGTTTTTCCATCCTAAAGACCTTACCCTGCTCATTCAGCATTTTGTCTGTATATAAATAAATGCTTCCAAAATACTGACTTCCTGTTTGCAGGACCCCTAATAAGGACCATTATGGTCTTGCCCTTGGCCCAGTGCCTGGGTTGATTCAGGGAAGTGGTGCACAGCCGGTAATAGCTAGGTATAAATTCAACTGATTTTGAATGTAAGAGAATATGTAGAATAACTAGGTATGCTTAATACAAATTGAGAATTAAAAAAATAATGATGTTTTCCACTGAACTTTCCTTTTAAGACAATACTAACCTGCTACATCAGTTACTATGGATTTAAAGGGCAACCATAATGAAAAAAATTATTTTCTTCAACATAATCTTAATATTACTACATGTACTATAAGTAGCCCTTACTCCCAGATGTGTGTGCTGAGGCATGCCCTTAATCCAGCCCTTGATTTGCTCAGGCTCAGTATCCAACTCTCCCTCTTTTAACCAATACCTTCTTACATATGACCAAGCTTTCTATGACAGCAAGCATGCTCAATAATCACTATGAGGCAGCATTGGAAGAGGGAATTTAAACATACCAACTTTCTTCGTGACGGTTACATCAAAATTGCACATAGCAGAATGGTTTATGATAATAAGGTTATTTATTGATTGACATCTAAAATGTAAGATGGTTCAGACTGAATATTCAAAGAAATAGGGAACAGACCAACAAATAAATGGTACAGGGATAGTGAAAGAATTATAGTTTCCAGCAATGGGCAAAAAAAAAAAGGATTCCACCTCTCAGTGCTTATATACATATGTATCTATTTGCAAAAATAAAACCCAAAACAACTGTTTCATGTTTTGCCTCTCAGAAAAACTCCTGTTTGTTTCTGTAATAATAATAATTTACCATAAGTAAATGGTTCCTCCAAACAGCTCAATGAGAGGTTCAAACTTCCAAACACATGAGTGTCAATGCACCGTACCCTTGAAGAACGAAGATGGGCAGATGTTCAGTTTGGGGCTGCATAGTTCTAACTAAGGTTTGTTTTACAATAAGAGCAAACCGTGGCCCACTCCCTCTGCAATCCTAATCCAATCGTATGAATTCCATGACGTACAGTAAGAACAATGGGACTGACAAGAAGAGGATAGGGATGGCCGAACTTCCAAAAATCCGGTCCGATTTGGAAAATTTTAAATTGGACCCGTTAAAGTCAATGGGGACAAATAGTTTGAAAAGTTTTGGATAAAATAAGAATAAATTAGCAGTGGTAACTTACTATACTCTGGGACCTAGGAAATGGTTTGGGGAACACCTACAAATATCCAGAACTTGAAATAAAGCAACTTCCTTTACATGCGTGCTACTTTCCAGTTTCTGCATTTGTCATTCAATAATTTCCCTGAAAATTCAATATAATGCAGTCTAGTTATTCTACATATTCTCTTCAATTTTGAAAAATCAGTTGAATTTATACCCTTTGCTATTCCCTGCTGTTGACATTAGTGAGCTGACATTTCAGGTTCTGTAACGGTCCTTCTTCTTCCCAGAATGCTTCTTCTTCCTTGGAATGTTCCTAACAGTAAAGGCGGCCATACACATGCGATCCCTATTGCATTGTGCCGACAGATCCATACATGGTATTGGGATCGGTTGGCCGCATGGACATACATGGCTCCCTTACCTTAAAGTAAAACTGACCAACAGAAAATTTCCATCTTTCCCTACCAACCATAATGCCAACTACAGTTATTCGTTGGCATTATGGTCGGTTGGTTTTGGTCCCTATACACTGCTGATACTGTTAACGTGTATTAACTGTTAACGTTAATTTCTACTTATTGGCTGTTGGATGGGTCAAATGTGCTCAGATCTCTACTGAGCAACTGAATCAACCCAGGCACTGGGCTGGACCATAATTATCTCTATTAGGGGTCCTGTAAACAGGAAGTCAGTGTTTTGAAAGCATTTATTTATACACAGGCAAAATGCTGAATGGGCCAGTTAAGGTCATTAGGATGGGAAAATACTGCTCTTTTTTCTTAAAAGTATATGTATTTGCACTGGACTTCCCCTTTAAATTTTATTTTTGCCACTTTCGTTATATTTGCATCATATTTGCAGGCCAAAGGGTAACACTTCACAAGGCAACCCAGGGGTTTGCACTACTAAAAATATATGTCATTGGTAAATTTGGGACATATGTTTGGATTGTTTAGACAAATTTAAAAAAATTCCTCGAAATTTAAAAAAATTCCTCGATTTTCAATTCAAATCAGGTTTGAGTTTGAGTTCTTGTCCATGTCTAGAAGAGGATTGCAATGAACTTCAAATTCATATTTTGAGAGAATGGAATCACGTACATTTATATTATATTTTATTCCTAGATGTGGTTGTCTTTTGCTAATACTTTATTTTTATTTTCCTTTAACTGTATGGTATAGACAAACTGCCAGGTCTAGACAAAAATGGTGGAGTAATTTGGGATAGTGCACCATAAAAGGATTGAGGTTTAAAGGGCATGTCCACCCCCAAAACTATAATTGAACCCACAACTGGTCCCACTGTGTCATGTTTAAAAATCCATAAAATCTCAGCTACAAATAGTTCTCCTGTAAAGTCCCTCCAAAGTCCAAAGCCTGGCCACCAGGGAAATTGTTTTTGGCTTGCTCAGAGCAGCCCTCCCCTCCCTCCCATTTTGCTTCCCTCCCCCTAGTGTAAAATCCCTTTGCCACATAGTAGGGCTAGTTCCCCCAGCCCCAACCGCTATAATATATTTTTCAGAAACTCCCCTGATCTTTACTTACCTTCCCTCTCTCTTCCGGCGTTCTGAACTGCCGGCAGCTGCGCCCGTGATTGGCTGCCTCTCAGCCAATCATGGACGCGGCTGCTGGTCCGGCCCCCTTCTGGCAGTTCCATGCAAGCAGAAGGCCAGGCAGTGCGGCGAAGGACAGAGGGAAGGTAAGTAAAGATCGTGGGACTTTTTTGAGTGCAGATTAACAGTGTAAAATGTAATAATAACTTATGTTAAGGTGATTCACCCTATTGAATTTTAAAATAGGATGGGATTGTGGCAGGCACTTTGCCTTATTGTCCTCGCAGTTTTTTTTTTAAACTTATGGTAACACCTCTTGTCTCATTAAATTTTCATATAACATAACAGTTCTCGATCACAAGAAGAAGCAATTAAACATAACATTTTACTTTACTTTAGTTCTCCTTAAAAATATGATCTTGAAGGCAGCTTCCTTGAGTATGGAAGACTGACAGTATAGGTTTTTTGGTGACTTCAGCAAAACCCTGAAGTAATAAGATTCCAGCTTCAGGTCTGTAAACTTATACAGAAAACTTAGAGAAAGAAATTTAACATTTAGCTCCTAACAACTCCTTGTTGCCTTCTACTTTTAAAGGCTGGTTGGGGTTCTCTGTTGGAACTCATGCCTATCCCCTTAATATTACAATATAAAGCTGCCAACTTGGAAGCAAGCAGTCAATGACAAGCAGTGTATCTCGGCAGTTATCTGTGACAGTCAGGATCTACTGTGCACCGAATGAACGTGCCACTGTCAACATCAAAAGCTGTATCTGTCCAAATGGAGCAGCACATTCAGGTGGGATGAGATGCCTGTAGAGTCTTGATGCCTGTCCAACATCAAACACACATACCCTGAAAGACAAGGCAAGGAGAGCTTTCTCAGCACCAATTTAACAGGATCATCTTTCACTCAAGTGGATAATTCAAATCTGCTAAAGCAGGATAAGTCTAATAAGGCTTTTTATCCATTATTATCCCTGTCACTGCTTGCTTAGCTCTCTGTATTGTCGGCCCCTGCAGCAATAAAGGGGTTTTATCTATTTTTACATAGCAGCTGAGGAGAGGTTGGATTGTACAAGGTATTATGATGGTGCTGACAGCAGACAGCTGGAATGTTCCCTTTTATTGCTCTCAAGCAATTGATGTTACCTGTAAGAAATTCAGCAGGGAAAAAATAGCAAATTGGTCAAAGGGTTTGGGATGTGTTAAAAGACAAATAAAGGTAATAAACACAGGTACGTCCCTTAGATTAACATTGAATTATATATACTTTTTTAATACATGGTTTAAAATCTGCATTTAAGTAATTACTCATTTTAACAAACACATTAATGAAAGTCAGAGGAGGAAACTTATAATTAAAACAATATTGTCCAAACATATGATTAACCAGACTGAGTGTGAGTAATATTAACAATTTAGGAAAATTATGTTTTAAGGACATGTCCACCCTTTGAACAAAAAAAAACTAGTAACTTGTCAGTTACCTGCCACAATTGCAACCAGTACACTATTAGATGTATTTCTAACCAGATATTTAAGGATAATTATTGTCACCATTTTAGCAGAAGAAGTTGGCCCCTCCCTCCATGCAGTCAATCAAGGCTGTGACTGCTGTCATCAAAACCAAAGATTGACTTATTTTCCCCCTATTTAGGAAAATTATGTTTTTAAGCGTTTTGTTTTTAATACTATTCACATAAGGTAGGTAACAGCTGCCCACCCCCAACTGCCGTAATATTTCTAAAAAAAAAATGCTTTGATCATTACTTACAGAGCCTTCTCTCCCGTGGCGTCTTCAATGACGTCGGCCGCGTCTGTGATTGGTCACATCTTATCCAATCGCAGCCGTGGCTGCTGGTCCGGCCCCTGCTAGCAACTTTCGCAAACAGGGAGCCGGATCAGAGACGTTGCAGGAGAGAAGGCTCTGTAAGTAACAATCTGCACATATTTTAAAAGAAATATTACGGCGGTTGGGGGTGGGCAGCTGCTACCTACCTTATATGAAAAGAGGATTTTCAGGGTGGACATGCCCTTTAAATTGCAGACTGTGTGTTAAATACTGCAGTTTAAAAATATACCACATTTAGGCTGAGGCCACATTCTAACACATCCCAGCGGACCTGAAATACGCACCCAAACACGCATTTTCAGTGCGCGTTGCCCTGCACTGCAAATGCGTTATGTTGCACAATTGGAGTGCTTGCACAAAAAATGCAGGCATACAAGGGGGCTAAATACATAGATAGTTCAGTACTTAAATATATAACTTATATAAATAGAAGTGCTAGAGCTTTGCCACAAGAGGTAATGAGATCCCAAACTGATAAAATGCAGTTAGAATATAATATATAATAATGGTAACTTACATTCGAGGGTTAAATTCAAAGGTTACAGAACTCCTCTGCAATCGATGGTTATGGCAGAATTCGAGGGTTATCGAACGCTACCTTCGAGGGTTATTGCCGAATTTGAGGGTTACCATATGTCACATTTGAGGGTTATTGATTTGAATATTTGATAATCCTTAAATTTTCGATAATTAATGAAAATAAGTCAGCGAGTTCGAGAAGTACAAAAGTTCGTATTTCAAAAAGTACGAAAAAGAAAATAGTTTGTATGAACTCATATAATCGGTCTCGAGTTTCAGTTCTAGTCCATCCCTATTGCAGATTAACAGCACTGGTAAACCTTTTCACCTTTTATTGCATCAAGCCCTTAGTATTCAATAAAACAAATAGCTCCCTATTAGAATTTTCAAGCTCTCGCCAACTTTTCTCTTTTAAATATAGTTTATATACAACCTTTATTACACAGGTAAACTCTGTATAATGCAGAACAGGAGAAAGACATGGTGAGCTCAACAGAATTCAAACCTAGCAGAAGAAACTCACATGTATCTGTAATTAAGCAATGGGGCTCGGGGGCTCAATGCAGATGTCAGATTTCTTTCAGGGCCAGAAATATAACACATGTAGATACATTCTTCTCTCTGTAAAATTGCTTCCAAGCCATGTCACCTGAAATGAAGAGCAGAAATGGGTGTCCGCCTTCTGTATTTTGACACTTCTGGCTAGCCAGATATTGGTGTGACAGATAGTCAATAAGATCTGATGAGATTTCCTTCCACTGTGTAAATTTTCAATGATGATCCAGGGGAGGCTTTAAAAAAACACAGGAGGAGGCTGAGAACAAGAGGTTTCATTAAATTCAAGGATGCCAAGGAGATATCTGCAAAGAGCACAGCAAACTGACAACACACTTAATAAGATGTTATGAACTCTCTTTGTCTGTCATAAGCTTGCAACATGTCTCATCAGTTTCTAGACAGCAAGCATTAAGGGAATAACCCTATTATCTCAGCTAGGAATCAACAAATTATAGGGAACATAATGATGCTCCATAATGACCATCTTAAATTAACACTTTTTCTTAAGGATGACTGCATCACTAGAAAAGTGACATAATCCTATCTGGCATTGAATTTAGGTTGCCAATATGTTCATGAGCCAAAACATAAGAGAAATTGGATTTGGAATTTTGCCCTGTGTGACTTTTGGGTGCAGTTGTAATGTATAAGGTTTGATCTTCTGCTTTGTTATAAGCATAACTTAAATATTAGGCAGTGTTGCAGACATCCAGTGGTCTGATAGAAACTCACACAGCATATTCTGCAAGCTTTCATACTAAACAGTTTAACCTTTTCTGAATAAGATCTAAAGTTAATATTTGAAAGTTTAAGAAGCCTTATTTTCTATAGTCTTAAAAATGAAGCTCAAGGGGGACTGGGGAGCAAATGTCACCCCACTTCATTAGTAGTACAGGATCATGTGTCTTCCCCAGAAGTCACCTTAATCGGAATTTTGGCGTAGCACTGGTAGCAATTAGTCAGATGACATCACCACCCTCCTTAAAGGGCATGTCCAGCATAAAATAACCATTGCTTATGAATGTTCTCAACCCCCACCCGGCAACCCCATGTTCGCATTATGAATCACTGCCAAAGATGCCCCTGAAATGACTTACCTGACCCAGTCCCTCACCACCAAGGCACCACTCCCTGCTCCAGTCCTACTCCCGTTTCGAGCAAAAACATGAGCAGAGGGATTCTGTGCTGACAGACGTGTCGTGGCTGTCAGGCAATTGGCCTTATCTGACAGCTGCAACCATGAAGTAGAGCGGCTGTCAGTCAGAGGAGGAGTGCCGAGGGATCAGGTTAGGTAATTCAGTTAAGGGGCATCTTTGGCAGGGATCAATAATGCGACCATAGGGTTTGGGGGGGGGGGGGGAGAACATCTATAAGGGTTTATTTAGGATGGAAATGCCCTTTAAAAAAGAGAATAATAACACAGAGAAAAATAAAGCTTAACTTGACTTCATTTTATTACATAAACAGCTGTTACCTGTTTGGAGAACCTCTGACCCACATAAACATGTAGAAAATATTTATTGTTATGGAATGGAAACATACCTGTTTTTTCAATCAAAGCAGAATTTTTTGTTTGACAGGAATTTTTTACTGGATTTTTTAAACCAAGTTTATTTCAAAACGGGGACCTGCAGGGGTCCTTCGGGGGTTGGATGTGACCAATATCGGGGTTGGATGTGACCAATATGTAATTGGGAGAATTATTGGTCTTCATTTTACTTCTTTTCAAGGATTCCTTTTGATTGTGTGCATGTGTGTGTAATTGTTCCAGATGTAGCTCAGTACTCATGCAATTGTAACGTGTCATTTGTGCCACCCGGGAATCGGGTAAACGAGTTGTTTTGCACACAGCTCCAACTAACTAAAAGCTGAGCTCCCCAAACATATTTATATAAATGTTAAACTATCTGTACGTCTCTCTCTATATGCTGGGGGATCTCCCAGCCCCTCAGTTGAACTGAGGAAGCCAATTGGATAAGTGATGAAATGTCTTCAATTACTAAAGTCCAGTTAAAGTGGCTTAATATTACTTGATCTGAAGTTTTCCGTCTGAATACAAATCTTATCCTGGCAGCTGAACTGAGTGTTTTAACCTGTCATAAACTACACATTCCAGTTTCCATTTCGATTACTAGCATTGCAGTTATTAAAAGCCACATTGTAAATGTCACTCCCAACAGTATTGCAGTATGTTCTTGCTTACAAAGTGTAACGTTCTTCTCACTTTTCATGATTCCCAGAAACCCGCGTTTACAGGCAGAAATAATTGTGAACTTCACTTGCACAGGAAATGTTCTGCCTTTTCTGTTGCAGCTTCATATAAAAAGCAGATTATCTCACATAGTTATGAGCAGGGAAATGGGGATTATTTAATAAGAGGAGCACATTTTTGTTTGTGCTGTTAATCTGTAGCAACCAATCAGATATTATGAGATGTTTTGGAATTGTAGTTGACCAGCAAAAAGGTAACATCTGATTGGTTGTGGCAAAACTTTTGCACCACTTATTGAACAAGCCTGGAAGTTAAAGGGCAATCCAGCCCTCAAATGAAAATGTATATACAGGTAAATCACCCCACAAAACCCTAAACTGTAATAGTTTGAAATCTGAAATATATAAGTCTAACCTGAAATCCTGCACAATGTCCTGGTGCCCCTGTTTCTGCTTCCTGGATCTTCCAGTTAGTAACTGTCAGTTATGGATTTGACAGTTGACATCACAGCCAATGACTGAATGCTAATCCCTTAGCTGCCCCTTCTGAGCATGCTCAGGTTCAGTACCAGGTCAATAAATTTCTCGGTTTCCATGTAGAAGCATAGCAGGCATACAGTCATGAATTTGGCGGACAATGTAGGATATATCAACATATTTTAAAGAGGACATTCGTTCTAAAAGATGTTATTATGAGGGTGGAGTTGTCCTTTAAAACAGCTTATTTAATAAGTGGTGCAAACATTTGCCTTAAAGGACAACTCCAGGTAAGTATATCAGGAAAAATGCACAACCGGACCACACAGGAACTCTCTCGTAAAATAAAAATAGTCTTTATTCGCTTAACGCGTTTCAGACAAGAAACAGTCCTTAGAGAAAGACATATACTGACATGCGTGGATATATATGGTTAAGCAACATCCTGATATACTTACCTTGTTGTGCATTTTTCCTGATATACTTACCCTGTCTTGCATACTTTTGGTCCAGCGACAGGCCTGGGGCTATTTGCACCCGGGCCACCCTATATCAACGGTGAGTTGATTCGTGATTTGTAAACTGTTCAGTTGTGATGTACGATACAGTTCCTGTAAAGGGTTCGGGGCATGGGCACCCGAACCACCATATTATATAAGTGAGTTCATATATATGTACAATACTAATACTCACCATGCAACAAAAAAGTATATGGCTATATTGTGAGGGTTGTGAGCACCTTTTATTTCTAATTACCCATTAACCAATCATATGGTAAATTTTTACTCTTCACTAACGCAGTAGAAAAAAAACGCAGTAAATTTGGAATATCTACTGTATGTTTTAACCACCTACAGGGAAAAGCCACCTATCTTGTATATATTATTGGCTATATCTCCCTATTTCAACTGATAAACTAACATCTGGGGTGTCTCTGGGGTTTTTGCCACCTGAGCCAAACTTTTGAATGCCGCCCCTTTGTACTACTAGGCGCTATGTTTATTTTCTTTCTGCTCTGCCTGCCTCTTTTCTAAATAAATAAAAATAAATAATAAAGTGAGCTCTGCCTGTCGCCTCTCTCATATTTAGCCGGGGTGCCGCCCTGAGCATTTTGCTCATTTTGCCTCATTGGAGAGGCACCCCTGACTGACATTTCAAATGGGCTGGGATAGAGACTAAAGGTGGCCATACATACGAACGATAATCGGTAATTCCTGTCAGGAAACGATGGGATTTACCTATAATTCATGTGTAGGGGATGTTCCCAACCAATCGGAGTGCCGACTATCTAGAACATTAAAGGGTATATATACTATTTCCCACATACCAACTGTTAAAACTGCATACAGCATACAGCACACCAACTGTCAAATCATTCCAGCTACAGCAAAACTGCTTACAAAAGAATAGTTTATGACAGTAAGGCACTTGATTAACAGCTTAAATGTAAGATGGGGGGAAGATCAACCAAAAATGGTAAAGTGTTGGGATGAATTATAGTTTCCATTAATGCTTAATCCTTTAAGCAATTTATAGCATTCTCCCTATTAGTAGCTTTTGTTGTCGTTTAATGTTCAGGTGATTCTCCACGTGAAGCTGGACATACACAACAAGATGTTCTTCTAATCAGATTTCTGATCGAGTGCAATGATCGCAAATCTAACCAGAAGAACCACTCAAATTAACAGAAAAAAACAAAAAACGCTTGACATTGCCAATTTATCGGATTGCTCATAATGTCGATCCCATGTATGGTGGGCTTAATGGAGCTAAACAAAGCCAATTCATACATAAAAATTCCAGCTATTAAGGCTTTTTCTCTCTCTGTGTATAAATAAAAGTGTATAGAGGGTGATGATGGGGCCCCTATCCATGCTTCATCCACAGTCGTTTTGTGTGAAGAAGCTATATCTGTCATAGGAAAAATAAGAAGATGGGCCCCCCCTTCGGTTGCTCCCCCTGCTCATTGGTAGTTATGCCCCTGAGTGGCAGCAGATGAGCAAGCTTAGGAGGAAGAGGAAGGGGAAGTACCAACAATCAGACAGATAAAGTATTAACAGGTCCTCATTAGATCCAAACGTAATGCACATTTTACCAGGAAACTGCAGATTAGATCACTTGCCTTTCAAAGTAATTCCAGTCCAGAAATAGACCTGTGTGAAATCTAACTCCTTTCCAATATCATTCTTATCCCTCATCATCTTCAAACCACTGGTTCTAAAATGTTCAGTCTAAAAATAAAAAAAAAAGTTGTATCGCCCTGTGGCAGGGTGAGGGTGCGAAGTGTTAAAGTGGGTTCTCCCTTCGGCAAAACTCTATATTTCACAAAGGTATATATCTTTGGTTAGGAATTATTTTAAAAAGGCATATGATAGAGCAGCATAGCAGTTTAAGGCATACTCGTCAGAAGAAAATGTGTTTTAGTTTGAAATTCTCCTTTAAGTTATTTTTATTCTTTTGCCTTTTTAGATCTCTATAAAAATACCCATGGAGCTTTCACAAAAGTGATGACACTTCTTTGCACTGTTACATAATATAAGCAGATGTTTTACACTGAGTTCTGATTACTTGAAGGTCGTATCCTCCTCCATTTAAAATTTGTAAGTAGTTAATAGGAGCACCACTCCAAACCCTGGAACCACAATACTTACACTTTTTAGATGCTCCTAAACTAGCCCCCAGCTCTCGTCTTTGTGCCACTAACTCTGGGTTTTACCCTTTAGTCACTGCTGCACCGGTGATGTCGCAGACAGTGACTTAAACCCAAAACTGGTGCCTTCTCCTTTGCTACTGCTTGAGCCAGTAACAAGTTAGCAAACCCAGAATAGGAGGCTGCAATTTCAGAGAAGGGGATCAAGGTAGATCGGTAAGTTTAGGAACATCTGTGAAAAGGGTAAGCATTATTGTTTAAGGGTTTGGAGAGTTCTCTTGCTAAAACCAAATTTTAGGTATGGGGTTGAACATGTCCTTTAAATATGATGTAATGATTGGACAAAAAAGGTGGCCATACATATAGACAAATGCACAAAATTAGAACAGGAAATAGCAATCAAAATTCACCACCTTGCACTTTAAATCTTGAGAAGAATTCATATTGAAATATGGTCAAGATCTAGTGGCCGTGAATGGGATTGTACCTATTTACCTATTTTTACCTGAAAAAAATGTAAAAACTGATTGACTCGAGTATAAGCCAAGGGTAGAAATTAGTTGCCATTTAAATGGACATCAGAATTCCCATACATGAATCCCATACAGTAATAGCCAAATCCAGTACCAGTATCCCCCAATTCCTTGGCACTCCAGATGTTTGGAAACTACAACTCCCAGCATGCTTTGTTGCTGGGAGTTTCAATTTCTAAACATGTGGAGTGGCAAGGTTCAGTAAACTTTTAATTAAGCTTACCATCATTTACAATTCTACTGATTCCCATATTGTAAAGGACCCTCTGACCCCCATATAGTAAAGGGCCCTCTGTCCCCCATGTAGTAAAGGGCCCTCTGATCCCCATATAGTAAAGGACTCTCTGATCCCAATAGTTAAAAATGTCACCTTAGAGTTGTAGTTTCAAGCTGTCATTTGCACTGTACTAGCAACAGTTTTTTGCCCCAAACTGAGGAGACCCATCAGATTTACAGCATCCAGATGAGCAGTGACAGTGCTGAGTGAGTCCCCCAGCCAGGCTACAGGAAGCAGGAAGTGTAAAGGCAGATCAGCTCCTGTAACTTTCTATGCAGGTTAACACAGCACCACCTACTGGTTACTACCCGCAATTGCAGAATTTGGATCTAAATTAGGACTTGTATAAGTCAAGGTTAGGTTTTCAGGCTAACTTTAAAGCCTGAAAAATTTGACTTATACTCGAGTATATACGGTAAGATTACAAGCTGTGGTAGGCACAGTTCAGAATAAGATTTATTCCCATCATACATGACCCCCCGTAGATAATGTGTGTCTGTTATATTGTATTCCAGCTGGGATGTGGAAAATAAGACTATATATAAGACTATATAAACCTGAAATTTTTTTTCTTTCAACTTTCTCCAAAACCCTCAAACAAACCACAATTGGGTTGTCTATCTCAGTCATCTCCTGGCATCTGATGATACAAAAGGAAAATGTAATTAATCACAGGTGAAGCTCCTTGGATATATTTCAAACTGATTTAACTGCCAAACTCTGATCTTCATTTTCTTCCCTATGAACCCCCTGAAGAAATTTACGATTGGGTAATTATTACAATGAATAAAGAGATACTTAAAAGAAGACAAGAGAGAAGTGAGTTTAAGCCTGATTCTCTATTTATCACTGAGCAAATGTTTCCTTGGAGGAGACCACAATGATTCAATGGGAAGCTAAAAAAAACACCTCTTCTTTATGCAGAAAACCAGGAAAGTATCCCCAGTTTCCCTACATATAAAATTTCTTATGTCGCAGGTTAATATCAAGAAAATAAGATCTTTAAGATCTTGTACGTAGGAAGAAAGAAGCCACTTGAAACAAAGTTCAAACAGTATACCGTATATACTCGAGTATAAGTCGAGGTTTTCAGGCTGTAAAAACTTATATTCGAGTATATACGGTAATGTAAATGGAACAAGAACTGCAAATTAAAAAAACTACACATTGGCCACATACCCAACATTTACAGAGAAAAGCTTCCGTACAACAACAAACCTCATCCTTGAATAGCAAGCGGTAGTGTGATAGGCAAACTATTACAGATATCAACTCATCTTATGTAACTTATAAAAAAACATACTAACAGTGGTCCTTCTTATGGATGTTCAAGAGTTTCAAACTGCCTGCTGTGACTTCACCAGACCCTCGGTAGCCAGGGTAAGAACATAAGCACTTCTGTATTTACTGATTGGACAGAGGGGATTCCTAGAACTTTAATTAATGTAACAGGCATTTATATTATATTTCAAAACGACACAACAAATGTCTTTAAAAAATTTTTAAATGTGTTTTATTCTCCCTAACTTAAACATAGGAGCATGAATACAATAGTCATGTCTGCATCTTTGTAATAAAAATTGATTCAGCAGCTATGTGTGCAGTTGGCTTCCTCTATGTCATAGGTGGAGAGGCAAGACAGTGCAAGCAGCAATATTTAACATCTTCATGGCTGTGATTCTGTTTAGCTACAGAAAGGATATTGGGCTTATTTGAAAGGCAACTGAGAGGTATATTAAATAAAGGATACATGCATGGAAACCTTTTACCTTTTAATAACATTCAAACAATGTTTCACATCTAGTGGAGAGACATTATATGGTGTTAACAGAAACTGTGGAGTATCTTGGCAGTATGCAGCAGGGACAGTAAATGTAGTTACAAGTTCCTTGCTGGCTGATGGGGACTTTATACTGAGTAAGGTGTAATCATTTAATGAAAGTCAGCAGGCTTCACATTAAAAAAATATGGAAGATTCTATTTTTCAGGACACAATGAAACCTTTAGGAGCTTGAGTGTTCCGTACAAACACTTTGACATAGGTAATAATCATCTGTGTGCTGGTGTAATATAGCACAGTAAGGGACACAATTCACCTAAATTTTATCTTGTAAAGGAAAGAAGTATAGTTGATTAATTTACAGTGGACAGTGCGGGGTGCATCCAAAAATATATCCCTTAAAGTGGAAGTTCAGTGCAAATAAATATGCTTTTTCTGAAAAAAGAGCAGTATTTTTTTTTATCCTAATGACCTTAATCTGCCATTTCAGCATTTTGTCTGTGTATAAATAACTGCAACCGAAATACTGACTTCCTGTATGTAGGACACCTTGTAGAGACCGTTATGGTTTTGCCCTTGACCCAGCGCCTGGGTTGATTCAGTTGCTCAGTAGAGATCTGAGCATGTTTGACCCATCCAACAGCCAATCAGTAAAAATTACTGTTAGGAACATTCCAAGGAAGTGGTGCATCCTGGGAAGAAGAAGGACCCTTAGAACCTGAAATGTCAGCTCACTAATGTCAACAGCAGGGAACAGCAAAGGGTATGAAATCAACTGATTTTTCCAAATGGGAGAGAATATGTAGAATAACTAAGTATGCATTACACAAACTAACAATTTAACAAATATTGATAATTTCCACTGAACTGTCCCTTTAAGGCTGGGTACACACCAGCAGAGCTTTTGTCCCAACTGAACATTCACAAATAGCGAGCGCTCAGCTGGGTCACAGCAATAGTGACCCCGGCTGACTGTTCGCATGATCCGATCACGGGGGTGACCGAGCTCGGTTGCGGGCGGACGCCCAACACTGTTAGATATTTCGGACCGACCTCTACATGTCATTATCGGTCGGATGGACCGAAATATCTTATGGTGTGTATCCAGCCTTAGACAGAAGCAAACTGGGTGATTGGTGTTACAATACAATATATATTATACAATTGTGGGGATGTAACAGATCAGACACCTCTGTACAGTTCGTATTGAAAGATAAAGTAACCAGAAGCAGTTAAAGTAAAAAGCAGATGACTGTGTGGTAGGTACGCAGTGAAGCTTTTTATTTGGAATAACAGTTCCTTTTACAAGAAGAAACTTCTGACCTGCTCAAGAGACAAGATCGCTTGAAAGACAGAAAAAAAAAACTGTTAGTCCCAATAAAAAGTTTCACTGTGTAATAAGGTATTGTACTTTTATTTATTGGATAAAGTAACTTTATGACCAGATACACGTTTTAATTTAAATCATTTAAACCTAAGATTGTACGAAAAGGAGGTGGTTACATACACTGTCAGCTCAATAGAACAATGGACTAAAATCTCAATCATTTTTCAAAAAAAGTATAGTAGATACCTCGTATTAAGAATTACTACTACTGCTACTATTACTTATGGTGCAAATGAGTAGGGATGGCCGGTTCGCGGATCCGAACCCGGATCCGCCGCAGATTTATCCCGTCCGCGAACGGCGCATTTTTCCGGAATTTCCAGATTTTCCGCCATCCGAACTTCCGATTCGCGGAAAAATCTCGTTATTTCAAGGGTATTTTTAATTTTAACGGGTCCGCTCGCGGATTTTCGAATTTTCGATTTTTTTCAAAAATTTGCGGATCCTCGAGCGGACCGGATTTTGCGAAGTTCGGACATCTCTACAAATGAGTAAAGCTTATGGTGCAAATTAGAGGCCTTCAGACCAGAGATGAATGAAACTGGCGAGATTCATTATTCTTGCAGTTCAGCAGAATGTATTGAAATGCTGAAAATCTAAATCAAACTCAATTTAAAGTGATTTCTGGGTAAACTAGCTCCCCCCTCCATGCAATCGATCAATGCTTTGATTGCTGACATCACAGCCAATGATTGACTGTTGTTTTCCCATCTGCCTCCTCTGCACATGCTCAAGCTAAAGTCATTTGTTTTTTGTTTTTAGGATGGACATGCATTGCAACCTGGGACGTGGCACAGGAAACAGGTACCGATTGATGAAATATTTAGGGAAAAAAAGTTGAAATGTTGTAAAAACAGAAACATGTATTTATACATATGCCTCTTAGTAACAAGTCAGCAAGCTTTATTATATCAAACTAAATAAAGAAAAACACTTTGATTATAAGAAATGATGTGTTTAAATTAACATGAACCACAGAGACACCAAACTTCTGGATAGAAATAAATTATATTTTGCATCAGAACTGTTCCTGCAGAGTACAGATGTACTGGAGTTACAGAACTACTGGTTCCACCAGTGAAATTTTGTCGGCTAAAATCTACAATACAGACAAAATTTCTATTTGGAGCTTCGAAAATTTAAACACGAAACCACAATAAACCCTGTTGTTTCAGAATAATGATTTCACAGTATAGTTCATGAATCATTAATGTTGAATGCTGACGTACAACCACACTCACGGTTAGACCCAAAAAGGACTAAAATTGTAAAAATCTGTAAAATTACATTAAACTAATTATTAAGCTAATTAGTACTAAAAAAAGTTTAAATCATAATTTATTATAATATTAGAAGGCCTAATTTTGGGTCTCTAGATGGGTGGCAGGTAGGAGGTGTAACCCACCTCCTAAAATTCACAAAAATTTTCTCAAATGGGGAGATTATTCAGGAGCTGCAAAACTTCTATGTGTGTCTCCAGCATGGATTTAATATTACATTTGTGGCTCTCTGTAAATGCGTTTTTGTTGTTAAAGGAGTACTATTGTCTGTATAAAGTTTTAAAAAAACAACTGGTAATTCCTACCTCCCAATATTGTTTCTGTGAGGAGCAAGAGTCCTAAGAAAACTGATTCTGCCAGTCTTCCACAATATTGTGAGGTAGGAATAATCAATCCGATCTCCCTGCCCCAGGTACTTTCCATTCTTATGTAAGGCGATAGTAAAATGGGGTACTTCATTTGTTCCATAGACTGTCAGTCATATGCAGATTTTATGCACAAGACTCTTATTTATCAGGAGTAGGCCCTTGTATATGTTGGAGGCAGGGTGTTGCTAAACTACCACTCAAGGTAGAATGCAATAATGAGCACCAGTGGTTCTTGAGCTTAAGCAGTAACTTATTCATTAACAAAACAATACTAATAAAGCATTGCAAGTAGTATAATAGAGGTGACACAGATGTAACATAGATTCTCACAAACCAGAGGGATCAGAATCAGCATAAATAACAATCAGCTTGTTAGTGCCACCTATGTCTGGCACTATGTCCCTATTCTTGGGTGGTATACCAAGGACTCTAGTCCCTATTGGAGCTCATGCTGCTCACTAGCTACCTTACTCCTATCTATTACTCCTGGAGTGATCTATAACAGAATCTATTCTCAAATTAACTGGGCCTACCTGTTATTTAAGTCCCAGGCTTGTCCCCTCTCCTCTGGGGAAACACCAGGAAGTCAGAAAGAGGTTGATCAAATGGCTGCTTTCCCTCTTATACTTTTACACAGTGGCCCCCTACTGGCCAAATCCTGTAAGAACAAGAAGACTAAATGGTAACTAGTTTATAGTTCCCTACATTTAAAAAGTTATCCTTTAAGTTCTGTATTATTTTTATGCCAGCTTTATGTGACACAATAATGTTATTAAATCACTTGTACTTGCTGCCACAAATCCCATCTAAAAGGCAAAAGCTAGCATGGCTTATAGATGGGATTCAGCTCTCCCTGCAGCCCACTAACATACCATGACTCAGGATATGGGAAAAAAAGTGGCAAAAAAATGTAACTTTCTGAAACCAAGTTTGGGTTGAATTCTGGTACTTCCCTAGCCATGACTGGCAAGGATACTTTAAAAGTCGATGAGGTGGCCTTGAAAAAAATTGCTGTGACTGGTATTTTCTAGTGTGAATCCACAAGGTGGTTAAAAACTGATCATTACTTTAAAGTTACAAAAAAGTATCACACCATGGAAATTGTTTATCTTCTAACAAAGTACATTTCTATGAGCTACACACAGGGCTCTGGGGTTACAGACACTTTATTTAAACTATAAATGTTATCAAATACAGTTACAAAACAAAATTCCTGCAAAGCCTAAAACCTCTGAAAGCACAACGTGCTGAGATAACCAATTATTATACCAGAGATACATATTAAAGTTTCAATGTGTTAATTTCATTGCTTTTCTTTGATGTGGCCAGTATTGAGCTGCCATTGCAGGCTCCTTCTTCTTTTTAAAATGTTCTAGAGAGATCCCCAACTGATATATTTTGCACTTTAATACTTGCATTACTCACCAGATATTTAAGGATAATTAATGTCCCCTTTCTGACAGAGTAAGCTGGCCCCTCCCTCCATGCAGTCTAGGCTATGACAAATAACATCACAACCGATAATTGGCTGCTGTTTCACCTCCTGTCTCCTCTGCACATGCTTAAGCTTATAAAAAGCTCATTGAGCAGAGGAAGGAGGCAGATTCATTTCCCAAAACAAAAGAGAACGCATTATTACTGTAAATATCTGGTTACAAATACATGTACAGTAATAAATAGAGATGGCCGAAACTGGTAAGTTTTCGGATTTACAGATCTCGGGGAACAATAAAACTTACTTTCAAGGGTTCGGAACTTATTTTTAAAGATTTCGTAAATAAACACGTACTTTCGGTAACCCTCTAAAATTCGGTTCACTCAGGTTCAGAGGGAATGTTCGGATTTCAGAACCAAGGAGTGTCGGATCCATGCCCGAGTCATACCCGGATCCCATCTCTAGTAATAAACTGGTAAAAATAGCAGTAGGGATGGCCCTTTAAAGTCAAGTACAACCACAGTGAGAAAGTCATGACCTTTTAAAACTGTAGTTTTAGTAAATCCCAGTGTTACAAAAATATTTTGGTCTTACTAGGGGCTGGAAACAAATACTGTATGTACACACACATCCTTGATGGGACTGACCATGAGATTATAATTATCTTTTACATCTTCCATTTTTGTATGTCTCCTATCTCACATCCAATTGAGAAAGGTTCTCCTGATCCTGACAGAGGTAGCATTGTTTACTTCTCAACACAGGGTTATCCACCTTTACAGATATGTTTGCTTTCTGTCTGATCAGAACTGAGATTTCTTCTTTCAAGTTGCACAGGCTGACGACTGATGTCTTTGCATGTGTCATGGGTGGGAATAAAATCTTCAGCGCCTTTGTTTGGCTCTTGTGTCTCAGCTGTCGCCAATATTTCACACACTGTATCATAAAGCTTTCATCGAGTCAACCTGGTGTAAAAAAAATACCGTTGAAAGATATGGTCTGGGCGTGTACAGAAAGACTCCAGAATATCTCCAGGACAAACAGTGTTAGGTAATATTCTTTACTTAATTATCAATACACCTAGTTTAGTTGCTGTGTATAAAAAAAAATCTAACCTTTTATAACTTAAAATAATATTTCCAGAATCATGCAAGCTTTATAACATATTATTATAACATATGTATTACTACCTAGATAATATAGTCTTATTACATTGAAAGAATATACAGTACGTATATATAATAATGGATTTCAACAAAGTCAACTTTACCCCCCCCCCCCCCGATCTTAAAATGAATGAAACGTGTTATCTATGACACATGCAGATACTGTAGGTTGCCTTCTTGCTCTTTTACCGCCCCAAGTGGGAGCAACAGGGGCAGGACTATGGCATGTGGCTTAATGCATAATCAAATTACTAGAAATTAAGGGAGCATTGCTATTTTGGCCACTATCAAGCTGAATTAGTGCAAAACCCTTGCTAACTGATGTACTATGGGGTTAGCATGTTTTTTTTCAGTAATTTAGTGATGGCCACGCCATTTCCAAAAAAAATTGGAATTAGTGCAGAGTAGCCTATGTAGAAAAGTTAAGGATTGCACAAACATTTTGTGTGAATCTTAACACTTTTTCTATGGAGGTATAAAGATCACGTCTCACCTGACCAGGATCCTTCAAAAAGTAAGCCTCACAAAGAAGTTAATAGCATCACAGGATTGCGTTTGGGTAAGTAGCACGTTTTTTCTTACAACATCGTCACGTAAGCCTTAATACCAGGAACAGTTGGGTAAAATACCATTCAGGCTGCAACTCTGCATCCCAATGATATTGAGCTGATGTGTTCTAAATGTTACTGTTCTTACAGTATCTACATTTACACCCCTACCCTGCTATGGAAATTATATTTTATTTTGGGAGATTAATCCAGCATCTCTAATGTTCATGTAAAGTCTCTCTAATGGGCGTTTAGAGCTTCAATTTATATTTATTTCTACATTCTACATTCCAGTATCACTTGTTCTTTTACTATTAAAAGAACAATATCAGTTTTCAAATGCCACAATGCTTTATTAAATTAGTAAATAGCATTGTTCAATCCATATATCAACTGAAATACACCTTGTAGTAGGATTTATACTAGACATGGACACGGCATTACGGAATGAGAAAGTTCTATCCAATTCTCTTTCAGTATTGATAGCCCAGAAGTAGAGATAAGAAATCTGAATAATCCGTCTGAATCCAGAAGGATTGTCTGGAGTTTGGGACTTCAGAGCCTATTTTCTATAATTATCGAATGTTCGAGCATTATCAAAAACATATTTTTGAGGATTATCGAACTTTTGAGGCTATTTTTGATCATCCTCGAAAATAGCCTCGAACATTTGCTAATAATCGAAAAATGTATTCCCTTTTCTGATCTTCAGGATTTTCCCAAGATCCGGGAATCCGAAAACGGAACGAAACTGGTGAGTTTTTTTTTAATTTAATTATTGTTTAGGTGTCCCAGCTATGTACTATATTTATCTTTAGCAGATCTTTTCTTGACCTGGGTATTTGGTTTTGGTACAAAATGGAAGAGAAAAACTTGAGCTAAAGTTTTTTTGCTGCATAATTTCTGTAGTTCACAGTATTAGCATTATTAAGGCCAGTTTTGCACAAAGCTTTTAAAAGTACTTTAACAATTCTGTGTGAAAGGCTCATAACAGACCTTATTGCTGTAGTACAGTACTGTAGTTAACATTCTGTAGATTTAATACAGGAATAAATATATTCAGCCTGTCACTCTTCCTTAAGCTATGCGGTGGCTGAGATGTAAGGATCATATTTAATTGCAGAAGTCCTCCTTGTACCTGTTCCTTGGTGTTCATCTTTTTTAAAGAGCTTCCTTAAATATGTTCGCGAGTTAAAATTTAACTTTACCAAAGACATGTCTAATATTGTTAGAGGGAGTTTGCATTTTTAAAAACTATGAACAGACTTACGACCTTTGTTCTCTCTACTTCTCAGATGAGCAGGACAAAATTCTCATTCTCCAGCATATCATACATCAGGCTAATGTGGGTAATGACAGAGAGAATAGAATTTGACTTGCACTGTGGCTCACCTTGCGTTGTGTGACTTTGTTATGCTTATGTTGAAAGATTTTTCCATTTGTGCGTACGTACAGATGACTATTTTGTATCATCACTATTTCCTACATCTTTAGAAGATTTTTTTTCTTTAAATGAGAAGGTGCCACCAACACCCAAATAAAACACATTAACTACAATTCTTCTCATTCTCCTAAACTATTAAAGACTCTCTGTATGACCCTGTCGCTCTTACAGATAACACACAAAATTCTCATAAAGCGGAAACATGAAAATGCACTTATAATAATGTGCAATCAGATTTGTAACCATGAAGGTCATCTATTTACTGATAATGTATTTTACTGCCGAGAACAAAACCTAAATGGAATTTATTTTGGTTTTCAAGAGTTAAAAAAAAGAAGCTTCTTATCACCCTGTATTGGACCCCAGGGGATACCCGGAAAATTATATCACTGGAGTCTTTAGTGCTCCCTTTAGACACCTCTCTTTACCTTGGCGCAACTTTTCAAAGGCTGGGTACACATCAGAAGATATTTTCGATTCACGGCACTTTTGAAAATATCAGCTGGTGTGGGGTGGCTGGCCGCTACCGACTTCGTTCGTTCGTTTGTCCCGAACGAATGATCGGACGCGTCGGATAATTACGATCATGCGGTTACCTATGGGAACGCTCGATCGATTGTTCACATTTTTGGCCGCGGCCGAATTTGCCACGACCAATGTACATTTGTCCCGGCTGAGCGCTCGCTTGGGACAAATAGTCCCTCAGTGTGTAACTAGCCTATCTCTAAAGAATGACAATGACAATCTTTAATTGCAATTATTCCCTTTGCTGGGAAACCTCTATTTTATGGAGCTCCTTTGGGATTCCCACCATTCTAATCCTTCAGGTCTAGGAGGTGAGTTGTGTTAGAAGCAGTAATGATAAAGGTTACTCTGTAGATATGCAAAGATATATGCTTCTTATTTGGTGTCTGCTCTCAAACACATACAAAGCAAGTCTCAATTAACATCCATATGTGGCTGCAAATGCACCTACAGTTATAATGCAGTTGCCATAAATCCAATTGACTATATAGCATTGTCAGTAGTTCAGGATACCTGCATTGGCCAAAGGAATATCAATGAGTTTACTTTCAGTGTAGGATTGGACTGCTGGGGCCCACCAGGAAATCTGAGACTGGGGCCCACCAGGACGAGTTTAAGGGCCCACCTAACATTTCATATCTCTTACATATCTATCTTAAGCTGGGTACACCCAGTACCGATAAAGGCCCGATACCATCAGATCCAACAGTATCGGGGCTTTAACAGTACTGTGTGTACGTTACCTTTCCGAACGACCGTGCGGCCGCCGAACGATTGGGTCAGCCGAAAAAGTTCAGAAAAGGGATAATTTCCCTCGGCCGTGGTAGACTCCCTATAGAGGAGTCTGCCGTAGCCAAGGGAAACACACATGATGTTCGTACAGAGAACGTTCGGGACTGCGTGTATGCAGATGTTTGAAAAATGACAGACAGGATCTTGCAGACCCTGTCTGTCATCTTTCAAAAACCTGTAGTGTGTACCCAGTTATACTCATACTTACTCCTTTTGCTTATTATAATGCATTGCTCAAGCCTCATTCACACATACAATTTCACACCCGTCTAACGACCCCTGAGCAGACGTACAACAAATGACCGTTTAGGCCGTTAATCGATTGTGTGTATGTGTATTGGGCCTTGTTTATTGATCTGTGTGTGTACAAGCCTTTACTGTCCCATTGACTCTGTTTAGCCATTTTCTCTGTTTTATGGGTGCAGTGAAGGGGCTGCGGGCCCCCCGGGGGATTATCCTGTGAACCCATAGGCCAGTTCGACACTTTTTTCTTTTCATGTTTCTATAAATAAGGATTTATTGATGAGCAAGATATATAATTGGCAAGGCTTTGTTGTAGATTGAACCTTCCGTTTACTGTCCATTTAACATTAAACTTTATAAGTTTTGAATTTGGTTATGAATATGGGCAATCTCTTATATAAATGCATATTGCATTAGCAGCTAGTGTTCAGTAATAAATAGTATAGATGTTTAAATCTCTAAGGACAACATGTTGAAACAGATTAAATAAATCCCATATATGTGTAAATGACAATTATAATGTATAGAATACAGAAAAAATAATATGCTATCTATCTGTATTTAATTATAGATGTTCTACTTTATATATACATATATCAGTTCTAAAGTTCTATTGAGTTTAATTCTATCATAGATTCCTAGGACATTGTTTTAGAAATGACTTCCTTAAGTAGGTTAACCTCAGCTAAAACCGTCTATTCCTTTACCTTGCCACGGATATAAAACCTTCATGCATTATCCCCAATGCTCTATTTAATAATAATTACATTTAGTTTCAATAAAGTTCCAATTCAGATAATTAATTTGCAGTTTTGTTGCTAACGAGCACACGACGAGCTAGTGGCCACTTGATTAATTTTCCATTTTCCATTTGCTTAGCAATGAATGCTTAATTGCACTTTTAGCTATCAAGTTGCATTTTATTACTGTAGAATATGAGGTCTTAACATAGCCATTGACAGATTAAACAAGTTAGTGGTCTTTTATTAACCTGCACCATAACCTCTACTCAAAGGACAATTTGAGCCCAATTCTCTGCTATTCATTTGAGATATCTTTACATTTGTCTAAGACTTGTGTATACATACAAAGTTAGAATTTTGTGTTTAAATTTTACAACTGATCAAATAGTTTTTTAACAAAAATAGTTGTGTATTTTATTATTGAATATACATTAATAACCAGCATTGGTAAGTTTGTTTCAGTGTCAAAATTTTATAGCTGTAACATGGAAAAATTATGGTCCATTCAAAACTGGACACAAAGCATTAGTACTGCAAGCTTTCTCTAGGATATATTTTTGACACTGGTGCCAGCTTGTTAGAGAAACATGGTTAAAAAAAATGTCAGAGGACAAAGGTCTTTGTATGTGTTTGATGTAGCCATGTTATAGACAGCATTTAGAGCGCTGAAGAAAACCTCTCATGTAAATACTGTAAGGCAAAGAAATAGGTGGGAAAAGTGCAGTGATTGCTTTTCTTGTGGGTCAGCATTTGCCAGCTCTCCTGCGTGTGTTTGCAGAAGGTGCTTTTGCTTACAAAACTTGTGTTTTGAGGGGTAGATAGAAGGGACACTGTGTGCCCATACACAATGGATAAATGTGACAATTTGGTTCCACGGGAAAAAAATATGGTGCATGACTTTGTGCGCGCATATGGTCAAAATCACATAAACCAGCTGCAGGAAGAGGAAGTGACGTGATTTAAAGGGGATCTCCACCCCCAAAATGAACTTTGGGGGTAAGGTAGGTAACCCCTAACCACCCCCAACCGCCACAATATTTCAACATATCCCCAGATATCTACTTACACAGCCAATTACAGATGTGGCTGATGTCACTAGAAACACTGTGGCAGAGAAGGCTTTGTAAGTATGAATCTTTTTTTAAAAAAAAAAATATTGTGCACTAGGTGCAACAGTGGCTGAGGATGGATCCGGGTGGTGGTGGTGGTGTGTGGGGGGGGGGGGGGTACTGCACATGCCTCAGACCTTGAGGACAAGGAATCAGCATGGAACATATGGCTCACAGACAGCTTGGAGTCTTCGAAAGTAGATGATTATCGAAATTGAAAGTAAATAATCATCGAAAATCAAATGGAGACAATTTCCGAAAATCGAAAGTAGATAAATAGCAAAAATCAAAAGTAGATGATTTCCGAAAATCGAAAGTTCGAAAATTCGAAAACGAAATGAAACTCAACAGTTTCAAACATCTCTACTACAGAGTGGGGCCAGTAATAGGTTAAATTATAGTTTTGGGGTTGGACATGCCATTTAAAGTGAAGAGAGACTATAACATAACATGCCGCATATGGACGATCGATCGGTCTGGTCCATGTGTGCGGTTTCCATTGCAATGTGCAGACAGATACCAATGTGATCTGTCAGCACATTGCGATGAAAATCGTACGTGTATGGCCCCCACTATGGTCACAAATAAAGTCTGGATGAAACGCTGTTAAATTAATTGGGGGACAAGAGTTCTGATTAATTCTATGGGAACTATAGAACCAGTTCTGATTAATTCTATTGGAACCATGGTAGAATAGTGGCCAAAGCTCTGATATAATGAGCAAGAATTGTGACACCGTAGAAAAGCCAATCCAACATTATGATGAATCTTTTGAAGATACAAAGCCAACAAAGCCAAATTGTTAAATCCTGTAATGTAAAACAAAAGTAATATTATTTTAATTGTTAATGACAATGTATATTAATATATAAGGGATAATACGCTACCTAGAGTGTAATATAAAAAAGATTACGCCACCGAGGAGTTCCCTAATCATATATTTGCTTTTATACAGGTCATGGAACTCCAACGTGAAGTAAATCCATATATTACACTGTAGGTAGCGTATTATTTCTTATAATACATATGGCTAGCCAAAAAAAAAACCTGCCCACTACCACTGTCTCTCCTACTGTTTAATGTATAAATAGTTAATTACCGCTTCTATTGAAAAGAGAAAGAAGGAACGAACATTGTCTGTCAAGAATAAACAGGGCTTCCTATTTAAATAAATAATACAGGGAGGGGGAGACAGTGGGAGGGGCAGTGGAATACAGGAAGTCACTCAGTGACATCACTGAGTGACTGTAATATAGATTCTCGCCACTGCACCTTCCCTTTGAAAATGCCTAGCTATATGTATTATAATGCTATTTATTGCTGTTGTATGTTTTCTGCCTGGGGTAGGTAGTTACTGTACCTCTGTTTTTCTTTTTAGCTTTGATGGGTCAGGTCCCTATGGAAGTGTTAAGTTTACAGGGTGGATTCAAGTTGCTGAGGCTCTGCTACCAAAAGAATTATTAGAGAGGCTGAAGATCTTTATATGGCACCATGGCACCAATGAGGATTTTCAGCACCTTTCCTAGGTAGGTAATTGTTTTTTTCCAAAACCCATAAACTAGAATGTTCTTCTGTTTCACAAGTACAGTAACCATATGTTGATCAAAGAACCTATCTAGTTATTATAACACGTTACACACACCCTCTGTGCTGTTTATAAATGGATAAGGGACAAGATGGAGCAAAATAGCAGCAAGACCAGCAAAGGATGAAAGCAAATTTAGTAAAGAAGAGATGTTTTGCAATTAGATAATGACTCCAGAGAATTAAAGAACTTCACTGAAAAAAGTAACTTTTTAAAAATGAAAATTGCCTGGAGCCCTCCCAATATTGTATCATTGAGGAGCACCAGAAAATACAGTTTTCATTTGCTAGGTTAGTGTCCTGGACTTTCCTTTATTAAAGATAGTGCCGGGGCAAAGATTAAGCCTGGCAGGTGAAGTTTTCTTGTGCTGGCTCTTCCCACAGAAACCATATTGGGAGGTAGGAATTCCCAACCCTGCTTACCTCCCTGCCCCAGATACTTTTCAGGTTTTCTTGGTGGGGTCAATGATAAATCATTTGGTTCCCCCTTCTCTGCAACTGTCTGTTTGTCATCAACTGTAGAAAGTGCAAAACAAAGGGAGGGAACAACATGAGTTCCAATGAATTAGAAGTTATCTCTTTATATATCGTATCATAGCATAGCATATCCAAAGTAAAGTTTGTTTTTAAAAACATACTCATTTGTAATATTATGGAGCATGATTTAATGGGATCAACAAATTAGAGCCAGTCAAACATAAAATTGACAGCTTACAATATTTCAGATAAAATAAAGGCAAAAACACAATATAAGGGAAGTCTGAATTATGTGTATATATAATTATGTAAGTATGTGTGTGTACAAATGTGTGTTTGTGTGTGTCAGGTTAGAGACCAAGAGAGAACTCCTCTTGTCCTTTCTTTGCCTTTAGTTTACTAAGTGGGCTGCAACATCCCCACCGTAATACATCCATATTTGTGATGGCCGAACTTCATAAAGTTCGGTCCGTTTTCGAACTTAAGTAAATGTTCGAAAGTCAATGGGGGAGTGATAGTTCGAAAAGTCCGGATGATTTAAAGGGTATGTCCATCGTAATTTTAACGTTCTTTTTAACTGTTTTACTGAAGAACAGGAGGTAAAATCTCTTACCTCCCGTTCTTCAGTAAATCTTGCAGGAGAGCAGGAGACACTTACCAGCATCGTTCCAGCTCTGCAAGAGACACGGCTGAAAGCCCCAACACATCCCCAGTCATTTGCACAGTGCGAAGGAGGGTGGACGCATTGGAGGGTTGGCGAGTTATACATTCTTGTGTTAGCAAAAGGCTCATAAATTCGATAATTAGTGATTTTTGCGCTAATTATCAAAAATACAGAGTCTGAAAAATGAGCTAGTTCGAACCCAAACTAGTTCGAATAGTTCGAGTTCGTCCAAAGTCAAAAGTTCGCCTCAAACATAAAAGTTCCGCTCGAATTCAGGTTCGAGTTCGATTTTGTGTCCATCACTAATTTAAATAAGGCAAGTTAGTTTCACACAATCACCTTTGGGTCTTTAGGATCAGGTTGCTTTGCAAAGATACACTAATGGATATTGACAAGACAGAGGTGCATATGTGGCAATTATGATAATAAGAACCCACAATAATCGTTTTTAACACGTTCTCTGTAGAAAGATCTTCCCCTTTACACATTTTACTCCCCTTCCACTTTATTATATAAGATACAAAGTAATTTTCTATATAGGTTAATCACATTGGGCATGTCTGAGTTCAACAAGCTTGGGAGGGGGCAGTTGCTACAAAGCTCTCTTTAATGTACATTTTTAGTGTGTATATTAGGAACTGCTAGGAACGATAGTGCAGAAGCAGTTAAAAAGTTAAGCAGTTACATGTTCTGCAAAGTGCTGTGGACATAAATATATTCAGGTTACAGTCTGGAATCAAACACTTCTTACCATAGCTGACATAGGATGACTTTTTGGCACAATCCAACATGAAACCCCCAGTCCCTTTATTCCTTTTCTCTCTGTGTCGGCAGCCATCTTCACTTTATGTTTGGACTTTTGAAAAATTCCTATTTCTGACGTCGCTGACAGCTGACCCTTCTTTTCCCATAAAGAAAAAAAAAGAATAAATAATGCCCTCTATCAGGACTGTCACTTGGAAAGATGGATTGCAGCTTGTCCAAAACTGGGAATGACAGGGCAGAGAAAGTTTCAGGCTTGTCCTTCTTTCATTCTGATTAATGGTGCTGTCAGAGGCTGGATTCCTCTGCCTTCCCAGATAATGAGTTAAGAATGTATTTCTACTGTCACAAACCCAGGCAGATGTCACAGGGAAGAAAGAACCTTGGAATGCTGAAAATTATATACAGCTTTCTTATGCTCCCTTGACACAGCTTTCAGGGGGAAACCTTATTTATGAGATAGAGTGGAGGCCCGTGTTGGAGCAGGGAATAAAAAGAAAGGATTTAGGCAATGGAAGGATGGACCTCTTCAAAGAAGTATGGATCTGGTAAAATTCTTGGCACAGAATTTGAAGGCTGTTTTACTTCAAAAGACACATTTGCTTTGCTGTGTTTTTTTTTTTTTTCTGAATTTCCTATGAAATCCTAAAGGAATCCTTCATTCCATAGACATGTTTTTCCAATTCATTTTTCTTTGGTAAAGACAGATGTATAGTTATAGACAGACAGACAACATTACAGACAGCTGATAGAAAGCATTGCTAATCACCAATGCTTTGTAATCAGTGAAGCAATGTAAATGAGACTTTCATAAAAGAGAACTTGTACTCAGTTATGTCAGTATTTATAAACCATTTTGGGTTAGGAGCAGCTCGTGCCAGCTCAGAGAAGGAGGAGGAGGGGGCGGTTGGGGCTAAATAAAATAGAGCAAATGTTCTACAGTGATTGCAAAGGTTCTACATCATGTATAACTATTTGTTTTCTATATAAAAGTAAAGTATATTTTTATTTTTATAGAAGAGTTCTTGGTTAGCTTTAATTTTAATTGCAGTTTTATTAAAGGAAAAGAAAAGTGGAAAAACTTGGGTACAAGTACTTGAGGCAAGGAAGTAGGATTGATTATTCCTACCTCCCAATAAAATTTCTTTGAGGAGCACCAGCATAAACAGTTTTTATCTGGTAGGTTAGTGTCCTGGGTTTATCTGTATTAAAGATAGTGCTGAATAGAGATGGCCAAACTCAAGTCAATTGAATTTAAATTCTACTTGTAGATTCGGGATTTTAGAGAACTTTCTTAAACTCTGCAAGCTGACCCATTAATGTCAATGGGAGTTAAAAAAATCTGCTTAAAATTAAGGTATAAATAACATTGGTAACATACTGTAAATGGCTCAGGGACCTGGGGAATGGTCTGTAGAACAAATATCAATGCCCAAATATTTAAACAAACACCGTCCAGTACCGGAAACTTCATGCACTTCCTGTTTTGGCATTGTGCGTAGTATATGCAATATTTCTAGAATTTAGGAATTGCAGATTTTTAAATTCACAATTTTAGAAATATCAAACATTTTCGATTTTTAAATACGAAAATTCTCGATCTTTGATAATTATAGAAAACAATTCCGCGGTTCAGAAAAAGTTAGAAATCCGCAAAGTCCAAGTTCCGCTTTTAAACCGAGTTTGGTTTTGGGTGCTGAAGCACCAAGGAAACCGGGCAGGAGCAGTTTACTTCATGATGGTGCTCTACCCAGAAACAATATTTGGAGGTAGGTCTAACCAATTATAACTCCCTGTCCCAGGTACTTTTCATTTTTACTGTTGTAATAAGAAGATATATGTTTCTAGATGGGTAGCTGGCATAACCCAACTTTGTCAGCAGTGCCACATCACCCTTTTTATTGGACGGGCTGCAAGGGGAGCTGATCTACAAATGCTTTGTTCCCTTGTTGACTAGATCTTCACCCCTTCAGTTATTTTGGAGGTATCTATAAACACATTAACTGCAGAGAATAAGATAGTGATCCTGGGTGCTGGATTTCTGCCTTGTTAATCCCATAGTTGGAATTTATCACCTTTGTACTCTTTTGTACTATTGTGTTAAAAATAGTCTTATGGCCAATGGGCTGCCGCAAAGTGACAGATGAATGTGAATTAATTTTTTCCTATTATTCTCTTATCAGGTTAACTAATAAAATCTCTTATAATAAGATTTTCTTATGTAATTAAATAATTAAAATAATTGTATGTTGCCTTCTTCTTCTGTCTACCAATCTAGTCTAGCTGTCTCCACTTTATATTTGTAAGGATTTCACCCTTGTGGTACTAGTGCAATCACTATCATGTGATTATTGTATATTTCTATGGAGAAATTTATGTCATAATCCGTGTTATTCTATATTATTCTCCAATTTATGTTTTTGACTGTATAATTGTATGTGATTTTTCAGTTCCCCGTCTGTTAAATGTATTATTTTCTGCCTGCACAAGGTGTTTTGTGTATTCGGTTAATGTAGATACCAAAAGGAAACTTCATTATGTATAGTTAGCAGGATGAAAGGACATCCTGTGGTCCCAGAGTCTAGTCTCTGAAATCAGCAGGGGGGTAACTACAAGACATCTCAGGTACTTTATCCCAGTTCATATCCATGTTAGAAAGCAAAACATATATCAGGATTCATATCTCTTTCTGTGACAATAATTTAGGTGAACTGTTTTTAAAAGTGGACTCAGGAGCAAAAGCCATTTCATGTGAATCCAATCATCCATGGCCTACTTTGTGTGGAAAGTGACAGAGACACTTTTGTTTGGTTTATGGATCAATACGCAATAACCATATTGAATTTGGTATGTACAAATCCGTGTAACCGCTCTGGATCCGGATTTGTGAGTTGGCGTGCTATGGTGCGTTACCCTGTCGCAATGCGGGAATTGGCAGGGATAGCCACCTTGTGGGTGTGTCAGGGAGACCACCTGGAGTGTGTTACACCCCTGTCCAGGGGTATAAAAATGTCTCTGAAACCCAAAGCGCTAGCTCTTAATTTACCATCTAATCTTGGGACCAATAAGAGTTATTTTGAGGGCCAACTCTGGAAACAACGTTGGACTCAGTCTTTACCTTCTTCATTTTATCCTGGAACATTAAGGACTGACATTAAGTAATATTCTCACTTTTTCATCCCATTTTGTTTTAGTCTTGCTTATGTTATGTTGTGTTTTGTCTTTTATCTTTTTCTGTAGTTTATTGTTTACACTGTTTTTGTTTTTATTAAATGATCTGATTGCTCTAATTAGAACTAAGGAACTCTGCCTCTGTGACGCCAAGTTTTTACCAGTATATTATATTCTATTCTATTCTGTTATATCCCTACCTGTACGTGGTAGCGAGTTAACGATCATTATTATTAGTGTTATTGTACAGCAGTGCATGCTGGGTAGATTGGTGTACCTTTTAACACACCTGGTGGCAGATACAGATGGTTTATGGTAAATATATATATAAGTGACGGGCAACTCTTGGTCGGGTTTCGGGGTTGTCGCAGTGAGCTAAGAGCTCAGAGCACCCCTGGACTGAAGGCTGTAGTGTCCCCATCACAGTGTGGTCCTATGGGACTGCACTATCGGCTGCCCGATCTGTTGGCTGCAGCCACTATTGCCACGACCGACAGTCATTTTTCCCAACCAAGCACTTGCTAATAGCCAATGTTCAGTCGGGACAAAAACTTGTGTGTTCCCAACTATGAAATTCACATGCTCTGTTTGTAGAGATGAACGTAATGGGCAAGTTTCGAAAATGCAAAACTCTGATTCAAACCCAATTGGATAGGAATGTTTTGAATTTTTGTTCGGAAATTTCTAGTATTTGATAGCATTTGCAAATTTTTTATAGAAATTTTTGATATTTCCAATGGAATTTTTCAATGAAATTTTTGATTTTCTAAAAGTTCAGAGTTTCGAAAAATTCCATAAAATGTGTTGGATCCCCTGATTTTCAAAACTGGCAGTTCTGAATTTAAATTGTGTTTGTTTTGAAACTGAGATTTATCACTAGTTGTTTTAGAGTAATACCCCAGGTGCTCTTATATCATCATTTACTGTAAGTTAATGCTTTGTTGAATTTATGATGACATGTAATATGTTAAAAAAAATGATGCATACATTGCTATTAAAAACATGCATAAGGACACATTTTGGTGAAAATTAGCAGCCACAGATTTACAAATGTATTAAAACTGCTGACAAGACCCCTAATAGAGACCGTTATGGTCTTGCCCTTGACCCAGTGCCTGGGTTGATTCAGTTGCTCAGTAGAGATCTGAGCATGTATGACCCATCCAACAGCCAATCAGTAGAAATAACTGTTAGGAACATTCCAAGGTAGTGTGCATCCTGGGAAGAAGAGGGGCTGTTACAGAACCTGAAATGTCAGCTCACTAATGTCAACAGCAGGGAATAACAAGGGGTATAAATTAAACTGATTTTTCAAAATGGAACAGAATATGTTAAATAACTAGGTATGCATAATATAAAATAAGAATTTTAAAAGTAATTTTTCACTGAACTTTCCCTTTAAAGACAAGGCCACACAATTCATTTTAACATGGAATTCAATTGCACATTGTTGGCCATTTGGTCTGACCACACAAGGTATGCTCCCCTGCGTTGCGGTCTGCAAATCGAAGAGCATGCGATCAGCATTTTTTTGCACAATGCACAACAATGTGCACTAGTGCATCGGAAGCGTTAATGCAATCGGCTCTGATGTCCTAGCACGGGGAAATAAACTGTAGCTCCAAACATATTCATTCTCTTTTATATAGATATCAGTAGGTTCATAGAACTACACAGCCATTACTGTAATATACTTTTTTAGTTCTTAAGGTCAAAGCAAAAAACAACAATTTTATATGGCATAAATACAAATTTGCATCCAGGATCATTACAATAAGTGTAAAATGCAGTGTAATATCAGGTTACACTTATATTATAGGGGCTGTGCCATTTACAAATGTTTTTGGAAATAGTGCATTGCTCCAGATAGAATACCTCTTTCTATCCCCCTTTAGTTAAGTTTTGTGCAAAACATAACAGGGTATTATCTTATCTTGCAGAGATACCGCTATTTATTAATGGAAGCACTCACATAATGACACCAAAATCAAATTTTGTACACTGGTAGAAACCTTAAAACTGCAATACTTGCATAGCACAATACTGCTTGTAGACTGAATTATGCTGGCCGATGCCTGAACCTGGTGCACAAGAAAATCAATGGAATCTTCTTTAAAGGGCAACTGTGGTCTCCGAACAATTTAGGATTAATAAATAAAACCCTGTGATCTTTCGTTTGAAATGAGCTCTGGGTGGCATTTCTAGCTGAAGCCTTCCAACCACCTTGACGTGGTTGGAAGGCTTTTCATTCATGTGATCACAGTAATGTATACTAAAACCCCTTTGTTTATAAAATATGCCAATGTGCAGATAATATGATATTGTATGGGGCCTAATGTGCATTGATTGTCTTTTCTATGTTTGTTTAAATGTTTGACCAGATCAGTAGTACTTCCACTAAATGTAGTTGTAGATTAGCCTAATTGGAGTGCTTCCACAATCCTTGTATTGTATGTATTTATTTGGAGGCTTGGTCAAGCCTCCATGTGGTAATAGCACCCCATTTTATGGGAGGTCCTATGCCTTTAATATAAAGCACTGGATGGCATCTTCCCTCATTTTAAAAATGCCAAAGGGCTGGGGGGGAGTGAGAGAGCCTGTTATATAAATCCAGTGTGTAAGAATGAGAAATGCAAAGTTTGCTAATTGTAATTGAAGTAAAAGAAATTTAAAAAGGTTAGAAGTTAGGACCTTCCAGACTGGGGTAACCATGACGTGGTTGGAAGGCTTTTCATTCATGTGATCATAGTTATGTATACTAAAACCCCTTTGTTTATAATATGATATTGTATGGGGTCTAGGAATGTGCATTGATTTTTTTCCCCTTATTTTTGTATTTGGTTTATATATATATATATATATAATTATGTTAAAATGTCCTGATTTCAGTACTAGACTAAATAGACTAAAACTACCCAGCTTAGGGTTACTTGCTTAAAATGGGAAATGGCAGAGACTTGTCACATGGCTATAAGCTGGTGAAAGCAGGAAGTGTTCAGAAAATTATATTGCTAAACCTATTCAGTAATATAACTTCTCACAAGTTTTACCTAGAGCTGTGATCCAGGGCTCATTTTAAAGGTACCACAATTGACCCTTTGATAAGATAAGCCAGAGGTGTAAGGAAAAAAATTAACAAACTGGGGGAGAGGTTGCATCATAGACCACAAGGCTGACACTATGGGCCTGTGAGGAGGGAACTTGGTGCACTTTGGGGAGTCCATAATAAAATGGTGTTTTATTGTGAGGGTCTAATATAAAAAAAATCATGTAACCATGTGTTAGTTAGCAGGAGCCAGATCACATACAGTAGATCTTTCAGATTAGAATAGATTAGAATAGTACAGACCATTCAACATCCCGATTCAACCTCAGATAACATCCTATATTCAAGTGCTCCCACATGCTTGAGCTATAGAATGAATAGGCCAATAGGACAATAGCGCCTCTCTTGTCACCGGTTTCACAATAGGGGGTTATTTTCACAAAGATTTTTAGGGTTTTTGTGTCATTGAAAGTGAATATCCTTCCCTCTAGGTGACTGTGACCCTGTTTCTGTTACAGCCTCTCATTATTCTCACTGTTGCATGCTGTCTTCTTGTCCTCTATCTATTATTGTTGTTTGCTATTTTCACTCCTACGCTCACTCCATAAAGATGTTGCATGCTCGCCCTGTACCTATACAAGAGTCTCTTTCTTCCCACTATACGGAACGTAGCATTCACAGTCTTCCTGCGTCCTCTCTCGGTCCTTATACCATAGCTCTTGCTCTGTGCCTGCCATCCCCACCCATTGTATTCTATTCCTTGTCTTGAGCAAGGTCTCTCTCTTGTTCTCTCTTTTCCTGTATATGTAAGATATTCTATATCCATCCCAATCTGTTTGTATCTAGTCATGTCTCTCTATCTTCCTATTCACTGCAGTCTCTGCTGTTATCCTACACTTGCAGTCACTATCTCCCACACTGTACATTCTAACCTTTCTCTCTATTCTCACGGTGGTTAGCTGTTTTTCTCGGTCACCTCTGTGTGTATCCTAGTTTCTCTCTTCATCTCACTTGCGCTCTCATCCCTTCTTTATTTCTCTAAGCCCTTCTGTCTCTCTCTTTCTCTCTCTCTCTCTCTATGTCTCAGCTGCTCTGCTCATTTAGTCTCATTGCTGCCAACTTCTGATGATTGAAATCTTGCTCTGCTTAATCTGGGAGTGATTAAGGAGCCTCATTTCTCGGAAGACTCGGCACCCATCTTCGCCTATGATAAATGGGACTCTAACATCCTCTGATCCCATTATATTGTGATTAATTGTGCCAGTTTAAGTCAATAATTCATTTGTTAAAAATAGGCCTGACATGGCACCATTTGTCTCAGGGGAGAGAGGGAGGGAATGAATCTGCTGGATATACTGAACATTAACCCACTGCTGTAGCAAAACCTGCAAACCCACCAGTTAACCCATTCACATGCAGACGGGCATGCAATGCTGTACTAGTTTTTTGGGGGCAGAGCTTATAAATCCAAAAACATGGGAAAGGTTAAAATCATCTTCTATACAGAAAGTTTCTATATAACCAACCTAGGAATACAGAACCCATGCACAAAACCCTATTTATTTTACATAAATGATCATTCGTTGGCTAGCAAAAGGCATTTTCACCAATCAGCACTGCCATAAAGCTTCTCCAGTGTTTCCCATTTCATCCACAGCTACAAAGATAAAAAAAATAGTCTTACAGAAATTTTGTCAACATTTATGAAAGATTAGTAAATCAACATGATTAACTATAATTATTATTATTTATTTCATATATAAACATAGTTTTCCATTCCATTTCACTTACAAACAACTGTCACTGTCATGTATACTATGTAGTAACAGTAATACCATAGGGAACACCTGAGGAAGTGGCTATTGGCCACGAAACGCGTTGGGAGGAGCCTGCAGTGTCCACGTGCTGTTTGTCCGTTAGTTTGTTACTCTGCACAGTGATGGCTTTTTGATTTTAAGATTCCGAAATAAAAGATTTAAGAATTTTACTCAAGACCGGCTGCCCGCCTCCTTATTGTCCCTTTGGATGTCATGCCTTTGGGCTTCGTTTTTTGTACATGTATAGTCCGACCGGGAGGGAGACGGTGTGTCTGACGGAGGTGAAATAGGAGCGCCGGCCGAATCTGTTTTGGAGACTGTTCCCACCAGTACGGATGCTGTAAGCCTTTTTGTTTGTTAACACCTGTGAAATATTTAAGAATACCACACAGATTTTTTAAGGAACACTAAATTATATAACCCAGGTTTATTTAAATAAGTTTTATAATTCTGAGGGGGTTAAGGGTGGGTACACACGGGCAGATTTTTTGGCCCAATCGACCAATACATTCGTTGAGCCTAAAAATCTGTGCTGCTTTCATCCGCAGCCGTGACCGTTGTCAGTCGCTGTTCACTGGAAGGGCCAATCGGACATGTCCGTAAATCACGGCCGATTGTGTGGTTCCCTATGGGACCACATGAACTGTCGGATGCGACCTGTATTGCTGCAACCTACAGACATTTGTCCCATTGCCAATGCTCGGTCGGGACAAATAGTCCCCTCATGTGTACCCAGCTTAAAAGTGTGCTCCCACACCCTTCTTTTCTTGCAAGGTGAATAGCCCGATACCAATGTTAGCATCCTATGCTGTGGCTTAGCAGCTTCCTTCTTTACAGTTACTATCACTCCCTTCCCTCTCCTTACAGTCCCTCCCACAATGAGAAAGTGGAGGTAGGTGTATTACCTCCCACAAGGGATGAACAAAACCAGCTGGTTTTATTGAACAGGCCTAAACTACGACGCTAAATTTCAACATTCAAACCCAAATTTTGTGCTGTAATCACTAATCTTTAACAGTTCTGAGCAGTAATTTTGTTGTTTTGTTGTTCAGGTGAAAACTACCGTACTTCTCTAACGTCTTCAGTAACTCCCAAAGAGTGCTAGATTTTATTTATTTAGATGTTTAGTGTTCCCTTAATAATAAACACAGGCAAACGCTGAAAATGTTTATTCTTTTAATAGTGACCAGAGCCTGAGAATTACCATCCCTTGGTCTCTAAAGGTTTACATTTGAATTTGGCATTTCAACAAATCAGTAAACTTATCACAACTCCCTACAGGGAATTTCCAACCAAAATATTTGCTTAGGATGAAAGAAATTCATTGTAGGCTAAAATTGTTTCTGTGAGGAGTGCCAGCATGAAGGAAAATGTTCTGCCAGGCTTCCTAAGTGCTTCAGCACTATCTTTTATACAGGAAAGGCCAAGGCATTAACCTGGCAGATGAAAAATGTACATGTCCTCAATAAAATTAAATTGGGAGGTAGGAATAATTAACCTTCATGCCCCAGGTATTTTTCATTTTTAAAAAGTAAATTTTTACAGAATATTCTTTTAAGACAAAAGAAAGGCCTGTCCATAATTTGTATTTTTACCAGTGAAGATCTACAATTCAAGATTTACACTCAACCAATAAACCACCAGTGATATCCAAGTAACCTTGCAATAATAATAATGCCAACATTGGTGTGCTTGACATATTAACTTGTTACTATTCCCACTCACTCTTTATTAAATACGCCCACCTTCAAATTCCTCATTCTATGCCACTTTTCAAAATCCCAATTAGTTTCCACACGCTGAAAGCAAAACCAAACAAAAAATTAAATGAAGAATATGCTGCGATTTCTTAAACTATCAGTAATTGTTAATTATTTCCAATATGTACTCAGTATTTCTATCTCCAAACACCAGGAACAATTCCTAACAATGATTAAGAAGCTGTTTCATAGCTGACTGCTTTTATTTCATTGCAGCATATGTTACCAAATACAATGTCACCCTTAACTAACATGCATTCTTCATCTCAATTAGTGAGGGTTTAAAAACACATTCTTATTAAAATACTGTTCGCTGGTATTAATGAAACATTGCAAAGTATATAGCCCTCTGGTAAGGACACGTGGGTACATGGTATTTACTGGAAGCGGAGACCTAAAGTGAGTATTTCCTTTTGTTATATTTTCTTGTTTATTTTATCCAAATATTATTTTTCTTCTTTCATCTTCTTTTATCTTTCTGTGTAGCTAAAGTTCCTCCATTAATCTAATTACATCTTTCATCATCATCTATAAAGTTATGGGTCACTGACCCAATTAACGTTAAGTTCTAATTTCCAATTCCCATAAATTAATTTATTAGTGTAGGACAGTGAAGGCACCGCATGAAATCTGACAGGATATCAGTCATCTGGAGTTAAGCAGTTCACAAATGTCAAATCACAGTCGTCTGACTCCGATCCGCGCTCTTAATTCTGGGCGACAGGGATTTGTTTTAGAGAGTGACATGCATATGATTCTGGATTAAAGGCATTTAAAAGGAAAACAGATTTTATAAAACAGTTAAAAGTCTATATTGATTATTGATTATTTTATAGGCCGAGAAGTATATAACTCTATTGAGCCGTAAAATACACATAAAGTACTAATTAGATTACATTCAAGTGATCAATCATAGGTTACCCTGGCCTACCATAAATAGAATAAAGATAAACTAAAGCTACACATGCACAGGCAGACATTCTTCTGACTAGTTTCCGATTAAGTTTAACAAATGGAAATCCGATCGGAAGAACCTATAGAAACCTCAAACCTTGAGGCTCCAATCTTTCTTTATATTTCCACTTGAAATCTGAGGAAAGATGCAGACTGTATATGGGGTTGGTGGAAAACTTTCTGCCTGGCCCGATCTTTGCTTTCCCAATAAACCACTCCACTCTTATAAATTTAATTGAAAAATTGATCCCGTCTATGGGTTCCTTAAGACCTGATAAAGTTTAGAGATTTTAGTATCCATTTACAGAATGTAGTATGCCAGCCCAAAATGTAGTGGTGGCGAACACTGGTGTCTCCAAAATGGTTCTCTGCCTCTTTTCTCAATGTTGATCTAACCTCTCCAAGAGTTTCCTGTGTCTTTGGCTGATGGAGCTTTTTACTGAGTATGTTTAAGTGACAACAATCGTATGCCCACCAATTAGATCTTGCATTAGGATTTAATGCTTCTAGATATATTATAGATAATGCTCCTGTAGAATTTTAATTTTCTTTGTGTAAGAACTTGAAATCCATTCCAGCTTGATGCTAATTGACCATATTAGGGAAAGTAACATCATTAAAAGTCCACCAATAATAGTTGGTGGTTAACAAATAAATAATAAATACTCTAAATAGTGTAAGTCAGTTAACAAATAGCTCTGCTCTTTATATATACGACTATTCACCAATTTGTAAATGTTTCCTGAAAATGCCCCCGGGTTATAATGAATGTCTATCGTACCATGACATAACTGAAACTCTATCATTTGACAAGTCAATGATGGATGCTGCCATATGCAATTCAGAGTCAAACAAATTATGCAAGATTTTACATATGGACAGCCAAGATTCTATTGAGAAAAATGTCAATTCTGAAATGTAGTCACTTGTTGTGACTGGACAAGTTGATGTCTTTCAATTCCCAGTAACATTATGCTTCTACCGATTATAAGTCCTGTCCTCTGACAAGGAATCCATAAAATACAACAGTGGCAGAAGGCAGACATCAGTCAATCCAACTCCCAAGATAAATAAAAGACATTGCTACTTGAATGACAGGTTTAATGACCACAAATGACAGAAGTCATACACTGACTGAAAGCCATTTATAACATATTGATTGAGGATTGGCTTTCTGTTTATTTTCCAAACCTTACTAAGTTTCACACAGGCTATTAAGGGCATAAAAAGGTACAATTATACCTCTATGTCAAACATGCAGAAATCTATGGTCACTGATAGGTCTAATTCAACTTTAAACAGATGTCACCAATGATGATATTCAACAGAATTATAACAACTTTTAATTATTTATGGGTCCATAATCTAAAAAAATGGTAACCATTTTTCAGTATCCCCTTACGGTTTCCACTTGGAGAAAATCAGAATTTTCTATGATAGAATAGAGACACAGTGTTCACATACTAGTTATAGCAAGGCATTTAAAATCTTGAACAAACAGTCAGGGGCTCCAAACCTCCCCTGTTCCCCGCTCTCACCCACTCCGTAGCTGGTCTCTGTGTCTCCAGCGTTTCGGTGCGTGGTCACGTGATGCAAACCTCGCGATGGCGGTCAGTACTCCTCGGTAGTGTGCTCACTGCCTGGGGCTTGTCCACGCCCCCATACAATATCACAGTTTTGTCCTATGGACCTGGCTTGGCACTCCTTCAACCCGATTCTTGATCCAATATTGAAGCAGCTCGTTTGTTTAAAAACAAATTCTTTATTTGCACATCACATTAAAATCAATTGTTTAGTATGGGAAAAGAATTAGCACTCAAGTCTGACGCGTTTCGGGTCAGGTGACAATTACACATAGACTCAGTGTGTCATAGTAGCCACCTCCTTAAAAAGGGTATGATACCCAATCAGAGGTAAGTATAGTTTAACACTCGATGTATCAACCCATCATACATATTGGTTAACAAAAAATGTTGTCAGTTTACAATTAGTGTAACACACAGCAACATCTTACCACAAGGTAAGTTTGTATATCATCCCATATGTGGCAGAATATGGGATGATATACAAACTTACCTTGTAAAAAAATGTATCCAACCAAGTGGATCATCAAGAAGGGACAAACAAGCGAGCATACAATAAACATTACTCGGCTGAAATGACATTTTCCAAACAATCGCACATCTGTATGGACCTTAATCCATGGTTTAGGCAACATTTTGAGTGCCTTGCTATAACTACTGTAGTACCTCAACACTGAGAAATGGTCTTTATCTACTCATTTAGATTACATTATCTTTTACTAGGAGGATATCACACTCTTTAAAGGGCATTTCCTCCCACGTAATTCCCACATTTCAGCACTATGCTGTCCTTTTTACTAGTCTAACAACTTCTCCCTGGCTGAAAAATGACATCACAGACAATAAATGACAGCTGCTGAACAGGCTACCTCCTCTGCAAATTGTAACAGGACTTGGTGCCTTTGTACATGCATGTAATTGTCCTTAAGGGACACATGACTTGGCAACATATGTTTATACTGGGTATGTACATTGTATTTACTTTGTGTACATTGTAATGATTTATTTTTTTTTAGGATTGTCCCATTCAGTTATATTATGGGGGGTTTATAATTACATGTGGTGAGTGTCTCGGGCCCTTTCTTTCTTGTGGATTGTAGCATTATTTGTATATTTTCATATACATAGTATCATAGGTACTATATACCACGGTATGATATACACCTTTAATGAGCCTTATAGCTTATGTTGTATTCAGGTTTGTAACAAGCTTGTACAGCTTTAAAAGGAGACTGCAAAAACTCACAAAGATGACAGTGAAGTGCAGGGTGAATATCTTATTTATATTTTCGGGGAAGGTAAGTATATCATTATGTGGGAGGGACAGAAATGCCCCTTTACCCTATAAAATAGATAATGGAACAACCACAACTTTCACCTATTATTACATTTTTCTAAAATGATGTATATGTTTTTAAATGAAAAGCAAAAATTCACTCCCTGTGTTATTGCTATGCTCACTTTAGCCATGCTAAAATAATCTGAATGCCAAACCACCACATTTACCACAACTTTACTTTTTATTATGGGCGTCCCCTGTCCAGATTAATTTCCTGTTGAGAACTATTTCTGTTTGGGTTCATCCATTTGGGACAAGCTACTAATAATATCATTAATCATTAGCATGTTTGTTATATTTGCTTAGTTAAATACTGGGCTATATACCTGTTCTGTAGTTCTGCATATATCTCAGATAATACTAATCGTTACCATTTACTAACCAAACTTTCATTCCATAATGCTTAGCTTTGTCACCAATTCAAACATTCTTGTATGCAATTATTGTACAGTGCTATCTAGACACTCCTGCTGCCATCGTATTATGATATTTTCACAGAATGTTTTAAATGTATATCTTCTTCTTCTAAAAATATATATAGAAGCAGTAACCTAAACAACCTGATATTATTACTTTCCATGGGCGTGCAAATAAATCATTTTACTCCCACAGTATGTAATACTTATATAATACATAAGGCTAGGCATTTTCAATGGGGAGGTGCAGTGGCGAGAATCTATATTACAATCACTCAGTGATGTCACTGAGTGACTTCCTGTCTCCCACTGCCCCTCCCATTGTCTCCCCCTCCCTGTATTAGTCATTTATATAGGAAGCCCTGTTTATTGTTGACACACAATGTTCGGTTCTTCTATTTCTTTTCAATAGGAACAGTAATTAACTAATTATACATTAAACAGGGATTCCTATATAAATGACTAATACAGGAAGGGGGAGAGACAGAGGTAATGGGCATGGTTTTTTGGCTGGCCATATGTATTATAAGAAATAATACGCTAACTACAGTGTAATATACGGATTTACTTCACCTGCGGCCTCGTGCTTCTATATGGTCAAGGAGCTCCTCAGTGGCGTAATATCCTTATATTACACTGTAGGTAGCGTATTATCCCTTATATAGCATAGGTATACCACCAGAATATCTGACTTCCTACACTGTAAAATGACTTTTCCCTCCTGCTGGACAACAGGAAGCACAAGTTGTCTGAAAGTGGGCTGGGGGTGCAGCGCTTTGAAAGCATGCATAACAAATGTAGTTGGTTTGCAGTTCCGAAACCTAATGGAGAATATCACATTAGCAAATAGGAACTGTGGTACACAGGCTCAAGTGTCTGTATGTCTATTTCTCCATATAAATATTGGATTCAATAATTAATTGTTACAATACTAACCTTGTTTCTTCTATAAACTGTCCTTATATTTAATATAACCATTGTTTAGATAGGAGTTCCAGCATATAAAGTTCCACCTTCCTGTGGATCGTCTCTTAAATAGGCAGATGTGTGTAGAGTAAAAGCGTTCAATCTTCACTACTACTGCATATTACTGGGCATTTTACATTAATGGACCATATTGTCTCCCCTGTCTTTGTTGTCAGTCTAAGGGGCCCTGTTGACAAAGTCGTTGCCAACATGTGTAGCCAGATATTTTGCAATATGATAATTGATATTACTTATTCTTAAGAATAGAATGTTGATAGGTTAATGTTTTTTATTACATTGACATTACCTTAGAGCAGTGATTTTACATTACTGACAATTTATATTAATTGACTTGTCATTAGTTACCATTGTTGATAATGCTGGAATTATATAAATGCAGTAAGTCCTGGTGGTGGATGCTAGTCTTTTCATTATTTCGTGATGTTGGTGGTTAGGTTATCGGGAACTGGGCTGGGATGATACTTTATGCTTACTGTTCCAAATGTTGGTCCTAGGAAACCTTCTCCATAGAAAATCATAGGATTCTGAAACATCTACATTGTGGCATTTTAAGCAGCGGAATAATACGGATCAAAATGTAGTGCTAATAATGTAGGAAATTTGGTAAATGGTCCCATCAATTTGACAAGTAAAAACAACAGAACATTTAATATTACCTGATCAGGGCATAATTATAGTACACATATATAAGTCAAGAAACCTCAAATAGCAGGTTTAAATCTAGCCTTACATCCTACCTATCTGGTAACCTGCACAGTCTATGATTGTTTTATTTGCACTGCATACATCTCACTCCAGCACGTATACCCATTCCATTATATCCATACAATACAAGAATTGTGGAAGCACTCCAATTAGGCTAATTTACAACTATATTTAGTGGAAGTGCTACTGATCTGGTCAAACATTTATACAAACATAGAAAAGATAATCAATGCACATTCCTAATCACAGTAATGTATACTAAAACCCCTTTGTTTATAAAGTATACCAGTGTGCAGATAATGATATTGTATGGGGCCAGGAATGTGCATTGATTATCTTTTCTATGTTTGTATAAATGTTTGACCAGATCAGTTACTTCCACTAAATATAGTTGTAAATTAGCCTATTGGAGTGCTTCCACAATTCTTGATTGTATGTATTTATTGGGAGGCTTGGTCAAGCCTCCATTGGTAATAGCACCCCCAACACGCCCCTTTAATGGGAGGTCCTATGCCTTTAATATAAAGCACTGGGTGGCCTCTTCCCTCATTTTTAAAAAGCCAAAGGCTGAGGGGGAAGGGAGAGAGCCTGTTTATGGATCCAGTGTGTAAGAATGAGAAATGCAAAAGTTGCTAATCGTAATTGAAGTAAAAGAAATTGAAAAGGTTAGACGTTTAGGACCTTCCAGACTGGGGTTACCTTGACGTGGTTGGAAGCTTTCATTCATGTGATCACAGTAATGTATACTAAAACCCCTTTGTTATAAAGTATCCATGTGCGAATAATATGATTTGTGTGGGGCATAGGAATGTGCATTGATTATCTTTTCTATGTTTGCATTCCTTATATCTGTAGTTACCCACCTAACTAGATTGTAAGCTCTACAGGATAGGACCTCCTTTCCTCTTGTGGCGCCCTAGCACGTCTATTTATATAATATATATATTTATGTCTGTACTTCTAGTTTTATCCCCCTTGTATGACTTTATAGTATTTAATACTGTACAGCGCTGGCGTCCCCAAGTGACGCTTTAAATAAATAACTATACACATACATATAAGATATGTTTTTAAAAAAGTTCCAATACAGTTGAGCAAAAGCAATGACTAATATTCAGTGTTAATAATATTCATCATGGGTAATATTCCTAATTGGTAATATTCAGCAGGGGTAATATTCATCATTGGTAATATTCAGCAGGGGTAATATTCATCATTGGTAATATTCATCATGGGTAATATTAAGCATGGGTAAAATTCAGCAGGGGTTATAATTAGCAGAGGTAATATTCAGCAGGGGTAATATTCAGCATGGGTAAAATTCAGCAGGAGCAAAATTCAGCAGGGGTTATAATTAGCAGAGGTAATATTCAGCAGGGGTAATATTCATCATGGGTTATATTCAGCATGGGTAAAATTCAGCAGGGGCAAAATTCAGCAGGAGTTATAATTAGCAGAGGTAATAACCAGCAGGGGTAATATTCATCATTGGTAATATTCAGCATGGGTAAAATTCAGCAGGGGCAAAATTCAGCAGGGGTTATAATTAGCCGAGGGACTATTCAGCAGGGGTAATATTCATCATGGGTAATATTCAGCATGGGTAAAATTCAGCAGGGGCAAAATTCAGCAGGGGTTATAATTAGCAGAGGTAATATTCAGAGGGGTAATATTCATCATTGGTAATATTCATCATGGGTAATATTCAGCATGGGTAAAATTCAGCAGGGGCAAAATTCAGCAGGGGTTATAATTAGCCGAGGTAATATTCAGCAGGGGTAATATTCATCATTGATAATATTCAGCATGGGCAAAATTCAGCAGGGGTTATAATTAGCAGAGGGACTATTCAGCAGGGGTAATATTCATCATGGGTAATATTCAGCAGGAGTAATTATTATTATTGTGGATTTATATAGCGCCAACATCTTCTGTAGGGCTTTACAATTACATGTAACTTATATAGGATAAAGGTAGGTACATACTCACAGGTCTCTACCCCTGTACTGTCCGGCGGCGCTCAAACGCTTCCTGCACCTCCCGACCACGGAGGTGTATGTATCCTTTCCGGGACTGGTATCGAATGTATATGAAGCAGGCTGCACGCTCACAGTAGCTAAAATGAATCCTTTATTTCACATAAATCCTTAGAACCACATGGCACTGGATACAAACAAATGATGAGGCCTCTGATGAAAAAGGCTGATGAGGCCTCTGATGAAGTGACTTACTCACGAAACGCGTCAGGCACACCTGTGTCCTACGAGTCTGTCCATTTTTTTGTATCCAGTGCCATGTGGTTCTAAGGATTTATGTGAAATAAAGGATTCATTTTAGCTACTGTGAGCGTGCAGCCTGCTTCATATACATTCTTTACAATTACATGTATTCATTCGTATCAGGCCATGCCCCAAAGAGCTTACAATCTAAGCACATTTATTTGACACATACAACCTATCAGTATGTCTTAATGATTGAGGGGGAAACCAGAGTGCCCGGAGGAAACCCACACAAGCACAGGGAGAACATACAAACTCCTTGCAGAGTAATATTCATCATTGGTAATATTCATCAGGGATAATATTCATCATTGGTAATATTCAGCAGGAGTAATATTCAGCATGGGTAATATTCAGCATGGGTAATATTCAGCAGGGAAAATATTAGGCAGGGATAATATTTAGCAGGGATACTATTCAGCATGGGTAATATTTTACAGGGGTAATATTCAGCAGAGGTAATATTTAGTAAGGGTAATGTTCATCATGGGTAAATCAGAAGGGATAATAATCAGCATGGGTAATATCCAACAGGGGTAATAATTAGCATGGGTAATATTTTACAGGGGTAATATTCAGGAGAGGTAATATTTAGTAGGGGTAATATTCAGCATGGGTTATATTCAGCAGGGATAATAATCAGCATGGGTAATATCCAACAGGGGTAATATTCAGCATGGGTAATATTTAGCATGGGTAATATTTAGCATGGGTAATATTCAGCAGAGGTAATATTTAGCAGGAGTAATATTCAGCAGGGATAATAATCAGCATGGGTAATATTCAGCATGGGTAATATACAGCGTGGGTAATATTAAGCAGGGGTAATATTCAGCAGGGGTAATATTTGGTAGGGGAAATATTTAGAAGAGATAATTCTCGCAGGGGTATATTCCCGTCACGGGGCATAATTTGGTAGGGGAAATAATTTAGAGAGATAATATCTAGCAGGGGTAATATCTAGCAGGGGGAGGGGAATGTTTTAGCAGGGGTAATATTCAGCAGGGGGGATTTCGTTAGGGGTAATATTAATAATGTTACATAAAATGGCAAATTCCCAGCTTTGGGGGACACCTTCAGTGTACTTATTTTACAAATACTGGTGTGGCGTGGGTTAAAGTAAACCTACAGTTTCGGTCTCTCTGCAAATGTTGCATCCCAGTGGCAGCAATTGAAAGGTTAAATTGGGTTTTAACTTAAATAAGCTTCTATCACTCTTTGAATAATATTCGCTCTTCTGAATAATGAATATCCATTGTAAAATTCTTCTCAATGATTAAATCGAGGTGTCTCTGCCTTTTCTGGGAACAGTTGTTTGATTTGAAATGTTAATGTTTCATAACTTTCACAAATCAGGACCAATGTCACTGTAAGTTTTTTGCTATGGGAAAGAAAACCCGAGTCAGCCAAAATAGGTGGAAAGAATTATTGCAGGTGACAAACTATCAAAGATATTTTAGTTGCATCGTGTTTTAGATGAAGCATCTCCCAGAAATGGCAGGCACCATTTATTTAACCCAAAATCACTCAGCACTAGATTTGTATCCAAGATAAAAATACATATTTTCAAAGATGGGAATACATTGCCTTTAAAGCAGATACACCCGAAGATTTCGGATTTCAGGACTAGCAATATACTTGTGAGAATTATTTATTTACACATCAGAATCTGCTTTAATGTTATTCCCTTCCAAACGGAGAGCTCTGATGTGAAAGTGCTGACATCTAACACATAATACTTACTAGATGCAGTTATATAGCTTAGTACCCAACAGACAGTTCAGTTCTTTTAGTTCTCAGTTATTTTGGTAGGCCAGAACTAGTTAGGTATGCAAGTAAGAGTAAAATAAAACATTAGTATGTATCCCACCCCTCCCAGTAGTTCTGGGAGTCTCCCAGCTTCCGGGGGTTATTTCAGCAAACATGCAAGACCATGCCAAACTCCTGCAAGGCCAGAAGTCCGGGAACTGCCTGGAAAGTAGGGGAAATGCCGTAATATTGTCAAAAAAATTACTTAAATCCCGGGGGTGGTCTTTTTTGGGTGAGCCGGTGAGGGGTGAACATAAGAACAGTTAGTGATAGGTAGCTAGTAACATTGTTAGGGAGGTTGAATAAAGACATATACGTCCACCCAGTCCAACCTTGATACCATCCTCTTAAACCCTACCTAACAGTTGATCCAGAAGAAGGAAAACAAACCTGCTAAAAGGGAGGAGGATTCCTGGCAATCAAAAGGTTCCCTGGATCAACCAGAACTACAGTATATGTATTATACCAGTAATTCTCTATATAGTTTTGGTTAAGAAACGTATGCAGACCACTTATTTTAAAGCCATTCAATGAACTTGCCATTACCACATCTGCTGTAAGACAGTTCCCTGATCTATGTCAGAAAAACCCTTTGGCCTTTAAAAAAAATGACTTAACAATCCCACAAAAGTGACATAAAACTTGCCCTTGGAAGAACTGGGCATGAGGGTAATAAACAGAGGCTCCCCCAGTAACGAGTCACCTTAAAACATTCAGCATCTGAGGGTATGGTAAATTAATCCCTCTGGATATTCACATTAGATGTCCTATGTCCTAAAGAATTAAATTCTAATTTAGGTCTATCATGTTTCAAAAGATAATGAAATATGTCTGCATTTATGTTTCTCTATGTTTCTGATGATTATGTTACAGTATATGATGCTTGCTGAGAATGTTAGCTTTCTTATTTTCTGGCAACAATGTTGTCTGTTTGTATATATTGTGGCCACTAGATGTCTATCTAGATACTTGTCTCTCACCTATCTATAGGTGTAGCTAACACAATTATTTATTTGTTTTGTCGTGTCTGATGAAGGTGCCACTGGGCCCTAAAACGTCACATGTTTTTTATGATATAATAAACACAATTTTATTTCAACACTGATTTGACGGTATCGTATCAATCTATAAGACAGACTTAAATGTAAATTATACATGTACCTTTTCAGTACTGTGTACAATGGGCTAGAACTCGAATCCGAGCTCAAAAGAAACTCTAATAGTTCAGACAGTCGGACTATTTAGAACTTCCTGAAAGTTCATAGTTCGGGTTTCCAAACTTGCAGACATGCTTTTGATAACCCCCGAATGTAGCGTTTTGTTTGGTAACCCTCAAATGTATTGTTTCGGTAACCGTTGATTTGTTGATAACTCTCGAATGTATCATTCAGTAACCCTCGAATTGGCCACACAACCCTCGAATTTAGCAAGCAGAAACCCAACAATTTGCCCATCGTGGGGAAAGGTAGTGTTTAAACAAGTTTTGGTAATATGCACATGTTCCCCAGACCATTATGCAGGTCCCAAAGCCATTTACAGTAACTTACCATTGCTATTTTATTTGTAATTAACTAGAACTTTTCATTCAAACTATTTTCTCCCATTGACTTTAAAAAGTTTGGAAACAAACCAAACTTTAGGAAGTTCGGCCATCTCTAGTGCTGTGGAAGGCACCTGAGATAACTATGTAATCCTGTGCTACAGAGAGGGCTGGGCCTATAGTCACTAGTAAGTACCATGACCATAACAAAATTCCTGGTGGCTGAATGTTTTTATATAGATACAGATATATTTTATATGTCATTGAACATAATTACCGTAGCCATGAAATTAACCAGCTCACTAAATTCAAAAAAGCCTCAAGAATAAATAGAATCTATTAAAGGTACAGGACATAAAACTGCTGGGCAACTTTTAATATCCATTTTTTAAATGTATTTTTTCCTATACTACATAGGTGTGTCATAGCATAGTATGGCTATGCAACATGAATTTTCTTTCCCGCATTGTAAAATAATAAGATATTAAAAGTAGCAAGAATACCATGGCCATGGTAAAGTACATTTAACGGACTATTATTTATATCATGTATCCCCTTACTTCCCAACATTGACCAGGAAGGAGCCAGGTCGGGGGCGACTCCTGTGAAGTCCAGACATGAAGTGCCATCTGCTGGCTATGGGTAACATTAATCATATCTGATACAGGTCTCTGAATCCTAATCCTAAAAATCAAACCATAGATAATAAATGAGTCATTCGTGTAGTAACAGCTATTAGACTTTGCATGTACATACTGTAATAGAACAAAGCCATGCAAAAACAGATCTAAACATGAAGGGGCTCATTAAAAGGAAGGCGGTGCGCATGTTTTAGGTATTAAAGACGCGGTATCAATTTAATATCTTTAACTCCTTCATTGCGCCAGCTATGCAGGTATCGCAAAAGACACCCACGTAATGCCCGCAAGGATTTAATATCACATTTGCGCTAGATTTAGAGTGATATTTTAATATTGCACTGTTTGTAAATCCCTTTTGGGGTTTACTCAACATACAAACCGAATATTTACCTGGAGTGACTGTGGCTCTGGGTAAATCTCCCCATAATATTTTATACTCAAAAGTAGAAACTTGCAGCTCATTCCTGTCAAGTAGAAGAATTAGATAGTTGCACTCTTTGAAGTCACAATGTGTGATATATAAAATGGATTTATGTTCCTCTCTCCCCTTCTTGCTGTCATCAGAGCACATCAATCCTTATTTATCGCCCCAGGAACAGCACAATTATGGTAATAAATAATAATAGGATCCTGTAGAACCTGAGTGATGAGACTTCTGAGAGCTCATTCTCATCTCTCTTGTGTGGTAACAACCGTCTGTGTAATATAATGCCAGGCAAATCAGGAACACTGAATATTAAGAGATGACTGGCACATCACATGGGCGATAAATCTTACCGGTACACATGCCATTCATGATAGGCAGGGTAGCAAGGTTGTAATTGCCAGTAATGTATTAAAATGTCCCAGTTAAAGCCATATTTAACAACACTTCATAAATCTGAGACTGTGCTCACTGGGAAGAACGATGGATGTAATGCAGGTTGTCGTAATTCATTTCCTCAAATTACCCTTTAACCCTGTCCCACTTAATGTGTTCTGGACCGTCACTGATGGAAAATCACAAGTGAAACATATTATGTCTTCAAGCAAGAACATTTTAAAGGTGGGGCAACTTGAGCTTTACCAACGAATTGAGCATGTTGTTCAGTTTACTAAAGAGATGCGGACAATGCTAGAGCTGAATTCAGGTAAAGGGTGCATTAACCTTCCTATAGTTGGGTAATATATAAAGAATTGTCTGTGTGTGTGTTGATCTTCCTTGTGAAAATACAGTTGTATTAACTGCTTCATTGACAGTGATAATGACTTCCACATAACACATTTACGATACAATATATAAGCCATATCCACTCTTTGCGCTGTGTGTTTTTCTTTTGCAAACTCATGTAGACACCGACGATGGAGACAGCCAATACTGTACATAATAGGGCCTTATTCAATAAGAGTGCAAACTGTCTTAATTTGTAGAAACCTACCAAGGTTTTCTAACTGTAGAAAATGAATCATCTGATTGGATGAGGCAAATTAACAGCTCAGGCAAATTTTTTGCATCTCTTTTGTAAATAATAAATGTTTTTAAAAATGTTGCCAGGAACATAATAGAATGCGCATATAATGGTATACAAGTATCTGTAAAGCATAAAGTAAGGAGGGGGTTTAAAGTTCCTGCAAAGCCTTCTGGAACAAAAGGTTTCTTTACAGGCTCATCCTAAAACCCACATTGCCTAACACATCTTAGATCTCTTCATTGCAAGATATGGAAGTTTTTGTTAGGGGTTTCTTGAGGTTATAACTTTTTTTTGATGTTTGTAATATATTGATTTAAGAAATCTTGCTGGATATTGTTTGCAGTGGATGCAAATGCACACCTACAAATGATATAGACCAGCTGTTCTTCAAGGCTGGAGAAAGATAAAATGTATCTAGAGTAGCACAGGGCGCTGGACTTAACAATGCACACTTAACCACTTTGTTTCAAAAATATTAGTAGGAATTAGGGATAATCCGAATTTACATCCTAAACCAGGTTTCGGCTCAACTGCTTGTTCTGCTGTAGAAATTTCCCATGTTGAAACTACAGACAACATTTTGACAAGGATTCCTTTTAAAGGGCATGTCCAGTCTAAATAAAAACTTTTGAAATTATGTAGTTAGCCCCTGTCCACCCCAAACGCTATATTAGTTTATTAAAAAAAGATTTAGAACTCTACTTACTTGCCTTCATTCCCCCCTAGCACTGTGATCCGACTTCCTGCTTGCCAGAACTGCAAACGGGGGGCCAACCGGCAGTGGCGTCTGTGATTGATTGGCTAAGAGGCACCAATCACAGATGTGGCTGCTATTAATGGAGAGCGAGACTTGAATGGAGGGCTGAAAGTACAGTTCTAAATCTTTTTTTAGTAACTAATATAGCAGTTGGGGGTGGGCAGGGTATCTACTATGTATCCCAATGTTTGTACACTAGGGTCATATTTATAAAGAATCGCTATTTTTGCCATTTAGCTATCGCAGGACATTGCAATGACAATAGAGCTATTTTCGGCTTATTTATAAAACGCTTGTTTTTGCCTTTGTGGAAAAGTATTGCTTTGCGGTAGTTTTCGCCTTATTCATTGCAGTAAGTGTGGCATCACTGCAAAAGAGACATTGCTCTCTAGTGTAATTTCAGAGCTATTTTTGTCATTTTTTTTTATCTAAAGCCATTTATAAATAGGTGAAATTTCGCCTTTTTGCCCCTTTTCTCTCTTTTGTTGGCATTTTTTTGCAGTGTTACCAAAATTTTCGCCAAACATCATTACTTACTGGAATGTTCCATTACCATGACTATTTCTTACACAGCACTATGGTATGTTCCCTTATTAATGGAACTGTGTTAATAGAACCTTAAAGCCTTGAGCCAGTCAGCAAGAAAAGAAACAGTTGGCAGTATGGCCTCGTTTACACTAGACACGGACCAAATGGCCACAAATGATCCTTTTCTTTAGTCTGTTTTGGTCCATTTTTAGAGGTCATTTTTCCCTATCTTTTTAATTAAACGCATCTGTTTCCTTACAGAAATGTGTGCAGCAGTTGTTTAATCCTGGTCAAAACCTACCACAACGTATATTTTCTGTCCGGACAACGACAAAACAGGTCTAGTGTGAACGAACCCTTATACTCACTGACTGCGTTTTGGCTCTCATTTATTAACATATGTTCTCTTATGTTAGAGATGGGTCAGTGACAGTGACTGTGGGAGGAGTCAGAACCAGTCATAAGAATTGCATGAGTATAATTCTCCTTAATTGATTCTTTCTTTCTTCTATTGTCTGTATCTAATACCTTTTCTAAGAAGTGTATGGGCACTTAGTCATTAGAGACTAAGTAAAAAAATGTATGTTTCAAGCTGATTGGTGGACTGCTGATAAATTCAATACAAGGCGCATATTCAGCACCTTCTGTCTCTCCCTACTCCTACTGCCGCTCTTCCTTGAGGCCTAGTACACACAACCCATCTTCTGACTGACTACTACTAGTTAATAAACTAATTGGTAATCTGCCAGTTTGGAACCATTGAGGAACCACATTATTTTTACACAAATGATTGCATGGCTTTTGAAGACCATGTGATTTCAATTAATTTTACCTAATAAATTTACCTAAACCTCATATCAAAACTTTCAGTTGCAGGACATTTTTTAGCCACTATTTCGACCAATAAATATCATACTGGTTGATCAGGTTAAAAATACAGACTTATGTGTACCAGGCCTTGCAAACTCCAATGCACTGACAAATAGATGTTTTAAATATTTTTATAGTCGGGTGTGGTCACAAAGTCAGTGGATGGTTGTTGCAGTCCTGCTGACTAGTGTGTAATTGTTGAGCAATGCATTATGGTATTGAAAACTGTTGTGCTGGAGAAACATGCATATTATTTATATTTCATAGTATACAGGGGTGGTGAATGTAATGTATTCAAATAAAACTAAACATATATTTCCCTTTAAACCCAAGTGGAAAACAAACAAGACTAGAAGATATCCTCTAGCTTTTGTAGTGGTGATGTGAAATAACATTGTTGCAAACAGAATTCCACACTGTCAACAGCATCCAAAGCAGCATAACAAGGCTCTCATGAGCATGTTATAAAAACAGCAGATTACACACATACAAAAGTGTAGTTGTGTGTTTTCAAGATGCAGTTTAAGAAGCTACAGTATATTGTGAGACGGGGAATCATGTTAAAAAGGTGGAGGGGAGTTTTAATAATCAATTTTATAAAACAAAGGGTGATCGGCATAAAACTGTTTCAGGGCAATGCACAAACGGTTAGCGTGGCTTAAACTCCTTCCTTGCGGAGGCTGCGTGCCTAACACGAAAGTTACCGTGCAGCCACTCCAAGCTATGTTATATGCTGAAAGTGCCATTCTATTACGGCACTTTAAATGCCAGCTAATAGCTGGCGTTAAAAAGTGGCAGAATAGAGAAGCAGATAGTAATGTGTTGTTTGCACCGGGTTGCCGATAGCATCTCTCAGTGCATTGCCCTTTTTCCCTGGTTTTGTAGGGGCAGTCCTATTTCGTAATCTGTGTACCATCCCAGACAGCAGAGAGCCATGTCCCAGAATGTGTGGGGTTGGGAAGGGCCAAGGTAGAATAGAAAGTCCAGGGTGGGTTCTCGTGGGGCAAAGGGCAATAGGTGCACCGGAAGGTCCCACTCATATTCCACCTCCTGCTCGTTTAAGTGATATAACTTTTTGAAACCAGAGCTTCAGAAAGGCCCTGGCAGTAGGACATCCTGCAATGAACCCCATGTCATTTTCATGTCTGAGGTCCTACATTTTTGTATTTATGCAGTTTACAGAGTCAAACATACAATATTACACAGAATTTAAGTTTATCTATGCACAATCTTACATGTGTTTGAGATCACCGCAGTCAGAACCAATTTGAGCCTTTAACATACTTAGTAGAAAACAGAACTGAAAGAATTGTGAATTCATCCAGCAGATATTATATGATATACATGTATCTGCTCCTTAGGCATCCCATCATTGGAGGCAATGTATTACAGTAGCTATCATCATCTTCCTTGATATGGCAATCAAAGGATTTCTCTGTCTTTAGCTTCTACTCCTGAAATTTAAATCTGGCCTGGAATGGGACCACATTGTTTAGTAATTCCCTAAGATCAGCCATAAACCAGTAAGAGACATTTTAAAACATAACAAAAGGTCCTAAATGGCAACAATATAGTCATCTTTCCTTTTCCATTTTTTTGGTGGCTCAGTAGGCAGAGGGGCAATTTCCTCCTGGGTCACTATTTGTTACACAATTTTGGTCATAGCTGCGGTGTGATGTCATGCACAAGACCGCACAGAATTGACCAGCCTGTGAATGGTCCTATTAATGTCACAGCTCTCTGGTTGCTCCCATGCAGCGGCACTCCCTGATGACTGTACAGTGCCATTCATTCAATTGTTCACATTTTGGCCATACACGCAACAATCCTAATCATACAATATCAGATATTGTCCGATTGTATTATTGTGTATGGACGATCTCACCATGATCTTGCACGTATGATTATATATACCCAACTATCAGACAAGCTGGAAAAAAATTAATTATCCAAAACTAATCATGCAATACCAGGATCAGATGATGGAGTTTGTTACGTGTAGGGCAAGATTTAAACTCCTAACTGCTTACCCGTATCAAGGTTCTAATTAACAGAACTGTAAGTGCAAATAAGTGAGTGTTTAGCTAGCCTGGGGGTAACACAAGTGTGGAGAACTGTAATTGGTCCTGCCAACAAGGTGTTTAAGTTAAGTTAAGAGCTGGAAGAACACACATACTTTTGCAATAAATTTATTTGGCAAAATATTAGTTTTTAATCATGAATAAAAGATTTTAAAAAAAATGTTACTGCAACCCAATAGCACTGGCAGTTGGCACATTGGAACACAAAAAAAGGTCTGTGTGTATGCTCCACTTCTCTATGTTTGCCCCCTAGTCTACTTCTCCTGTCCCCTCTGCCTGTCCTGTTGACTTTTTAGAAGAAAAAGAAAAACCTTCCTGATTAGAGTGATAGTATACTTCAAGCAAACGAGATACACTGCTTATTTACAATATATCACTTTTAATTCCTTTAAATTTTCATTCACATGTTTTGTTTTATATTCGGGGATGGCTTAGCTTAGTTTTTCCCCTTTCACCCCACCCCCTGCATGGAAGCCAAGAGCCACTCACACCATAGGAATGAGGTTGGGGGGGGGGGGGATAGCAGAATTTTTATTAGGTTCTCAGCTTAATTAGCCTAAGTTACACAATCATGTCAGAGTAGCGTGCCATGACTACTAAAGGCCGTCTGGCAGTTTTACCCACAACTGACAGCCTAAATCAAAAACAGAAAAATCAACATGTCAATAATTGCATGGGGCATTGGAATGGATTACACGGCAAGCGGTCGGCTCTGGATTGTATAGCACAGAGACTCTGCTGCTCCGTGCTGTTTTCCAATAGAGGGTTACACTGCCTGCTGCATGTTCACATCAGAAACTTTCTGGGAACATCGCAGGGATGTGACTCCTGCAAAAGAATCCACATTGTTTCATAACTTGTACTAAGGAGACATGAACTTTCTAACCAATAACCTAACAACTGTCCTTTAGTAGTTGCCAAATTCCAACCCCCCACCACCACCACCCCACTACCCCCAAAAAAACCACTCTCACGATTCACACAGGATTTACAGATGGAACGAGTTTTTAATAGGCGTGTTCTGTCACACACGTTGTAATAAATACAAGCAGAATGCACCGGACACAAACATTAAAATCTGCTCTCTGTGCTTTGGAACAATGTAAGCTGTACAGAAACTAAAAGTTTATACCCACACTAGCTGACCGCTTTCTGCAGTAACTGCAGGGCGTCTCTAGGGTTTCAAAAAGCACAGGTCACTTTGGGCCTCCTTGTGCTTGTGGTAGCGCAAATTGTTGTGGTCACGCACCCTTCTTCAACCCTAATTAAGCCACACCCATTTGGTAATTAATAGAGATAGACCGTAGCCAGAGAGGCACAAACAGAGATAGATCAACACAGCCATATAGTGATAAAAAATAGACAGAAATACAGAGACATAGAGATACGAGTTATGCAGCTGCTGGTAAAGGGGTTATAAATAGCGATTATGCTATTAAAGGGCAAGTCCACCCCCAAACTAAAATTTAACCCACTACGGGCCTCACTGTGTAGTGTTAAAAAACCTTACCTTACATCTCTGCCTCCTTATGGTTCTCCTGCAGTGCCTGTTTCAAAGTTGAAAAAACTTTACGAGGTGTCGTGAATCATCCGGTCCCTGTTACTTTCTCCTTAACCTCAGTAAGGTCTGTGACATGCACAGGGTTCTCTTTCTCCCTGCTCCCTCCCTCTGGATCTCTTTTTGCTGCCTGGTGCCCTACTCTAAAAACTTTAAATATTTGCAGGCACCCTAGCCCACCCCCACTACTAGGTTCGTTTGTTAAAAAAGCAGAACTCTACTTACATTACTCCCTGCTCTCATGCCAATCACGACGTGCTACTGCTTGCAACACATCCAGTAAGCAGAGGGTCAGGAACAGAGAGTCAGGAGAGCAAAGTAATGTAAAGTAAAGTTCTTTTTCTGTTTTAACAAACGAACCTGCATTGGGGGTGGGCTAGGGTGCCCTACAATATATTAAAAGGGGGTTTTTTTTTGCAGTGGGACATGCCCTTTAAGTGTCCGAAACCCGCTAAAAAAGTTTGAGCACTTTCCCCAAAGATCTGTCTGTGGAGAAGCTATAAAAGTAATTTAACCTTTTAAAGGGGAAATAGATATTTTATCTCTTAAGCTGGCAATTTTTTCGGGCAAACCGTCCAATATTTTTGTAGGTCAGCCGTTCCACCCCGGGAGGGTGAAAAGTGATCAGCTCGTTGTTAATCACCACTTCGCGGTCCTCCTATGTACTGAACAATTGTCCGAACAAACTGTCGTCATCGTGAGTTTTGGCGTCAACCGACAGTGATTCGTCTGGCCTATCCGCTCGCTTGTGGCGAACAGTTTGGTTGGGGCGAAATATTTGCCTGTGTGTACCCAGCCTCAGATAATGGAATATAAACTTGCTCTTTACTGTCATTAGGAGGTGCAATGTACCAGGGCCAAGGTGGTCCTCTCTCTCCCAGATACATGGTACCACCCCAGCAGCCATTGTGAATGCCTTTGATAAGTGTGTGTGGTTTAGTCTTTAACCCATTTAAAGGAACACTAAACCTGTGATTTTAGGTATAATGCTCTGTTTTCTATTATTCACAGTGGGTGAAACTCTTATTGCCACCTCCCTGTGATAATAATAGAACGCCCATGGGACAACTGGAACTTACTTTCCGGCACTCCACAGTTTAAAATCACAGGTTTATGTTTCCTTAATGACGCTGTATGTGGTATTCAGGATTCTTTATTGATATTTTAGCTCACAGGGTGGAAGGTATAATGGATTTGTTCTAGTTTGGGTCATGACATTGAGGTCAGGTCCAAATTAGTTTGTATGTCCCACCATTTGCGCCATCACCAAATGTTTCCTAACATATTTGTGATTACAACTGTGTTGTGTAATGTAACCAAACTTTGCGACCATAGCAATATTGGCATTATTCAGATTATAGAGCACTTTGTATTGAAGGATATTAAATATTGCTAGTACCACGGTATGCTTGGATATAAATAGCGATGGACAGTATCCCCACCTGCAGTTCCTTTTACATGACATGGAATAAAATAGTTTTAATGTTTAATGTTTAGATGACAGGGACTTTATAAGAAACTGATAAAACCAAATCTCAGACCATATTGGTTCTAGTATGCTGGGATTTTGACTTTGCATGCATGCCAGAATTTGTTGATTTGTAATAGAAGGACTGTACATTATAAAACCAAAGATGTTCTACTGATCTGGTCAAAAAACTCACATGTTCTCAAATATAGACAGATATAAATGCACATTCCTAGGCCTCAAACATATCATATTGGCTGCACACCTGCATACATTATAACAAATTGTTTATATACATAATTACGATAAAATATATGAAAGTACTTCTAGCCCAACCAAGAGCCTAACTTTTTGCCCCAAGCTTTTTTTTTTAGACTTTTGCCTCAAAAATTTCCCCTTGTATTAAAAGCAATTAGGTAAAAAGTCAGACCTTCTATACTAATGGTTACCCTTGGTGTGGTTATAAATGTTTAGTTGTTATGATCATGATAACGTAACTAAAATCCCTTTGTTTTAAAGTATAACACACGAAAGTTGATATTTATTGTATGAAGCCGGTGGCGACTGCGGAATAGTTGTTACAATTATCCGGATGTTGACCTGATAAGTGGCACACACTTTCTGATAATGTTCTCGCTATGCTCTAGCAAGCATCTGGTGCAGACTACATTCTTGTTAATGTGGGGTTTACTAAATTTCTCCTTATGTTAAAAATGGTCACAATCTAAATTGTTGCCCCAGCCCACACACCACATGGTGTCAGTGTGCAAATGGTAAATAAACCAAGGTGAGCCGACAGTGGGGGAAAAATTAGCACCAGTTTTTATGAAAAAAACTTAATTAACATCTTCCCAAGTACCCAGCCGCTTGTTTTATAAAGGTGCAGGCTGGCAACACATTCCACCTGCCGACACAAAGTTTCTTTTATAGACAACACATGAAACCACAATGGCTTCATTGCTTCCAAATAAAAAGAAATCAAATAACAAATAATAAACTAAAACGTGATAATAGAGGATTCAAGAGCTACTGAACGGCAATACTGAACACTCGTAACCTCCACCATAAACTTGCAAATCACAACGACAAAAGCTACTAACAGCATTGTTGTTCTCTAGCACTTCTATCAATATACTCTAGATGTCCTGAGATCTGTCGTTGAAAATCTAAGCTTACATTCATGAATGAGACTGTAGCCCTGAGGCAGGACAAAAAGCAGAGGCGTCGTGTAGTAGGAGCGTATGGCACAAACTAAATGCATGTTATTCCTTCCTCAATTTTAACATATGTACCCAATCCAGCTGTTCATCATGCAGACATGACCTTCTTCCTCGCATTAAACTGCTTAAAACTAATCCCATGAAAGCAGCAATGGCTTCAATACTTGGGGATCCAGCAGAAGAACCAAGTCTGATTAATACGAATGTTAATATTAAGAAATTTCTAATGTTTTGAAGATGGCTCCTGCCTGGACAATAGGCCACGCAAGGACAGGAACCAGCAGTGTTAAAAATCTTTGGAATTCGCATAATGAACTAAAAATGCTTGATTCATTAGTTGAAAAATACTAAAGCTCATAAAAGCCGATACATGCAATAAAGAAGGAAGAGCAGGCAAGTTCCTAAAAGGGGTAAGAGCAGGACATTCTAAAGGGGGAAAGCAGCAATCTAAAAGGGACAAGCACAAGTCTAAAAGGGAGAGCACAAGTCTAGAAGGGGCAAGAGACATGACAGTCTAAAGGGATGAGCAGGGTAGTCTAAAAGGGGGAAAGCAGGACAAGTCTAAAAGGGAAGACAGGCAAGTCTAGAAGGGGACAAGCAGGCAATTTTAAGGGGGGGCGAGCAGGACATCTAAAGGGGAACAAGCAGGAGTCTAAAGTGGCGAGCAGGACAATCTAAGGGGACGAGCAGGAAAGTCTAAAAGGGGAAGAGCAGGGAAAGTCTAAAAGGAGAAGAGGGCAAGTCTAAAAAGGAGCAGAAAGTCTAAAAGGGGAACGAGCATACAGTCAAAAGGGGAATAGCAGGACAAGTCTAAAAGGGGGACGAGCAGACAAGTCTAAAAGGGGAAACAGGACATCTAAAGTGGAAGACAAAATCCTAAGGGGAACAGACGCAGACAAGTCTAAAGGGGAAAACGGACAATCTAAAGGCGCGGCAGACAGTTAAAGGGGGAAAGCAACAAGTCTAAAAGGGATGACAGACAGTCTAAAAAGGGGAGAGCAGAAAATTAAAAGGGGACGAGCAGACCGTCTATAAGTGGGACAGCTGCTGCTGCAAATTCTAACAGAATAAACCGAATCTGGGTATTGGATTTAACATGGTATTATAATTGAATGTTTCTTCTAGCTCCACCCCTTTTTAAACCATTTATTTAACTCAAAGAGGTTATGATCCCTTTAACTTGGGCACATTACCAAATGCATGAATTAGAAAATTAGAACTAAATCTGGGACTTGAAATGCGATAGAACCTTCTGTGCAATTTAATGTCCCTAGAATCATTTCTTCTAGTGTAAAACGTTGTTCTTTGTTCGTTTGTAGAGTCTCGCTGGACTTGTTATGCCTTTCAGTTTAATGTAAAAAAGTTGCTGTATTTTCAATTGACAGTTAATATAATTTGAGTAACATCTGAAACCTGCGAGCATCTTTTTTGTCAGGGCCACATGCAACATGCATTACACACCACCCTTAATTGGCATCGACCAGAACATACATTGTAGGTATTTATAAGTTGATGAACTGAGCCTCTCTGTGATAATGTAGCAGAGAAAGGTCCTGATTAGGGTTTTTCTAAACAAACTGTGTCATGTTCTATCTCCAATAAACTGCATTACTTATTTGCTGCTTGTTGCTATCCTATTGAGCTTGCGGTTCCATAATGCGGGCATCCTAAAAAATCTATTACTGACAATCGTTGCTACTTGTTGGACTTTGCCATTGATGATCCAAGTGGAAAACCATGTAGTTGGTTACTTGGTATAGTGAATGGCCTCGTTACACTATAATTCTTTTTTTTTTTAACTTCCCAAGATTTCCTTACTACAGTAACTGGGCTGTGTGGTAAGTTGTTCAATCAGTTCCTTTTACCCTGTGACAGGTTCTAACTTTACTTTTAAAGATGCTGCAATATAGGATCCATATCTTCCAGGTAAATAGTAAGAAAAACCATAGCAACCCTGAGGAAATGCTTTTTCCAAGAGAGATGAAATAACTTACCACAGCTGGACTAAGCTAGAAACATATTGTAAATAACATGTATTAGGTTTATACTGTATAATCTTAATATAAGTGAAAATGGATATTTAATGAAATACTATTAGTTAGTATATGATTTTTCAGGTGACCTTTCAGGCCGTTCCTCAGGGGGAAAGTAGCTTTCTCCTAATTAAAGCCACATATTGCAATGCCGTCTTTTTGCTGTCACATTGAGATTGCATCTCAAACTGAGCTCAGTTTCCCTATTTACATACTGGTAGTTCTGTTGTATTCAATTAATCAACTGGACTGAAGTTTAAGTTCTTGAAGACGTTTCACTAGTCATCCGACTGGCTTTCTCATTCAGAATGACTTGTACAAGAATCTTTGGCAATTATGTAACCCTGGAAAATCCCAATTAGCATATCACAGCCAGGTTTTAAGGGCATGATTGGATAGTGGCTAAGAGGTGTTATAGAAACGCCCAGAGTAAGGTGTCAAAACAGCATTGTAATGGAGACAGTTGGTGGTCGACCCCCCCACACCTCTATTTAGGCTTGGTTTCTTTATTTGACATAATGGCCTCCTTAACACCTCTCTTGAACCAGTCACGTTCCTTTGCCATATGTTAAACATTACAATCTTCAAAGGTATGTCCTTTATCCTTAAGATGCAGGTAAATGGCTGAGTCCTGACCTGAGTATGGGCTCTCTGGGCTGGGCCATACGTTGATGCAGTTGCTGTTGGTGTTTACTAGTAGCTATGTCAGCCCCGCCTCAAGTGGGCCTGGGGTGACTGCTGTGGGGGAAACCAAGTTATTCACAGGAAACCTGATCATTTCCCCTTTGTATCTCTGCTCCAGTCACCGGGTTAATTCTCATGCCACCCTATAAAAAGCGCTCCACACGGTCACAACGTTATTTTCTGTTTGCCTTCGAACATGGGAGCATCTCACCCCTCCCGCCCATTCGTTTTTGTTATATGGTATAAGTGTGTTGGAAAAGTCATAGCTGAGCTGGCGGTACAACCCTTGCTTGGATATATTATGGAGCCTTTACATGCCCTCTGGCATCACAGAGGTTGGCATTCAAGATGTGATCTACATCTAAGATGGTTAACAACATGTATGGTTTATGGTACGCAGGGTGTGCAGTGGTATTAATATGCAAAAGTGTTATTTGGTAATATGATTATTTAACATCTCAATTATATATGTCAGTGGGTCCCCTTACTTTTCCAAGTCTCCTATTCCCTTTTTTTCTTTAATTATTTTCACTTGAGAAGGAGCACCTCAACTTCCACTAAGAAAAGCTTTAAATAGGCATGACAACGCTATTGTGTGTTGAGGCATCCACGGGGCGCTCAAAGATTAACATGCATCCCTTCGCCCAAAAAGCCCTCCCTGCCTTGTCCCTAAAACAAACTGAAATTTAAAAAAAACTTGAAAGTCACGATAGATAAATCTTGTATTTTCAGTAATTATGTTGAATAAGGATAAGTCTCATTTTTATTCTGTTCTTTGTAATTGTGTATATATTCTTCCTTATTAATTCAGATTTATGGGCTGTAATGAAACCCTATCCTGTATATATATACAATGATAATTAATCTGTGTTGTTTTACAGTCATCATCTGTTTTTTCAGTTAGCGCAGCCCAATCCCTCCCCCCCCACCTAGCTCTGTGCACCATACGCTTACACACCATGAGGTGGAGGTCTCATTAGAAACATTTCATGGCCAATCTAGGATATAAGCATCAGAAGAGCAGTGCACTGACCCCTTCGTATTACTGCTTTGTAGTGGAGCCTTTTCCAGCACCTTCTTCCACTCCATCCTCACTGCTTTGACCTTTAAAAAGCCTTGTCCATCCTCCCCTCCATCCATCTCACAGAGCTCTGTCTACGCCACTGAACTCCTGCTGGGAGTTAATTGTTCCCATCACCCTAATCCATCACACTAAATATAATAGTCATCATGGTATATTCATCATGGGTAATATTCAGCATGGGTAAAATTCAGCAGGGGCAAAATTCAGCAGGGGTTAATTAGCCGAGGGTAATATTCAGCAGGGGTAATATTTATCATTTATAATATTCAGCATGGGCAAAATTCAGCAGGGGTTATAATTAGCAGAGGGACATATTCAGCAGGGGGAATATTCATCATGGTAATATTCAGCAGGAGTTATATTATTATTGTGGATTTATATAGCGCCAACATCTTCTGTAGGGCTTTACAATTACATGTAACTTATATAGGATAAAGGTAGGTACATACTCCACGGTGCTCTACCCCTGTACTGTCCGGCGGCGCTCAAACGTTCCTGCACCTCCCGACCACGGAGGTGTATGTATCCTTTCCGGGAATGGTATCGAATGTATATGAAGCAGGCTGCACGCTCACAGTAGCTAAAATGAATCCTTTATTTCACATAAATCTTAGAACCACATGGCACTGGATACAAACAAATGATGAGGCCTCTGATGAAAAAGGCGATGAGGCCTCTGATGAAGTGACTTACGTCACGAAAAAGCGTCAGGCACACCTGGTCCTACGAGTCTGTCCATTTGTTTGTATCCAGTGCCATGTGGTTCTAAGGATTTATGTGAAATAAAGGATTCATTTAGTTTAGCTTGTGAGGTGTGAGCCTGCTTCATATACATTCTTTACAATTACATGTATTCATTCGTATCAGGCCATGCCCCAAGAGCTTACAATCTAAGCACATTTATTTGACACATAAAACCTATCAGTATGTCTTAATGATTGAGGGGGAAACCAGAGTGCCCGGAGGAAACCCACACAAGACACAGGGAGAACATACAAACTCCTTGCAGAGTAATATTCATCATTGGTAATATTCATCAGGGATAATATTCATCATTGGTAATACAGCAGGAGTAATATTCAGCATGGGTATATATTCAGCATGGGTAATATTCAGCGGGAAAATATTAGGCAGGGATAATATTTAGCAGGGATACTATTCAGCATGGGTAATATTTTACAGGGGTAATATTCAGCAGAGGTAATATTTAGTAAGGGTAATGTTCATCATGGGTAATATTCAGCAGGGATAATAATCAGCATGGGTAAATCAACAGGGGTAATATTAGCATGGGTAATATTTTACAGGGGTAATATTCAGGAGAGGTAAATTTAGTAGGGGTAATATTCAGCATGGGTTATATTCAGCAGGGATAATAATCAGCATGGGTAATATCCAACAGGGGTAATATTCAGCATGGGTAATATTTAGCATGGGTAATATTTAGCATGGGTAATATTCAGCAGAGGTAATATTTAGCAGGAGTAATATTCAGCAGGGATAATAATCAGCATGGGTAATATTCAGCATGGGTAATATACAGCGTGGGTAATATTAAGCAGGGGTAATATTCAGCAGGGGTAATATTTGGTAGGGGAAATATTTAGAAGAGATAATATCTAGCAGGGGTAATATTCAGCAGGGGTAATATTTGGTAGGGGAAATATTAAACAGAAGGCACACCAGCAAGATAAAAAGGTACAATTATAATACCTCTAGTCAAACATGCAGAAATCTATGGTCACTGATGGTCTAATTCAACTTTAAACAGATGTCACACATGATGATATTCAACAGAATTATAACAACTTTTAATTATTTATGGGTCCATATCTAAAAAATGGTAACCATTTCAGTATCCCCTTACGGTTTCCACTTGGAGAAAATCAGAATTTCTCTGATAGAATAGAGACACAGTGTTCACATACTATTTATAGCAAGGCATTTAATCTTGAACAAACAGTCAGGGGCTCCAAACCTCCCCTGTTCCCGCTCTCACCCCTCCGTAGCTGGTCTCTGTGTCTCCACGTTTCGGTGCGTGGTCACGTGATGCAAACCTCGCGATGGCGGTCAGTACTCCTCGGTAGTGTGCTCACTGCTGGGGCTTGTCCACGCCCCCATACAATATCACAGTTTTGTCCATGACCTGGCTTGGCACTCCTTCAACCCGATTCTTGATCCAATATTGAAGCAGCTCGTTTGTTTAAAAACAAATTCTTTATTTGCACATCACATTAAAATCAATTGTTTGTATGGGAAAAGAATTAGCACTCAAGTCTGACGCGTTTCGGGTCAGGTGACATTACACATAGACTCAGTGTGTCATAGTAGCCACCCTCCTTAAAAAGGGTTATAACCCAATCAGAGGTAAGTATAGTTTAACACTCGATGTATCAACCCATCATACATATTGGTTAAACAAAATGTTGTCAGTTTAACAATTAGTGTACACAACAGCAACATCTTACCACAGGTAAGTTTGTTATCTCATCCCATATGTGGCAGAATATGGGATATTACAAACTTCCTTGTAAAAAATGTATCCAACCAAGTGGATCATCAAGAAGGGACAAACAAGCGAGCATACAATAAACATTACTCTCGGCTGAAATGACATTTTCCAAACAATCGCACATCTGATGGACCTTAATCCATGGTTTAGGCAACATTTTGAGTGCCTTGCTATAACTACTGTAGTACCTCAACACAGGAGAATGGTCTTATCTACTCATTTAGATTACATTATCTTTTACTAGGAGGATATCACACTCTTTAAAGGGCATTTCCTCCCACGTATTCCCACATTTCAGCACTTGCTGTCCTTTTTACTAGTCTAACAACTTCTCCCTGGCTGAAAAATGACATCACAGACAATAAATGACAGCTGCTGAACAGGCTACCTCCTCTGCAAATTGTACAGGACTTGGTGCCTTGTACATGCATGTAATTGTCCTTAAGGGACACCATGACTTGGCAACATATGTTTATACTGGGTATGTACATTGTATTTACTTTGTGTACATTGTAATGATTTATTTTTTTTTAGGATGGTCCCATTCAGTTATATTATGGGGGGTTATAATTACATTGGTGAGTGTCTCGGGCCCTTTCTTTCTTGTGGATTGTAGCTTATTTGTATATTTTCATATACAGTATCATAGTACTATATACACGGTATGATATCACACCTTAATGAGCCTTATAGCTTATGTTGTATTCAGGTTTGTAACAAGCTTGTACAGCTTTAAAAGGAGACTGCAAAAACTCACAAAGATGACAGTAAGTGCAGGGTGAAATCTTATTTATATTTTCGGGAAGGTAGTATATCATTATGTGGGAGGGACAGAAATGCCCCTTTACCCTATAAAATAGATAATGAAACAACCACAACTTTCACCTATTATTACATTTTTCTAAATGATTGATATGTTTTTAAATGAAAAGCAAAAATTCACTCCCTGTGTTATTGCTATGCTCACTTTAGCCATGCTAAAATAATCTGAATGCCAAACCCACCACATTTACCACAACTTTACTTTTTATATGGGCGTCCCCTGTCCGATTAATTTTCTGTTGAGAACTTTTTCTGTTGGGTTCATCCATTTGGGACAAGCTACTAATAATCATTAATCATTAGCATGTTTTGTTATTTGCTTAGTTTAAATACTGGGCTATATACCTGTTCTGTAGTTCTGCATATATCTCAGATAATACTAATCGTTACCATTTACTAACCAAACTTTCATTCCATATGCTTAGCTTTGTCACCAATTCAAACATTCTTGTATGCAATTATTGTACAGTGCTATCTAGACACTCCTGCTGCCATCGTATTATGATATTTTCACAGAATGTTTTAAATGTATATCTTCTTCTTCTAAATATATAAGAAGCAGTAACCTAAACAACCTGATATTATTACTTTCCATGGGCGTGCAAATAAATCATTTTACTCCCACAGTATGTAATACTTATATAATACATAAGGCTAGGCATTTTCAATGGGGAGGTGCAGTGGCGAGAATCTATATTACAATCACTCATGATGTCACTGAGTGACTTCCTGTCTCCCACTGCCCCTCCCATTGTCTCCCCCCTCCCTGTATTAGTCATTTATTAGGAAGCCCTGTTTATTGTTGACACACAATGTTCGGTTCTTCTATTTCTTTTCAATAGGAACAGTAATTAACTAATTATACTTAAACAGGATTCCTATATAATACTAATACAGGAAGGGGAGAGACAGAGGTATGGGCATGGTTTTTTTGGCTGGCCATATGTATTATAAGATATACGCTAACTACAGTGTAATATACGGATTTACTTCACCTGCCCTCGTGCTTCTATATGGTCAAGGAGCTCCTCAGTGGCGTAATATCCTTATATTACACTGTAGTAGCGTATTATCCCTTATATAGCATAGGTATACCACCAGAATATCTGACTTCCTACACTGTAAATGACTTTTCCCTCCTGCTGGACAACAGGAAGCACAAGTTGTCTGAAAGTGGGCTGGGGGTGCAGCGCTTTGAAAGCATGCATAACAAATGTAGTTGGTTTGCAGTTCCGAAACCTAATGGAGAATATCACATTAGCAAATAGGAACTGTGGTACACAGGCTCAAGTGTCTGTATGTCTATTCTCCATATAAATATTGGATTCAATATTAATTGTTACAATACTAACCTTGTTTCTTCATAAACTGTCCTTATATTTAATATAACCATTGTTTAGATAGGGTTCCAGCATATAAGTTCCACCTTCCTGTGGATCGTCTCTTAAATAGGCAGTGTGTGTAGAGTAAAAGCGTTCAATCTTCACTACTACTGCATATACGTGCTTTACATTAATGGACCATTTTGTCTCCCCTGTCTTTGTTGCATCTAAGGGGCCCTGTTGACAAAGTCGTTGCCAACATGTGTAGCCAGATATTTTGCAATATGATAATTGATATACTTATTCTTAAGAATAGAATGTTGATAGGTTAATGTTTTTTATTACATTGACATTACCTTAGAGCAGTGATTTTACATTACTGACAATTTATATTATGACTTGTCATTAGTTCCCATTGTTGATAATCTGGAATTATATAAATGCAGTAAGTCCTGGTGGTGGATGCTAGTCTTTTCATTATTTCGTGATGTTTGGTGGTTGGTTATCGGGAACTGTGGCTGGGATGATACTTTTGCTTACTGTTCCAAATGTTGGTCCTAGGAAACCTTCTCCATAGAAAATCATAGGATTCTGAAACATCTACATTGGGCATTTTAAGCACGGAAAATACGGATCAAAATGTAGTGCTAATAATGTAGGAAATTTGGTAAATGGTCCCATCAATTTGACAAGTAAAAACAACAACATTTAATATTACCTGATCAGGCATAATTATAGTACACATATATAAGTCAAGAAACCTCAAATGCAGGTTTAAATCTAGCCTTACATCCTACCTATCTGGTAACCTGCACAGTCTATGATTGTTTTATTGCACTGCATACATCTCACTCCAGCACGTATACCCATTCCATTATATCATACAATACAAGAATTGTGAAGCACTCCAATTAGGCTAATTTACAACTATATTTAGTGGAAGTGCTACTGATCTGGTCAAACATTTATACAAACATAGAAAAGATAATCAATGCACATTCCTAATCACAGTAATGTATACTAAAACCCCTTTGTTTATAAAGTATACCAGTGTGCAGATAATATGATATTGTATGGGGCCTAGGAATGTGCATTGATTATCTTTTCTATGTTTGTATAAATGTTTGACCAGATCAGTACTTCCACTAAATATAGTTGTAAATTAGCCTAATGGAGGGCTTCCACATATTGTATGTATTGTATTTATTGGGAGCTTGGTCAAGCCTCCATGTGGTAATAGCACCCCAACACGCCCCTTTTGGGAGGTCCTATGCCTTTAATATAAAGCACTGGTGCCTCTTCCCTCATTTTTAAAAAGCCAAGGGCTGAGGGGAGGGAGGAAGAGCCTGTTATATGGATCCAGTGTGTAAGAATGAGAAATGCAAAAGTTTGCTAATCGTAATTGAAGTAAAAGAAATTGAAAAGGTTAGACGTTAGGACCTTCCAGACTGGGGTTACCTTGACGTGGTTGGAAGGCTTTTCATTCATGTGATCACAGTAATGTATACTAAAACCCCTTTGTTTATAAAGTATGCCAGTGTGCAGATAATATGATATTGTGTGGGGCATAGGAATGTGCATTGATTATCTTTTCTATGTTTGCATTCCATTATATCTGTATGTTACCCACCTAACTAGATTGTAAGCTCTACAGGATAGGCCTCCTTTCCTCTTGTGCAAGGCCCTAGCACGTCTATTTATATAATAATATATTTATGTACTGTACTATCTATGTATTTATCCCCCTTGTATGACTTTATAGTATTTTAATACTGACGCGCTGCGTCCCCAAGTGACGCTTTATAAATAAACTAACATACATACATATAAGATATGTGTTTAAAAAAAAGTTCCAAACAGTTGAGCAAAAAGCAATGACTAATATTCAGTGTTAATAATATTCATCATGGGTAATATTCCTAATTGGTAATATTCAGCAGGGGTAATATTCATCATTGGTAATATTCAGCAGGGGTAATATTCATCATTGGTAATATTCATCATGGGTAATATTAAGCATGGGTAAAATTCAGCAGGGGTTATAATTAGCAGAGGTAATATTCAGCAGGGGTAATATTCAGCATGGGTAAAATTCAGCAGGAGCAAAATTCAGCAGGGGTTATAATTAGCAGAGGTAATATTCAGCAGGGTAATATTCATCATGGGTTATATTCAGCATGGGTAAAATTCAGCAGGGGCAAAATTCAGCAGGAGTTATAATTAGCAGAGGTAATAACCAGCAGGGGTAATATTCATCATTGGTAATATTCAGCATGGGTAAAATTCAGCAGGGGCAAAATTCAGCAGGGGTTATAATTAGCCGAGGGACTATTCAGCAGGGGTAATATTCATCATGGGTAATATTCAGCATGGGTAAAATTCAGCAGGGGCAAAATTCAGCAGGGGTTATAATTAGCAGAGGTAATATTCAGCAGGGGTAATATTCATCATTGGTAATTCATCATGGGTAATATTCAGCATGGGTAAAATTCAGCAGGGGCAATTCAGCAGGGGTTATAATTAGCCGAGGTAATATTCAGCAGGGGTAATATTCATCATTGATAATATTCAGCATGGGCAAAATTCAGCAGGGGTTATAATTAGCAGAGGGACTATTCAGCAGGGTAATATTCACATGGTAATATTCAGCAGGAGTAATTATTTATTGTGGTTTATTAGCGCCAACATCTTCTGTAGGGCTTTACAATTACATGTTAACTTATATAGGATAAAGGTAGGTACTACTCACGTGCTCTACCCCTGTACTGTCCGGCGGCGCTCAAACGCTTCCTGCCCCTCCCGACCACGGAGGTGTATCTCCTTTCCGGACTGGTATCAATGTATATGAGCAGGCTGCACGCTCACAGTAGCTAAAATGAATCCTTTATTTCACATAAATCCTTAGAACCACATGGCACTGGATACAAACAAATGATGAGGCCTCTGATGAAAAAGCTGATGAGCCTCTGATGAAGTGACTTACGTCACGAAACGCGTCAGCCACACCGGTGTCCTACGAGTTCTGTCCATTTGTTTGTATCCAGTGCCATGTGGTTCTAAGGATTTATGTGAAATAAGGATTCATTTTAGCTACTGTGAGCGTGCACCTGCTTCATTACATTCTTTACAATTACATGTATTCATTCGTATCAGGCCATGCCCCAAAGACTTACAATCTAAGCACATTTATTTGAACATACAACCTATCAGTATGTCTTAATGATTGAGGGGGAACCAGAGTGCCCGGAGGAAACCCACACAAGCACGAGAACATACAAACTCCTTGCAGAGTAATATTCATCATGGTAATATTCATCAGGGATAATATTCATCATTGGTAATATTCAGCAGGAGTAATATTCAGCATGGTAATATTCACATGGGTAATATTCAGCAGGGAAAATATTAGGCAGGATAATATTTCAGGATACTATTCAGCATGGGTAATATTTTACAGGGGTAATATCAGCAGAGGTAATATTTAGTAAGGGTAATGTTCATCATGGGTAATATTCAGCAGATAATAATCAGCATGGGTATATCACAACAGGGGTAATAATTAGCATGGGTAATATTTTACAGGGGTAATATTCAGGAGAGGTAATTTTAGTGGGGTAATATTCAGCATGGTTATATTCAGCAGGGATATAAAGCATGGGTAATTCCAACAGGGGTAATTTCAGCATGGGTAATATTTAGCATGGGTAATATTTAGCATGGGTATTTCAGCGAGGTAATATTTAGCAGGAGTAATTCAGCAGGGATATAATCAGCATGGGTAATATTCAGCATGGGAATATACAGCGTGGATTTATCAAAGCAGGGGTAATATTCAGCAGGGGTAATATTTGGTAGGGGAAATATTTAGGAGAGATAATATCTAGCAGGGGTAATATCTAGCAGGGGGGAATGTTTAGCAGGGGTAATATTCAGCAGGGGGGATATTCGTTAGGGGTAATATTAATAATGTTACATAAAATGGCAAATTCCCAGCTTTGGGGGACACCTTCAGTGTACTTATTTTACAAATACTGGTGTGGCGTGGGTTAAAGTAAACCTACAGTTTATCGGTCTCTGCAAATGTTGCATCCCAGTGGCAGCAATTGAAAGGTTAAATTGGGTTTTAACTTAAATAAGCTTCTATCACTCTTTTGAATAATATTCGCTCTTCTGAATAATGAAATATCCATTGTAAAATTCTTCTCAATGATTAAATCGAGGTGTCTGCCTTTTCTGGGAAACAGTTGTTTGATTTGAAATGTTAATGTTTCATAACTTTCACAAATCAGGACCAATGTCACTGTTAAGTTTTTGCTATGGGAAAGAAAACCCGAGTCAGCCAAAATAGGTGGAAAGAATTATTGCAGGTGACAAACTATCAAAATGATATTTTAGTTGCATCGTGTTTTAGATGAAGCATCTCCCAGAAATGGCAGGCACCTCATTTATTTAACCAAAATCACTCAGCACTAGATTTGTATCCAAGATAAAAATACATATTTTCAAAGATGGGAATACATTGCCTTTAAAGCAGATACACCCGAAGATATATCGGATTTCAGGACTAGCAATATACTGTGAGAATTATTTATTTACACATCAGAATCTGCTTTAATGTTATTCCCTTCCAAACGGAGAGCTCTGATGTGAAAGTGCTGACATCTAACACATAATACTTACTAGATGCAGTTATATAGCTTAGTACCCAACAGACAGTTCAGTTCTTTAGTTCTCAGTTATTTTGGTAGGCCAGACTAGTTAGGTATGCAAGTAAGAGTAAAATAAAACATTAGTATGTATCCCACCCCTCCCAGTAGTTCTGGGAGTCTCCCAGCTTCCGGGGGGGTTATTTCAGCAAACATGCAAGACCATGCCAAACTCCTGCAAGGGCCAGAAGTCCAGGGAACTGCCTGGAAAGTAGGGGAAATGCCGTAATATGTCAAAAAAATTACTTAAATCCCGGGGGGTGGTCTTTTAGTGGGTGAGCCGGTGAGGGGTGAACATAAGAACAGTTAGTGATAGGTAGCTAGTAACATTGTTATGGAGGTTGAATAAAGACATATACGTCCACCCAGTCCAACCTTGATACCATCCTCTTTAACCCTACCTAACAGTTGATCCAGAAGAAGGAAAACAAACCTGCTAAAAGGGAGGAGGATTCCTGGCAATCAAAAAGGTTCCCTGGATCAACCAGAACTACAGTATATGTATTAATACCAGTAATTCTCTATATAGTTTTGGTTAAGAAACGTATGCAGACCACTTATTTTAAAGCCATTCAATGAACTTGCCATTACCACATCTGCTGGAAGACAGTTCCCTGATCTATGTCAGAAAAACCCTTTGGCCTTTAAAAAAAATGACTTCAACATCCCAAAAGTGACATAAAACTTGCCCTTGGAAGAACTGGGCATGAGGGTAATAAAACAGAGGCTCCCCCAGTAACGAGTCACCTTAAAACATTCAGCATCTGAGGGGTATGGTAAATTAATCCCTCTGGATATTCACATTAGATGTCCTATGTCCTAAAGAATTAAATTCTAATTTAGGTCTATCATGTTTCAAAAAGATAATGAAAATATGTCTGCATTTATGTTTCTCTATGTTTCTGATGATTATGTTACAGTATATAGATGCTTGCTGAGAATGTTAGCTTTCTTATTTTCTGGCAACAATGTTGTCTGTTTGTATATATTGTGGCCACTAGATGTCTATCTAGATACTTGTCTCTCACCTATCTATAGGTGTAGCTAACACAATTATTTATTTGTTTGTCGTGTCTGATGAAGGTGCCACTGGGCCCTAAAACGTCACAGTGTTTTTTATGATATAATAAACACAATTTTATTTCAACACTGATTTGACGGTATCGTATCAATCTATAAGACAGACTTAAATGTAAATTATACATGTAGCCTTTTCAGTACTGTGTACAGATGGGCTAGAACTCGAATCCGAGCTCAAAAGAAACTCTAATAGTTCAGACGAAGTCGGACTATTTAGAACTTCCTGAAAGTTCATAGTTCGGGTTTTCCAAACTTGCAGACATGCTTTTGATAACCCCCGAATGTAGCGGTTTGTTTGGTAACCCTCAAATGTATTGTTCGGTAACCGTTGATTTGTTGATAACTCTCGAATGTATCATTCAGTAACCCTCGAATTGGCCACAACCCTCGAATTTAGCAAGCAGAAACCCAACAATTGCCCGATCGTGGGGAAAGGTAGTGTTTAAACAAGTTTTGGTAATATGCACATGTTCCCCAGACCATTATGCAGGTCCCAAAGCCATTTACAGTAACTTACCATTGCTATTTTATTTGTAATTAACTAGAACTTTTCAAACTATTTTCTCCCATTGACTTTAAAAAGTTTGGAAACAAACCAAACTTTAGGAAGTTCGGCCATCTCTAGTGCTGTGGAAGGCACCTGAGATAACTATGTAATCCTGTGCTACAGAGAGGGCTGGGCCTATAGTCACTAGTAAGTACCATGACCATAACAAAATTCCTGGTGGCTGAATGTTTTTATATAGATACAGATATATTTATATGTCATTGAACATAATTACCGTAGCCAATGAAATTAACCAGCTCACTAAATTCAAAAAAAGCCTCAAGAATAAATAGAATCTATTAAAGGTACAGGACATAAAACTGCTGGGCAACTTTTAATATCCATTTTTTTAAATGTATTTTTTCCTATACTACATAGGTGTGTCATAGCATAGTACTGGCTATGCAACATGAATATTTCTTTCCGCATTGTAAAATATAAGATAATTAAAAGTAAGCAAAGAATACCATGGCCATGGTAAAGTACATTTAACGGACTATATATTTATATCATGTATCCCCTTACTTCCCAACATTGACCAGGAAGGAGCCAGGTCGGGGGGCGACTCCTGTGAAGTCCCAGACATGAAGTGCCATCTGCTGGCTATGGGTAACATTAAATCATATCTGATACAGGTCTCTGAATCCTAATCCTAAAAATCAAACCATAGATAATAAAATGAGTCATTCGTGTAGTAACAGCTATTAGACTTTGCATGTACATACTGTAATAGAACAAAGCCATGCAAAAACAGATCTAAACATGAAGGGGCTCATTAAAAGGAAGGCGGTGCGCATGTTTTAGGTATTAAAGACGCGGTTATCAATTTAATATCTTTAACTCCTTCATTGCGCCAGCTATGCAGGTATCGCAAAAGACACCCACGTAATGCCCGCAAGGATTTAATATCACATTTGCGCTAGATTTAGAGTGAGATTTTAATATTTGCACTGTTTGTAAATCCCTTTTGGGGTTTACTCAAACATACAAACCGAATATTTTACCTGGAGTGACTGTGGCTCTGGGTAAATCTCCCCATAAATATTTTATACCAAAAGTAGAAACTTGCAGCTCATTCCTGTCAAGTAGAAGAATTAGATAGTTGCACTCTTTGAAGTCAACAATGTGTGATATATAAAATGGATTTATGTTCCTCTCTCCCTTCTTGCTGTCATCAGAGCACATCAATCCTTATTTATCGCCCCAGGAAACAGCACAATTATGGTAATAAATAATAATAGGATCCTGTAGAACCTGAGTGATGAGACTTCTGAGAGCTCATTCTCATCTCTTTGTGTGGTAACAACCGTCTGTGTAATATAATGCCAGGCAAATCAGGAACACTGAATATTAAGAGATGACTGGCACATCACATGGGCGATAAATCTTACCGGTACACATGCCATTCATGATAGGCAGGGTAGCAAGGTTGTAATTGCCAGTAATGTATTAAAATGTCCCAGTTAAAGCCATATTTAACAACACTTCATAAATCTGGAGACTGTGCTCACTGGGAAGAACGATGGATGTAATGCAGGTTGTCGTAATTCATTTCCAAATTACCCTTTAACCCTGTCCCACTTAATGTGTTCTGGAACGTCACTGATGGAAAATCACAAGTGAAACATATTATGTCTTCAAGCAAGAACATTTTAAAGGTGGGGCAACTTGAGCTTTACCAACGAACTTGAGCATGTTGTTCAGGTTTACTAAAGAGATGCGGACCAATGCTAGAGCTGAATTCAGGTAAAGGGTGCATTAACCTTCCTATAGTTGGGTAATATATAAAGAATTGTCTGTGTGTGTGTTGATCTTCCTTGTGAAAATACAGTTGTATTAACTGCTTCATTGACAGTGAATAATGACTTCCACATAACACATTTACGATACAATATATAAGCCATATCCACTCTTTGCGCTGTGTGTTTTCTTTTGCAAACTCATGTAGACACCGACGAGTGGAGACAGCCAATACTGTACATAATAGGGCCTTATTCAATAAGAGGTGCAAACTGTCTTAATTTGTAGAAACCTACCAAAGGTTTTCTAACTGTAGAAAAATGAATCATCTGATTGGATGAGGCAAATTAACAGCTCAGGCAAATTTTTTGCATCTCTTTTTGAATAATAAAATGTTTTTAAAAATGTTGCCAGGAACATAATATAGAATGCGCAATATAATGGTATACAAAGTATCTGTAAAGCATAAAGTAAGGAGGGGGTTTAAAGATGCTGCAAAGCCTTCTGGAACAAAAGGTTCTTTACAGGCTCATCCTAAAACACATCATTGCCTAACACATCTTAGATCTCTTCATTGCAAGATATGGAAGTTTTTGTTAGGGGTTTCTTGAGGTTATAACTTTTTTTGATGTTTGTAATATATTGATTTAAGAAATCTTGCTGGATATTGTTTCAGTGGATGCAAATGCACACCTACAAATGATATAGACCAGCTGTTCTTCAAGGCTGGAGAAAGATAAAATGTATCTAGAGTAGCACAGGGCGCTGGACTTAACAATGCACACTTAACCACTTTGTTTCAAAAATATTAGTAGGAATTAGGGATAATCCGAATTTACATCCTAAACCAGGTTTCGGCTCAAATCTGCTTGTTCTGCTGTAGAAATTTCCCATGTTGAAACTACAGACAACAATTTTGACAAGGATTCCTTTTAAAGGGCATGTCCAGTCTAAATAAAAACTTTTGAAATTATGTAGTTAGCCCCTGTCCACCCCAAACTGCTATATTAGTTTATTAAAAAAAGATTTAGAACTCTACTTACTTGCCTTCATTCCCCCTAGCACTGTGATCCGACTTCCTGCTTGCCAGAACTGCAAACGGGGGGCCAACCGGCAGTGGCGTCTGTGATTGATTGGCTAAGAGGCAGCCAATCACAGATGTGGCTGCTATTAATGGAGAGCGAGACTTGAATGGAGGGCTGAAAGTACAGTTCTAAATCTTTTTTTAGTAAACTAATATAGCAGTTGGGGGTGGGCAGGGGTAATCTACTATGTATCCAGATGTTTGTACACTAGGGGGCATATTTATAAAGAATCGCTATTTTTGCCATTTAGCTATCGCAGGACATTGCAATGACAAATAGAGCTATTTTCGGCTTATTTATAAAAACGCTTGTTTTTGCCTTTGTGGAAAAGTATTGCTGCGGTAGTTTTCGCCTTATTCATTGCAGTAAGTGTGGCATCACTGCAAAAAGAGACATTGCTCTCTAGTGTAATTTCAGAGCTATTTTTGTCATTTTTTTTTATCTAAAGCCATTTATAAATAGGTGAAATTTCGCCTTTTTGCCCCTTTTCTCTCTTTTTGTTGCATTTTTTTGCAGTGTTACCAGAATTTTCGCCAAACATCATTACTTACTGGAATGTTCCATTACCATGACTATTTCTTACACAGCACTATGGTATGTTCCCTTATTAATGGAACTGTGTTAATAGAACCTTAAAGCCTTGAGCCAGGTCAGCAAAGAAAAGAAACAGTTGGCAGTATGGCCTCGTTTACACTAGACACGGACCAAAATGGGCCACAAATGATCCATTTTCTTTAGTCTGTTTTGGTCCATTTTTAGAGGTCAGTTTTCCCTATCTTTTTAATTAAAACGCATCTGTTTCCTTACAGAAATGTGTGCAGCAGTGTGTTTAATCTGGTCAAACCTACCACAACGTATATTTCTGTCCGGACAACGACAAAACAGGTCTAGTGTGAACGAACCCTTATACTCACTGACTGCGTTTTGGCTCTCATTTATTAACATATGTTCTCTTATGTTAGAGATGGGTCAGTGACAGTGACTGTGGGAGGAGTCAGAAACCAGTCATAAGAAATTGCATGAGTATAATTCTCCTTAAATTGATTCTTTCTTTCTATTGTCTGTATCTAATACCTTTTCTAAGAAGTGTATGGGCACTTAGTCACTTAGAGACTAAGTAAAAAAAATGTATGTTCAAGCTGATTGGTGGACTGCTGATAAAATTCAATACAAGGGCAATATTCAGCACCTTCTGTCTCTCCCTACTCCTACTGCCAGCTCTCCTTGAGGCCTAGTACACCCCATCTTCTTGACTGACTAACTACTAGTTAATAAACTAATTGGTAATCTGCCAGTTGGGAACCATTGAGGAACACAATATTTTTACACAAATGATTGCATGGCTTTTGAAGACCATGTGATTTCAATTAATTTTACCTAATAAATTTACCTAAACCTCATATCAGAAACTTTCAGTTGCAGGACATTTTTTAGCCACTATTTCGACCAGATTAAATATCATACTGGTTGATCAGGTTAAAAAATACAGACTTATGTGTACCAGGCCTTGCAAACTCCAATGCACTGACAAATAGATGTTTTAATATTTTTATAGTCAGGGTGTGGTCACAAAGTCAGTGGGATGGTTGTTGCAGTCCTGCTGACTAGTGTGTAATTGTTGAGCAATGCATTATGGTATTGAAAACTGTTGTGCTGGAGAAACATGCATATTATTTTATATTTCATAGTATACAGGGGTGGGTGAATGTAATGTATTCAAATGAAAACTAAACATATATTTCCCTTTAAACCTCAATGGAAAACAAATCAAGACTAGAAGATATCCTCTAGCTTTTTGTAGTGGTGATGTAGAAATAACATTGTTGCAAAACAGAATTCCACACTGTCAACAGCATCCAAAGCAGCATAACAAGGCTCTCATGAGCATGTTATAAAAACAGCAGATTACACACATACAAAAGTGTAGTTGTGTGTTTTCAAGATGCAGTTTAAGAAGCTACAGTATATTGTGAGACTGGGGAATCATGTTAAAAAGGTGGAGGGGAGTTTTAATAATCAATTTTATAAAACAAAGGGTGATCGGCATAAAACTGTTTCAGGGCAATGCACAAACGGTTAGCGTGGCTTAAACTCCTTCCTTGCGGAGGCTGCGTGGCTAACACGAAAGTTAACCGTGCAGCCACTCCAAGCTATGTTATATGCTGAAAGTGCCATTCTATTACGGCACTTTAAATGCCAGCTAATAGCTGGCGTTAAAAGTGGCAGAATAGAGAAGCAGATAGTAATGTGTTGTTTGCACCGGGTTGCCGATAGCATCTCTCAGTGCATTGCCCTGTTTCCCTGGTTTTGTAGGGGCAGTCCTATTTCGTAATCTGTGTAACCATCCCAGACAGCAGAGCCATGTCCCAGAATGTGTGGGGTTTGGGAAGGGCCAAGGTGAGAATTAGAAAGTCCAGGGTGGGTTCTCGGTGGGGCAAAGGGCAATAGGTGCACCGGAAGGTCCCACTCATATTCCACCTCCTGCTCGTTTAAGTGATATAACTTTTTGAAACCAGAGCTTCAGAAAGGCCCTGGGCAGTAGGACATCCTGCAATGAACCCCATGTCATTTTCATGTCTGAGGTCCTACATTTTTGTATTTATGCAGTTTACAGAGTCAAACATACAATATTACACAGAATTTAAGTTTATCTATGCACAATCTTACATGTGTTTGAGATCACCGCAGTCAGAACCAATTTGGAGCCTTTAACATACTTAGTAGAAAACAGAACTGAAAGAATTGTGAATTCATCCAGCAGATATTATATGAATATACATGTATCTGCTCCTTAGGCATCCCATACATTGGAGGCAATGTATTACAGTAGCTATCATCATCTTCCTTGATATGGGCAATCAAAGGATTTCTCTGTCTTTAGCTTCTACTCCTGAAATTTAAATCTGGCCTGGAATGGGACCACATTGTTTTAGTAATTCCCTAAGATCAGCCATAAACCAGTAAGAGACATTTTAAAACATAACAAAAGGTCCTAAATGGCAACAATATAGTCAATCTTTCCCATTTTTTTTGGTGGCTCAGTAGGCAGAGGGGCAATTTCCTCCTGGGTCACTATTTGTTACACAATTTTGGTCATAGCTGCTGGTGTGATGTCATGCCACAAGACCGCACAGAATTGGACCAGCCTGTGAATGGTCCTAGTAATGTCACAGCTCTCTGGTTGCTCCCATGCAGCTGGCACTCCCTGATGCACTGTACAGTGCCATTCATTCAATTGTTCACATTTTGGCCATACACGCAACAATCCTAATCATACAATATCAGGATATTGTCCGATTGTATTATTGTGTATGGACGATCTCACCATGATCTTGCACGTATGATTATATATACCCAACTATCAGACAAGCTGGAAAAAAATTAATTATCCAAAACTAATCATGCAATACCAGGATCAGATGATGGAGTTGTTACGTGTAGGGCAAGATTTAAACTCCTAACTGCTTACCCGTATCAAGGTTCTAATTAACAGAACTGTAAGTGCAAATAAGTGCAGTGTTTAGCTAGCCGTGGGGGTAACACAAGTTGTGGAGAACTGTATTGGTCCTGCCAACAAAGGTTGTTAAGTTAAGTTAAGAGATGGAAGAACAACAATACTTTTGCAATAAAATTTATTTGGCAAAATATTAGGTTTTTTAATCATGAATAAAAGATTTTAAAAAAAATGTTACTGCAACCCAATAGCACTGGCAGTTGGCACATTGGAACACAAAAAAAGGTCTGTGTGTATGCTCCACTTCTCTATGTTTGCCCCCTAGTCTACTTCTCCTGTCCTCCTCTGCCTGTCCTGTTGACATTTTTAGAAGAAAAAGAAAAACCTTCCTGATTAGAGTGATAGTATTACTTCAAGCAAACGAGATACACTGCTTATTTACAATATATCACTTTTTAATTTCCTTTTAAATTTTTCATTCACATGTTTGTTTTATATTCGGGGATGGCTTAGCTTAGTTTTCCCTTTCACCCCACCCCCTGCATGGAAGCCAAGAGCCAACTCAACACCAGAGGAAATGAGGTTGGGGGGGGGGGGGGATAGCAGAATTGTTTATTAGGTTCTCAGCTTTAATTAGCCTAAAGTTACATCATGTCAGAGTAGCTGCCATGACTACTAAAGGCCGTCTGGCAGTTTTACCCACACTGACAGCCTAAATCAAAAACAGAAAAATCAACATGTCAATAATTGCATGGGGCATGATGGATGGATTACACGGCAAGCGGTAGGCTCTGGATTGTATTAGCACAGAGACTCTGCTGCTCCGTGCTGTTTCCAATAGAGGGTTACACTGCCTGCTGCATGTTCACATCAGAAACTTTCTGGGAACATCGCAGGGATGTGACTCCTGCAAAAGAATCCACATTGTTTCCATAACTTGTACTAAAGGAAGACAATGAACTTTCTACCAAATAACCTAACAAACTGTCCTTTAGTAGTTGCCAAGATCCACCCCCCACCACCACCACCCCCACTACCCCCAAAAAAACCACTCTCACGATTCCAACAGGATTTACAGATGGAACGAGTTTTAATGGCGTGTCTGTCACACACAGTTGTAATAAATGACAAGCAGAATGCACCGGACACAACATTAAAATCTGCTCTCTGTGCTTTGGAACAAATGTAAGCTGTAAAGAAACTAAAAAGTTTATACCCACACACTAGCTGACCGCTTTCTTGCAGTAACTGCAGGGCGTCTCTAGGGTTTCAAAAAGCACAGGTCACTTTTGGGCACTCCTTGTGCTGTGTGTAGCGCAAATTGTTGTGGTCACGCACCCTTCTTCACCCTAATTAAGCCACACCCATTTGGTAATTAATAGAGATAGACAGTAAGCCAGAGAGGCACAAACAGAGATAGATACACAGCCATATAGTGATAAAAAATAGACAGAAATACAGAGACATAGAGATACGAGTTAGTGCAGCTGCTGGTAAAGGGGTTATAAATAGCGATTATGCTATTAAAGGGCATGTCCACCCCCAAAACTAAAATTTAACCCACTACGGGCCTCACTGTGTAGTGTTAAAAAAACCTTACCTTACATCTCTGCTCCTTATGGTTCTCCTGCAGTGCCTGTTCAAAGTTGAAAAAACTTTACGAGGTGTCAGTGAATCATCCGGTCCCTGTTACTTCCTTAACCTCAGTAAGGTCTGTGACATGCACAGGGGTTCTCTTTCTCCCTGCTCCCTCCCTCTGGATCTCTTTTTGCTGCCTGGTGCCCTACCTCTAAAAACTTTAAATATATTGCAGGGCACCCTAGCCCACCCCCAACTACTAGGTTCGTTTGTTAAAAAAAGCAGAACTCTACTTACATTACTCCCTGCCTCTCAGCCAATCACAGACGTGGCTACTGCTTGCAACATCCAGTAAGCAGAGGGTCAGGAACAGAGAGTCAGGAGAGCAAAGTAATGTAAGTAAAGTTCTGTTTCTGTTTTTAACAAACGAACCTGCAGTTGGGGGTGGGCTAGGGTGCCCTACAATATATTAAAAGGGGGGTTTTTTTTGCAGGTGGACATGCCCTTTAAGTGTCCTGAACCGCTAAAAAAGATTTGAGGCACTTTCCCAAAGATCTGTCTGTGGGAGAAGCTATAAAGTAATTTACCTTTTAAAGGGGAAATAGATATTTTATCTCTTAAGCTGGCAATTTTTCGGGCAAACCGTCCAATATTTTGTAGGTCAGCCGTTCACCCGGGTAGGGTGAAAAAGTGATCAGACGCGTTGTTAAATCACCACTGATCGCGCGGTCTCCTATGTACTGAACAATTGGTCGCAACAAACTGTCGTCATCGGTGAGTTTTGGCGCAACCGACAGTGATTCGTCCTGGCCTATCGCTCGCTTGTGGCGAACAGTTGGTTGGGGCGAAATATTTGCCTGTGTGTACCCAGCCTCAGATAATGGAATATAAACTTGCTGCTTTACTGTCATTTAGGAGGTGCAAATGTACCAGGGCCAAGGTGGTCCTCTCTCCCACAGATACATGGTACCACCCCAGCAGCCATTGTGAATGCCTTTGATAAGTGTGTTGGTTTAGTCTTTTAACCCATTTAAAGGAACACTAAACCTGTGATTTTAGGTATAATGCATCTGTTTCTATTATTCACAGTGAGGTGAGAACGCTTATTGCCACCTCCCTGTGAATAATAATAGAACGCCCAGGGGACACTGGAACTTACCTTTCCGGCACTCCACAGGTTTAAAATCACAGGTTTAGTGTTCCTTTAATGAACGCTGTATGTGGTATTCAATGGATTCTTTATTGATATTTTAGCTCACAGGGTGGAAGGTAGAAGTGGATTCTGTCTAGTTTGGGTCATGACATGTGAGGTCAGGTCCAAATTAGGTTTGTATGTCCACCATTTGCGCCATCACCAAATGTTTCCTAACATATTTGTGATTACAATGTGTTGTGTAATGTAAACACAAACTTTGCAGACCATAGCAATATTGCATTATTCAGATTATAGAGCACTTTGTATTGAGGATATTAAATATTGCTTAGTAACCACGGTATGCTTGGATATAAATAGCGAGTGGACAGTATCCACCCACTGCAGTTCCTTTTACATGACATGGAATAAAATAGTTTTAATGTTATAATGTTTAGATTACAGGGACTTTATAAGAAACTGATAAAAACCAAATCTCAGACCATATTGGTTCTTAGTATGCTGGGATTTTGACTTTGCATGCCAGGAATTTGTTGATTTGTAATAGAAGGACTTACAATTATAAAACCAAAGATGTTCTACTGATCTGGTCAAAAAACTCACATGTTCTCAAATATAGGACAGATAATAAATGCACATTCCTAGGCCTCAAACAATATCATATTGGCTGCACACCTGCATACATTATAAACAAATTGTTTAATATACATAATTACGATAAAATATAATGAAAGTACTTCTAGCCCAACCAAGAGCCTAACTTTTTGCCCCAAGCTTTTTTTTTTTAGACTTTTGCCTCAAAAATTTCCCCTTGTATTAAAAGCAATTAAGGTAAAAAGTCAGACCCTTCTATACTATGGTTACCTTGGTGTGGTTAGAAATGTTTAGTTGTTATGATCATGATAACGTAACTAAAATCCCTTTGTTTATAAAGTATAACACAGAAAGTGTGATATTTATTGTATGAAGCCTCGGAATGTGTATTATTATTTGTCTTTTCTGAGCCATTTGCAGGCCAACTGGGATATGTAATAAAAGTTCTTATCGTTAAAAATGGTGCTAATTTTGCCCCAGCCAATCAGATGTTAGCTTTCAAATGGTAAATATAATCTGATTGGTTGGGGAAAAATTAGCACCATTTTTAATGATAAAACTTAAATTACATCTCTCCGCAAGTGTCCTGCCCCATTTTTTGTTAATGTGGTTCTAGGCTGGCAGGAAATGCAAACAATGCCCCAGAGGGTTTCTTTGATAGAAAGCATGTTCCTCTTGCTTTGTTCTATGTGCTTTCCAAAGAGAATTCATGAAAAAATAAACTTAAAACTGCTTTAGTGATGGCAGTAGCTACAGACGGCAAATAACTGAACAGCTAGTACCTTGCCAGCCAATAAACCTAGATGACAAATCCTACGAAACAAAAGGCTACTTTAAGCATTGTACAGTGTTCCCTGTAAGCAACCTCTATCATTTACTAGTGTGTCTGTGCTGCTGAAATAAACCAAAGGGGGCTTAATTCAGTACAAAGAATGGAGTTGTCATAGGTATCTTATTACAAAACACGTCATAGCACAAACTATAAATGCATGTTATTCCTCCATTTTAACATATGTTTACCCAAGTCAGCTGTTCATCATGTGCAGAGCATGACCTTCCCCTCGATTAAAACTGCTTAAAACTAATCACATGAAAGCAGCAATGGCTTCAATACTTTGGGGAAATCACCAGCAGAAGCACCAAGGCTGATTAATACAGATAGATTATATGGATTAAGAAATTTCTAAATGGTTTTGAAGGATGGTCTCCTGCACTGGAACAATAAAGGCCACGCAAGGACAAGGAAAGCCAGCAGTGTTAAAAATCTTTGGAATTCGCATAATGAACTAAAAAATGGCTTGATTATTAAGTTGAAAAATACTAAAGCTCATAGCAGCCGATTACATGGCAATAAAGAAAGGAAGAGCAGGGCAAGTCTAAAAGGGGGTAGAGCAGGACAATTCTAAAAGGGGGAAGAGCAGGACAAGTCTAAAAAGGGGACAAGCAGGGCAAGTCTAAAAGGGAGAAGAGCAGACAAGTCTAAAAGGGGGAAGAGCAGGGCAAGTCTAGAAGGGGGAAGAACATGACAAGTCTAAAGGGGATGAGCAGGGTAAGTCTAAAAGGGGGAAGAGCAGGACAAGTCTAAAAGGGGAATGAGCAGGGCAAGTCTAGAAAGGGGACAAGCAGGGCAAGTTTAAGGGGGGGGCGAGCAGGACAAGTCTAAAAGGGGAACAAGCAGGGCAAGTCTAAAAGTGGGGCGAGCAGGACAAATCTAAAGGGGAACGAGCAGGACAAGTCTAAAAGGGGGAAGAGCAGGGAAAGTCTAAAAGGAGGAAGAGCAGGGCAAGTCTAAAAAAAGGAAGAGCAGGAAAAGTCTAAAAGGGGAACGAGCAGGACAAGTCTAAAAGGGGGAATAGCAGGACAAGTCTAAAAGGGGGACGAGCAGGACAAGTCTAAAAGGGGGAAAAGCAGGACAAGTCTAAAAGGTGGAAGAGCAAGAAAAGTCTAAAAGGGGAACGAGCAGGACAAGTCTAAAAGGGGGAAAAGCAGGACAAGTCTAAAAGGCGGACGAGCAGGACAAGTCTAAAAGGGGGAAAAGCAGGACAAGTCTAAAAGGGGGATGAGCAGGACAAGTCTAAAAAGGGGAAGAGCAGGAAAAGTCTAAAAGGGGGACGAGCAGGACACGTCTATAAGTGGGGACAGCTGCTGCTGCAAATTCATAAACAGAATAAAACGAAATCTGGGGGTATTGGATTTAACATGGTATTATAATTGATGTTCTTCTAGCTCCACCCCTTTTATAACCATTTATTTAACTCAAAGAGGTTATAGATCCCTTTAACTTGGGCACATTACCAAATGCAGGAATTAGAAAATTAGAACTAAATCTGGGACTTGAAATGCGATAGAACCTTCTGTGCAATGTATGTTCCCTAGAATCATTTCTTCTGTTAGTGTAAAACAAAGTGTTCTTTGTTCGTTTTGTAGAGTCTCTGCATGGACTTAGTTATGCCTTTCAGTTTAATGTAAAAAATTGCTGTATTTTCAATTGACAGTTAATATAATTTGAGTAACATCTGAAACCTTGCGAGCAATCTTTTTTGTCAGGGCCACATTGCACATGCATTACACACCACCCTGTAATTGGCATCGACCAGAACATACATTTGTAGGTATTTATAAGTGTGATGACTGAGCCTCTCTGTGATAATGTAGCAGAGAAAGGTCCTGATTAGGGTTTCTAAACAAACTGTGCATGTTCTATCTCCAATAAACTGCATTAATTTGCTGCTTGTTGCTATCCTATTGAGCTTTGCGGTTCCCATAATGGCGGGCAGCCTAATAAAATCTATTACTGACAATCGTTGCTACTTGTTGGACTTTGCCATTGATGATCCAAAGTGGAAAACCATTGTAGTTGGTTACTTGGTATAGTGAATGGCCTCGTTACTATAATTCTTTTTTTTTTTTACTTCCCAAGATTTCTTACTACAGTAACTGGGCTGTGTGTAAGTTGTTCAGATCAGTGCATTTTACCCTGTGACAGGTTCTAACTTTACTTTTAAAGATGCTGCAATATAGGATCCATATCTTCCAGGTAAATAGGTAAGAAAAACCATAGCAACCCTGAGGAAATGCTTTTCCAAGAGAGATGGAATATACTGACCACAGCTGGACTAAGCTAGAAACATATTGTAAATATAACATGTATTAGTTTACTGTATAAATCTTAATATAAGTGATAAATGGATTATTTAATGAAATACTATTAGTTAGTATATGATTTTTCAGGTGACCTTTCAGGCCGTTCCTCAGGGGGAAAGTAGCTTTCTCCTAATTAAAGCCACATATTGCAATGCAGTCTTATTGCTGTCACATTGAGATGCATCTCAACTGAGCAGTCCAGTTTTCCAGTTACATTACTGGTAGTTCTGTTGTATTCAATTAGATCAACTGGACTTGAAGTTTAGTTCTTGAAGACGTTTCACTAGTCATCCGACTGGCTTTCTCAATTCAGAATGACTTGTACAAGAATCTTTGGCAATTATGTACCCTGGAAAATCCCAATTAGCATATCACAGCCAGGTGTTAAGGGCATGATTGGATAGTGGCTAAGAGGTGTTATAGAAACGCCCAGAGTAAGGTGTCAAAACAGCATTGTACATGGCAGACAGTTGGTGTCGACCCCCCCACACCTCTATTTAGGCTTGGTTTCTTTATTTTGACATAAATGGCCTCCTTAACACCTCTCTTGAACCAGTCACGTTCCTTTGCCAATATGTTAACATTACAATCTTCAAAGGTATGTCCTTTATCCTTAAGATGCAGGTAAATGGCTGAGTCCTGACCTGAGTAATTGGCTCTTCTGGGCTGGGCCATACGTTGATGCAGTTGCTGTTTGGTGTTACTAGTAGCTATGTCAGCCCCGCCTCAAGTAGGGGCTGGGGTGACTGACTGTGGGGGAAACCAAGTTATTCACAGGAAAACCTGATCATTTCCCCTTGTATCTGCTCCAGTCACCGGGTTAATTCTCATGCCACGCCTATAAAAAGCAGCTCCACACGGTCAACAACGTTATTTTCTGTTTGCCTTCGACATGGGAGCATCTCACCCCTCCCGCCCATTCTGTTTTTATGTTATATGGTATAAAGTGTGTTGGAAAAGTCATAGCTGGCGGGTACACCCTTGCTGGATATATTTATGGAGCCTTTACATGCCCTCTGGCATCACAGAGGTTGGCATTCAAGATGTGATCTACAGCTAAGATGGTTAACAACAGGTATGGTTATGGTACGCAAGGGTGTGCAGTGGTATTAATATGCTAAAAGTGTTATTTGGTAATATGATTATTTAACATCTCAATTATATATGTCAGTGGGTTCCCTTACTTTTCCAAGTCTCCTTAGTTCCCCTTTAATTATTTTCACTTGAGAAGGAGCACTCAAACTTCCACTAAGAAAAGCTTTAAATAGGCATGACAACGCTATTGTGTTGAGGCATCCAGCGGGGCGCTCAAAGATTAAACAGTGCATCCCTTCGCCCAAAAAGCCCTCCCTGCCTTGTCTAAAACAAACTGAAATTTAAAAAAAACTTGAAAGTCACGATAGATAAATCTTGTATTTCAGTAAATTATGTTGAATAAGGATAAAGTCTCATTTTATTCCTGTTCTTTGTAATTGTGTAATATATTTCCTTATTAATATCAGATTTATGGGCTGTAATGAAACCCATATTCTGTATATATATACAATGAATAATTAATCTGTGTTGTTTTACAAGTTCATCATCTGTTTTTCAGTTAGCGCAGCCCAATCCCTCCCAGCCCCCCCACCTAGCTCTGTGCACCATACGCTTACACACCATGAGGTGGAGGTCTCATTAGAAACATTTCATGGCCAATCTAGGATATAAGCATCAGAAAGAGCAGTGCACTGACCCCTTCGTATTACTGCTTTGTAGTGGAGCCTTTTCCAGCACCTTCTTTCACTCCAATCCTCACTGCTTTGACCTTTAAAAAGCCTTTGTCCATCCTCCCCTCCATCCATCTCACAGAGCTCTGTCTACGCCACTGAACTCCTGCTGGGAGATTAATTGTTCCCATCACCCCTAATCCATCACACTTCCCCAAGATTGTTTTGACATTTAGTTAATTTTTTGGCTGATGATTTATCAAATTCTTATTACCATGCTCTGAAGGGGTTCATTTATTGTGTTGATTCATGGTAATGCTAAAGAGGAAGCCTGTGGAATTTTAAATACTTTCTGCAGCCTCACAGTCCCCCCCCCCCCCTCTCTCTCTTTCATGCTGATGGTGGGAAAAAGCACTAAGTTAATATGAAGGCCTGATCACTGAATACAGAACTATTGGGCTGATAAAATAAAAGATTTGCCTGTGCTATTAATCTGCAGCAACCGATCAGATATTAGCTTTTTGACAGGGCTCCTGCAGCTTAAAAACATGTGATTGGTTTGGCATGGGTTATATTTTTCACGTTTTATTGCATAAGCCACTTAGACTAGGGAGAAAAATTCCAAAAATAGAGATTGGAGTATAGGGGACATTCAGGGTTATTCAATAAAAGTTCTTATCGTTTAAAATGGTGCTAATTTTGCCCCAACCAATCAGATGTTAACTTTCAAATGTTAAATAAGATCTGATTGGTTGGGGCAAAATTAGTACCATTTTAAACGATAAACAGGGAGATGTAATAAAAGTTCTTATTGTTAAAAATGGTGCTAATTTTACCCCAACCAATCAGATCTTATTTACCATTTGAAAGCTAACATCTGATTGGTTGGGGCAAAATTAGCACCATTTGTAACGATAAGAACTTTTATTACATCTCCCTGAAAGACTTTTATTGAATCTCCCTGATGGTTTGGCATAAGTGACACATCATAACTTAATAAGTATGTGTCACATAACAACAAACTCAAACATTTTTTTTTATATTTAAGTGGGTTATGCAGAATATTTACAGTCTAAAATCCAAACGTTGACTGAGTAGCAAGTTTCTAAGTATCTATTATGTGAATACAGTATGAAAGGGTTGGCAGATCAATGACAAATCAGGTTATTTAGTTTAAATGTAAATATATGTATTAAAAGTGTCCCACAACCTAAACTCTACAGGCCCACTCAAGTAGATGTTATTCTAATAAGTCCCAGAAATAGCTGTAGCCAAGTTTGAAACAGATCATACCAAGTTTTAATACATTATCAAAGGTGGTTGGAATACAGGTGTCCTATTAATAACTCATTTAAATAAGGACCCACTCAGTACAAAGAAAAGTGTAAAAGGAAGAAAAGGTGTATGAAGAGGCTGTAAAACATTCACTCACAAACTCAAAAGAATTAAAGATGCAGAATACTGTACACCTTCTCTTACATGCACATTAAGGTGAAATACAAAATTAATAGGTTGAATAGTAATCAAGAGAAGTCTAAATATCAGAGATATCAAACCTGTATTTGGGGGATTGAAACCTGCAACTCCCAGAATTCCTTGGTTGCAAATGGATTGGACATCCCTTCTCTGAATCATTGTTGATTTGGAATCTGGAACCCTTTCTGTAAACTATTATTAAACTATTATTTCTCAGTAGGTGTTCCTAGAGACAATTGGAGGTGTGCCTCTAAACTTGAAACCACTGAAAATTTGTCAGCATAATTTCAACTTTGTCACATCTTCTTAAAAAAATATTTTACAAAACTATGTCAGAATAATTAAAGGGAAACTGTAGTGCATATAAAGTTTTTTTAAAAACTGTTAAAATAAAAAGTACCTGAGGAAGGGAGGTAGGATTGGTGTGTTTTACCTCCCAATATCATTTCTATTAGGAGCGGCAGGACAAAGAATACTACTTCTGCCAGTCTTCCTGTATGCTTCAGCACTATCTTTAATGTAGAATGGCCTAGGGCCATAACCTGGCAGATGAAAACTGTATGTGCTGTAGCTCCTCAATGAAACAATATTTGGAGGTGGGAATAATCAATCCTATGTCCTTGCCCCAGGTCCTTTTCATTAAAAAGTACATTTTTACTGTATAGTTGTCCTTTAATCCAATGTGGAATTACACTATATTGATTATTTAAAAATGTTATTGAAATATGTTTACTTATATAATATTTTACATTTCACAAGAGTTCAGCATTAGGTGTGCCAGGACAGAGACTGGCATTGAGTGTGCCACAAAGTTTAAGAGTGAATGCATGAATGTAGTAAAACTAAAATTCCATTGATACACGGATATGTGATGTTACTAAGAGCAGGAAAAGTGGTAAATATAAAGCTGGAGAGTATAATTAACTCCTTCAATGGCAAAGTTATGGTATTTCACGAGACAGATTGCTATGCAAGGCTGATTTGCAATTAAAGGCATATATAATTAACTTATCGGCTGAGTGACAAGAACTCAACATGACTGCAGCAGTTTTTCAAATCCACATATAGTTAGTGTCATTGGTACTGACAGGAAAAAAGCAGAGTGTTCTTCGCAATATCAGAGCCTCCAGTTCATACCAGATGATCACAAGCGAAAATGGTAAAGAGAGGAAGGTAGAGAAGGAAGCTTTTGATCTCTTCTGTGTCTTTCTGCCAACAGTTTGATTTCAGAGAGGTGCAAATCAAAGGGTTGTGGGCTTTTGTTATTCTATGTCTCTGAGGCTGACAGATTTTTGTATTCTAATAATCTGTGCTGTCACATAGATTGGATAGTATTCAGATGCCTGATTAATTCCTCTTTTTGTAACAAGATGGTAACTCAGGGCTTCTCTTGACACCAATTTGGGATTTTGGTGTTTTTTGGGGGGGAGAATTTACACGTTTATGGCTAAATTCACTCTAAACAGATCAGAGCTGGTGATGGTACGGATTCCAAATTGTGCAGCCAATTTACAGTACTGAAAAGATAGTAACTTTTACAATTGTTCTAGCTATCTTCAGCTTCAACATAATAATTGTTTGCTGTTACATACTTGAAATGCTGTCACTTGGAAAGCAATTTATATGCTGTAAAATGGAGGTGGCCAACATGAGGCCAGTAGGCCTGGGTGTGCTATCCTGCTTTTTGCAGAAGTGCTATGGAGGGCTTAAAGGGGAACTGTGGTCTCCAGACAAGTGGATTCTAAATAAAATGCCAGTTTCCTACCTTTAAAATGAGCCATCAACCACCTCTCTACGTGCTCCATATAAAGAAATCACTGTCCAGAAAGTTAATGGGTGGGAGGATGACATGCAGGGTTGACATCAGGGGGTGGGACCATGACATCAGGGGGCAGGGCCATGGATGGGCAGGTGGAGGTGGGTTGTTAAGAGGCGTGGCTGCATCTGGGGGAGGGATTATGGGCATAACTGGGTGGGGAGTGGGTGTTCCAGGGGTGTGGTATTTGGATGGGATTTCAGTCCTGACTGCAGGACTCAGGATTTTGTCCCTGCAGTCAGGACAATCCCGCCCAAATCGCAACATCTGGCAACCCTGATGACATGTGGCATTCCAAAGGCTGACCCTCCACCTCGCCGCTGGCAAAGCACAGCTTTAGACTTCACAGTGTGTTAGGGAAACAGGAAGTCCCTCCCACTCCCTGCTGTGTAAAGATTTCCACAGAAAATATAAGGAAATCTACAGCCCTAACCCCCCCCCCCCCCCCCCACTCTGTTCTCACCTTGCCTGAAAAGGCTGTTTTCACACAATTTTCTGTAGGGGGTATTGTTCTGAGGTCTGAGTGGGGGAAGGGCCACAGACCTGCAAGTGGTCAGGGCCATGGCACCTGCGAGTGGGTGGGACCATGACACCCACGACTGTGCACATGTGTGATGTCATCGTGCAGCACCACTCAAAATCACCTCCCACAAAGAATAGGCATAAGCGCACACCGGAGAAATAAATCACTTGGGTGGTATGAAATAACAAGTAGTAGTTTATTTATGGATTGACGCTAAAAACAAGCTGCACGCATGGCCTGACGTGTTTCGGACCTAACGGTCCATACTCATTAATTATATTTTTTTATTTGGACATTAAGAGCTATTGTTTTGTATCATGCAGCACCAACCAAACAAGACGCAGCACGAAGCATCACACACGCATGAGCATTGACATCATATGCACTCGTGTGGTGCAACCGGATATTACCTTTGGAGGCCAAGGAAGCTGGAGGGAGAAGGAGATCTCTTTGGGGTGGAACTGCAGATGCCATTATCCAGGAGGAAGAAGCTTGCAAGTTTGAAGCCGGTAAGCTCTGGGAGGGGGGATTTTTTTTTTAGGCTTTTATTTAACCTGGTTACATTCCTAAAATGCCCTGCCAACTGCCTAGTAAAGATGCACAAACCTGATTTTGTTTTACCTGCAGACACCTTGGAACAGACACAGGCTTTAATGCAGAATGTCGATGGTCAAAATAGGTTTTGGCTGATGAAATTCAAATGGCAGAACCTGGAGTTTTGACCTTAAACCAGGCTAGTGTTGAATCTATGGTCAGATTGACCTAATATAAGGGCAGTATATGGCCTCTAGCAAGATGCACATCTCATTTCTGTTTCCATAAATATGCACTGTTATATACCAGCCTTATAGTCAGTTGTTGTTTAAGTGGGCCATCCTTTAGTGTAGCATTAACATGTCTTGAATTGTCTATTTTTAGCGATTCAGGACCAAGAGAAACATTCTTAAACTGTTCTTTTGTACAGTAATCACATCAAATGATTCATTTCAATTTGCCACTCCTTATTTATTATTCCTACTTACAAGGTATGTTGCCTGTTTTCCTTCCACACATACAGTATAGGGTTCACCTTTTAAAAGAGGATGCCAATGCAAACTTTAATTTTAGAATTTTTTTTTTGGTAAACTATTCAACAATGCTTCTTAGGCAACTGTCACTTTATAAGCAACGTGTCTTGGCTTCCTTGGCAGGAAACAGTTTTACTCGATGAACAAGACAAACATTGCTTATTACCTGTTAGAATTTTTGCTGGAAAACCCAGTCTTCTTCTCACTTAAACCCATTGAGTGGAAACATCCCACAGTCATTGGCAGGCATTTGATGCAAGCTTGTACGACTGACATGTCTGTAGAAGTTATTTCCATATAAACCACACAAAAAAACTGCAATTACCTTCGGGAATGAAAACTTCAAGACTTCTGGAAAATCTGACTTAAGGCCTGGGAACAACTTCCAAATATGTTACAGACCATTTGACCATCAAACAATAATTCCCCAGGGTGTCTTTGGAGGGTGCAATTAGAAATTATTATTTCTACAAAACCCAATTGCTTTTGAAATGGCCTAAGCTATTTGGCTGAATGGGTTCTGTTCTTTGCTGTTAAAAGTTGTGGACAGGAAGTTTGTTTTCTTGACATCTGTTCCAAATTAGTTTCTTGCTACATTTTCCATACTTCTTCCCATTTTATTTCAGCTGCTGTCAGAAATTAAACCAGACACATCCACCAATTTGGGGAATTTCAAATGTTCTCCCAAAATCCCCTTTCAACAACCTTGTCTTTCAGCACTTCCTATTAAAGCACTTAATTCACTTGCTTATCAAATTTTTTTAGAAGTAACTTCAATGTGAATAACATTCAAAACGAATTGACCTTGTTAACTAATAGACATTTTTCAGTTTATTTAGTATCTGTGTGATTGGTTAATTGTTTCATCCATTGATGTTATATGGTTACTTGAGGGAAATTTTATTAGCACTGCTGAACACAATTTTTATTAACAACAGAGAACAACGTTTACATGGAGTTCAATGGTGGTACTCCAATAATTGGATTTTAAAAAGGCATTATGGTCCTTGTTTAATCCTTCCATAATCTGGGATTTTTGATAGAATAATTTTTGCTATGTGTCTTCTTGATTTTTGAGGCCATTATTTGTATTCTACAAACAGAAAAAGGAAAAATATAGAACCACACAAAGTACAAAAACAACCAAATTACTGAGCAAAACATTTTTAAACATTTTGTTACCATAACTCTCATGAGTCATGACTAACCATATACTGTATAGGGGAAAAGTAAAATTTTAACCAAAATGTTGCTGGGACAAATATGTCATGGGACTCAGTACTGTTTATAACAGTTTGAAAGGTCAATTTATTGAAAAAAAGAAAGAACTAGTTGATAAAACATGTATACATCACTACAGAGTTTTCTATGAATAGATTCCAAAAATGACCAACATCACATATACAGTAGATTGATAGTTTTACCAGTTAATAAAACCAACACCAATTTGATGGGAACTGTTATAATAATTAGAAATGTTTCCTTTAATAAATAAAATATAATAAAATCAATTAATGCATATACAAATAAACAACCTACAATGAAAGTGTCCAGCACATAAATTAATTATATGAAGAATTCATTTATTCTTCAAATTATGAATAAATAAATAAATGTTCATCAATGTGTATGGAAGAATCTTTCCTCAAAAGATACAAGCTCTTAACAAAGGTGCTCCTTTATAGAAACGGTGCCTACAACTTATCAAAAAGAAAAAATGGATGCCTTTAGTACTGTAGATAATGCTCTCCTGGTCCTCACCAGGGATGGCCGGTTCGCGGATCCGAACCCGGATCCGCCGCGGATTTATCCCGTTCGCGAACGGCAGATTTTTCCGGATTTTCCGCCTTCCGAACTTCCGATTCGCGGATTTTTCGTATTTTCGAAAATTTTCGAAATTACGAGTTTTCACGTATTTTCGAAAATTTCCGGAAAATACGGGAAAACATGTATTTTCGAAAATTTTCGAAAATACAAGGGTTTCTCTTAATTCCTAACATACGTATTTTCGAAAATATTCGAAATTACGAGGATTACTTGTATTTTCGAAAATACATATTTTCGAAAATACATGAAAACGCGTAATTTCGAAAATTCCCGAAAATACGAAAAATCTCGTTATTTCAAGGGTATTTTTAATTTTAACGGGTCCGCTCGCGGATTTTCGAATTTTTGGATTTTTTCGAAAATTCGCGGATCCTCGAGCGGACCGGATTTTGCGAAGTTCGGACATCTCTAGTCCTCACCAGAGATGAAAGAAACTGGCAAGTTTTGTTCCGATAGAGGTTCTGCTTAACATATTGAAAGTTGTGAAAATGCGATCGAATTTGAATTTTTTGGATTTTTAATAGAAATTTTTGAATTTGATTGAAATAGAAAAATTATGAAACTTGGATTCATCATTAAGCTAGGTACACACCTAGCGATTTTTCCTCCTGACCGACCGTTCGATACTTTCGACCGGTCAGCCAGGAGGAAGGACTGTCGGTCGCAGCAAAAGCAGCCGCGTCTGACAGTTACTGCGACCGATCATGATGTCCATAGAGGACAGCATGATCGGACGAGGTTTTCCACCATGTCCGATCGTCCTTTCGCCCGATTCGTACGAATGATCGGTCGGACATGGGCGCATTCGGATGCGATAATTTCGGTCCGAACGACTACACTGAACTATCGGTCGATCGGCCTGAAATATCTCATCGTGTGTACCCAGCTTTAGTCCTCACACCTAAATACAGAAGAGAAGTTTGGAATGAGAATTTATCATTAGTCCTCACACCTAGATACAGAAGAGAAAATCTGTAACCAGACAGTCCTTTGGGCCATATACACACACATTTCTGGTATATTCTGGCTCTTCTTACACAATGATCTTTGCTATTTACCATTGTCCAGGACGAGCTGGCAGATCGCAGAGAGGTGGATTTAAATGGTGACTATCCGACTATGAATCCATGCCACTTTCTGACCTTGTATAGGCCATGATAAAGATTCTCCCATTGTACACTTTGATCAAATTTTATTTATTTATTCATGATTGGACAGATGAATGAATTCTTCATATAATTGATTTATGCACAGGTTATTTATAGGTTATCTATTTGTATAAACAGGACATGAATTGATTTTATCATAGTATCTCCCATTAAATTGCTGTTTCTTTTAATTAGTGTAATCTGTTGGTCATTAATTACAAGGTGTGGGGCCCACCCCCATTTTTTAATGGGATTAGACATTTGAATTTCTTTCCCAGTTTTAAAAGAATTTTAAAAGAATGGCAATGATCAGGACCAAGTGATATTAATTTGTATTCATCCTTTAATATGGTCTAAACCAGATCAGATCCAGCACAAGTAATATCTGTATGAATTTTCTAAAGTTGAATTCACATCTGCATACATTTAGGATCCATGCATTGAATTTTTCCTTTTTAAAGAAAACAGGCTGAGTACAGTATTTGGATTTCAGCTCCTGAAGAGTTGAAAGAGAGTCAGGTCAAAGCAGGACATCTGCTGCCTCTATCTTAAAAACTAGGAATAGGTCTACAACCTCCTCTGATTCTGTTAAATATAGCTCCATTTTTATTATGATTTTTAAACCTGAAGAATGAACTTAAATAACGTTTTACATATTAAAATATTGTATGATTTAATAAAAAGTAGAGTGCAAATTGTCTGTGGTGATGAGGCGACATGACAATCTATTCAAATTTGTTGGTGGAAGATGGGGAGATATGCAGACAAAGGAAAGGGATCCCTGAACCTCCACTGAATAAAGCATATTTGCTTTTGCATGTATGTACCTCCATCAAAGTTACACATCTTCTGACAAGAGAGGTATGACCCCATAAAATGTTGTTGTTTACTTTGACCATAATAATTTAATAATTTATTTTTACTGATCTATTCAGCCTTTAAGTTGCTTGATATGTGTCCTTTCTCCAAGTACACCCAGATAACCCACTACAACAGACCTTTATTTATATGTCTAGCGGATAAACAGTATTTCATGATCAGTGCCTGCAGCACTAAAGGTGACCCCTGCAGCCATTTAATGACACAATACATAATCCTTAATGAAGTCACAATCTCCTCACTTTTCCTCACTAGCGGGTGATTTATGATGGCTTCTCTGTGCTCAGTCCCCTTTTCATTTAATTCTGACAAAGTGCCTTAAACAATTATACTGCTGATTAAACTCAATAAAAAATAGTCTTCTAAGGGGATTTTTTTTCTAAAGCAACAGCCAAAAATGTATCCTGTGAACCACACAAATATTCAACACAAAGTGCACGTGATGACTAGTAACATAAACAAAAATAGTACAACACTTAAATATTTTGATAAAATATTAGGGGTAGGATGGACACAACATGCAGACACTGAACAATGAGGTTGCTGCACACTACTTTTCAAATGAGTCCTTAGTTAAAAGTTGGTCTGACTTTCTTTATTATATTCTATTTCCTGTTTGCCTAAATAATTTAGAACTATGCATATAACTTGAGAGCTATGAATGACACAGGGGTACATCACTCAATTACTAATGTTAGTGTAGGGATAAAGAATCAAGGCTTTTAATAAACATTCTATTATGTATGTATGTATTTTATTTCATATATTGCACGACCTTTTACACAGTGTTTTACAATTATTTAATCCATTCATATCAGGCCCTGCCCCAAAGAGCTTACAATCTAATCACTTTATCTCACACATACAACCATTCAGTATGTATTGATGAGTTACAGGAAGGATGTCAACAGGAAGTTGATCCTCTTGAACATTAAAGGGTATGTCCAACCCTTTTAATACGATAAGCATAACCTTAAAATGTAATTTCCAAATTGGTTGATGTTGTTAAATATACTCCCAGACAGAGATCTCATACTTACCAACTCCTTCATCCACCTCTGCGTCTCTCTGGCTCTTCCGAGTAAGGCAGTCAGTCCTGGCCATGACAGTGACATTATGGCCAATGGCTGTATGCCATTCCCAAATGAGCCTGCATTGCTGATGCTCGGGAATGGAAAAAGAACAAAGCAGCAGCAGTGGAGAGGGAGGAAGCGGGGGTGGATCATGAACTTGTAAGTATGAGATCTCTGTCTCTGCCCTTAGTTTTTCTTCTTGGCCATACCCTTTAATATTTTAGGAAAGTATTTAGTTGCATTCTATTGCTGTTAGTTATATTTCCTCAATCACTATATTTATTTGAAAACACCACAGCTGATCAGATCATTTAAAATATGATTTAGTGAGGATGCAGTACTGAAACAATGTTAAACCCAATGAATCTTTTTCAAATAACACCTTATGGTATTCAGAAGCTGCAGTGATTTGGTATTGAATATTCTCTACCCTTGGATTTTCCTTCTGTTTTGCCCACTTTCAGCAATCCTTATCCCCTACAGGTGATTCAAAACAAGATGGCAGTATTAAGATATGGAACAAAAATAGTCGTGCACATGCCAATTTCTTTAGCATCTTCTTCTGTATATAGCTGCACACATTTTTATAGACTAAGGCTAGGTAGACATTAGGCAATATTTCAACCCCATCGACTGGTCACCACATTCAGGTCAAAATATCTGTCTTCAGATTACATTGTTGATTAAATATAGCTAATAATGAGCCTGTACAGAAAAGGAAACCCAAACTAGTTAACTTCATCTTTCTTGAAAGCTGAGGATTGGTTGGGAGCTGGGGGGTTTCAAGATTATTATTATTATTATTATTATCATTATTATTGTTATTATTATTCATATTATTATTATTATTCATATTATTATTGTTATTATTATTATTATTATTATTATTAATAACAACAACAACAACAACAACAACAACAACAACAACAACAACAACAACAACAACAATAATAATAATAATAATAATATAATAATAATAATATTATTATTATTATTATTTGTCAAAAGAGAGAAAAAAAATCTAGCCTAAATTTAATCAAATACTTAAATACACTGGTAACAGCAGCTTCAATGCTTAGTTTTAGGATTTTGCAAGAGGAAGTGGGGATTTCTACTAGAAACGCAGGTCATATATATGGAGCCAGCTAAATGAATGCACATTATTGGCCAATAAACAGCTCATCCATTAGCAACCAGGCTCCTGAATAATATAGCACTCTTATATTGCCATAATTTATACTGCTGACTGAAGAATAGACAAGATTATTACAGTGAGGGATCCTGGAAGGCACATGATGCATGAGGAGGCCGCATTGATCTTCACACAACAGGAAAGTGTCTAGACTGTAGATGTATGGCTTGAGCTTTCAGAGCAGGACATATTTCATTTGCAAAGGCCTAATGGAGTAACAGAGCTGCTGATGGATGAGTTGTCGGTATGAGCTGGCACTGCAGTTATTAGATAGAAGGGTCTTACACTGACCTTTTATCTCTCTAGCGTCCTTCAGCCACTTCATGTGACCTTACTTAAAGCAGCTATGGCTTTGCAGAGAGGCATATTAAGATAGCAGCAAGGTATAGTGAGGATAAATAGATGTCTCACCAAAACAAGTTTAAAACAGTATATGTGAACAATATATAAGCAACAGACTGATTCTGGCACTGTTGCAATCTGCAGAATTTGCATTCGTTTCTGTGGTATGACTAAGAGCAATGTGGATGCTCGAAATGCATAAGGTGGGGAGACTACTGTTTGTGGCGTTATGTTCCAATAAAGTTGTTGATATTGTGACGTTGCATAATTGATCTCTTCCAGTGTGCGCATCTACCCCATTTCTTGACTGGGGACAACGTGGATCACAGACATTTTAAATGTGTTAATTTATATACAGATATCTCTCATTCCAAGATTAAATAATGATAATAATGAATAACAGACAAAACTAGAAGGGGAAGGTTTAAGTATAAACTTTGAATATGGCTTCAAAGGCCACAATTTGGAAGGGAATGTGTGTGTTTGTGCTGCAGATTTTAAAACTCAATAATGGCAATGATGAGGACATTGTTGTTTTTTTACTTACCTTTTAAATATATATGTTACAGGAATGAATGGATATGTCAGTTGGTGTGTGTACTCGTGTCAGGTTGTGGGAAAAAATACTATTTTTTTTGATGATTAGTCAAAATGTGTTTTTTTTACTATACTTCAATATGGTTATCAGGTGAATAAATGAGTAGCTCATTTGGTGTGTGTACCTGTGTCAGGTTGGAAGTTAAAAAAACACTTTTTTGATTACTGGTCAAAATTAGTTTTTTGACTATAGTTACCCTTTAAGTATGGCTGCCACGAAAATGGAAGGGTAGGTCAGTAGGTGTGTGTACCTGTGTCAGGTTGGGGGTTAAAGAAACAAACTTTTTTGATGATTGGTCAAAATTAGTTTTTTGGACTTTAGTTACCCTTTAAGTAGGGCTGCCACAGTAATGGGGTGTAGGTCAGTAGTTGTGTGTACCTGGGTTGGGGGTTAAAATAAAAACTTTGTTGATGATTACTCAGGATTGTTTTTTTGACTGGAAATGGAAATGGAAGGGTAGGTCAGTAGGTATTTGTGCCTGAGTCAGGTTGTAAGTTTAAAAAAAAACAAACTTTTTTGATCAAAAATAGTTTTTTTGACTACAGTTACCCTTTAAATATGTCTGGCACAGAAATGGATAAGAAGATCAGAAGGTGTGTGTACCTGTGTTAGGTTGAGGGTTACAAAAACAAACTTTTTTAATGATTAGTCAAAATTTGTTTTGGGCTATAGTTACCATTTTAGTATGGCTGCAATAGTAATGGAGGGGTAGGTCAGTAGGTGTGTGTACCCATGTCAGGTTGGGGTTAAAGGACAATTATACTCACCTCCCCCTCGTTCCTTTCCCTACACTCCTGCAAAGTACACAGGATGAGGACCTAAACAGTGCCAGTGGGGAGGATCTGACCGGAGCGACGAGGCAGATTAGGGAGTAGTGCAGGACTTTTGTACCTAGAGGTGAGGACTTAGCGTTTTAGGTCCTCACACTAGGTACTTTGGAGGAATGGATTGTCCTTTAAAAAACAAAGTTTTTTGATTATTTATCAAAATTTTTTTTGACTATAGTTACCCTTTATGTATGGCTGCCATGGAAATGGATAAGTAGATGGGTAGGTTGTGTCCAGTAGCTGTGTCAGGTTGAGGGTTAAAAAAAACAAACTTTTTTGATGATTGGTTAAAAAAAATGTTTTACTTTAGTTACTCTTAAAGTATGTCTGCAACAGTAATGGAGGGGTATGTCAGTAGGTGTGTGTACCTGTGTCAAGTTGGGGGTTAAAATATTTTTTTTTTAAATGATTAGTCAAAATTTATATTTTACCCTTTAAGTATTTCTGCCACGGAAATGGAAGGGTAGGTCAATAGGTGTGGTTGAGAAGGTCTTTTTTGTGTTCACAACCATAAAATTAACTTTTATGGAGGAAATATCAAAATTATTTTTTTTTTCTTTATTTACCCTTTAAGTATGAGTGCCACGGAAATGGAAGGGTAGGTCAGTAGGTGTGTGTACCCGTGTGAGGTTAGGGGTATGTGTTATGCATGTACAGTATAACCATATAACTTTTATAGAGGATATATCAAAATTCGTTTTTTTTTAACTTTATTTACCCTTTTAGTATGGCTGCCACAGGAATGAAAGGGTAGGTCAGTAGGTGTGTGTGAGAGGTTGGGGTATGTGTTTTTGCATGTATGACCATATAACTAACTTTTATTGATGATTGATCAAAAATAGTTTTTTGACTATAGTTACCCTATGGTTTACATGGGAATGGAAAGGTAGGTCAGTAGGTGGGTGTACCTGTGTCTGTGTGGGGGGTTGGAGGTATCTGTATTTGTGTTTATTAGTGTTTTGAAATATCCACATTTGAGGATTACCATTATAGTCTATGGGAAAAAATGTCCCGTAATTTGCTGTTAACGCCGTAATGCTTCAGCAGATTCCTTAGCTAGGTAATAGCACACTTCTCCTATATATCCCGCACGTCTGTATCGAATTTCATGTCTCTAGCTCAAAAACTGTGGTAGGAGATACAGTCCAAAAAAGTGGACGAATAAAATGGGAGAAGAAGTAAGAAGAAGAAAGAACAGTAATTTGGCTCTTCAAGCCAAATTAATAAAATAATCAACATGAATCGTTATACATACACATTTTATACATGTATTAACCTCAAAATTGACATCTAATGTCAGATATTTTTGCACTCATAGCAAAAGGCTATAGTTTAGCTCCTGCTGCAAATGACTGGTATGGCAGTGCCAAGCTGTGTGTTATGGTGGTAAATGGTAATGAGAGAATATATTATGAGTGATAACATTTGTAACAGAAATAAGAATTTCAATCACAATTTTCGATTTACAAATGGAATTTTTCGGATATTCCATTTTCTAATAAACCATTTTAGATTTTTCAATGAAGTTCAAAGCTTTAAAAAAAATGTTTAAATCAGTTAAATCTGAGGATTTTCAAAACAGACAGTTCCGAATGAAAACCAGGTTTGTTCCGAAACCAGGATTTATCACTAATATCATCTCCACAATGGTATGTTCTTCATTTAATTGTTGTGTGGCTGGACTCTCATGAGCTGTGCTAAATACTAAGATGCAGTGTCATATGTATAATAAGTAAGTATTTCAATGGTAGTTATTTCTGCTCAAAAGAGTAGTTTTGCTTTAAAGGTTAAGTTTAGCACAGATACATATGCTTCTTATTTTACTATAAGATTTCTCTGCACATAAATAAATATCAAATACTGACTTTTTGTATACAGGACCCTAAAAGTGTACCACACCCAGTGGTGCAGGAAACTGTGCCACGTCAAACATTTTACATTTGTGCCCTATGCCCAGTAGCCAGTGTGAACATCTCAAATGGTGTCTTAAATAAGTGAATAAAAGTAAATATGAAAATGATATTTAAAGAGTTACTGAAAAAAAAATAGAAATTGTTACAGCAAAAATAATACATGCAAATCCAACTTTGTGTGAAAACATAAACTTATATATCTCCCAAATTTCAAACTGTCTTAGAAAGCTGTCATCAGTAAATCTCACTGAAAGTAGACTGCTCACTCCTTTGGGTAACTTGGTCAACATTGAAATCAACAGAAGGAACTTGTCAACACATATGCCTGTTTTCTCAACCTTTCCTGCAAAGCCAAACATTCAGACTAATTTTAAAAATGTATGTTTGTCATCTTGACTTCTAAGTTGGAGATCCAATTAAGTTAGTCTTTTCATCCTATACATACTGACTGATAAAATGCCCAATGGCCAATAAATATACCTACAGCTATATCACAGTAATAATAATTATAAATATACAATGTATAAAACATTACAATGTGACTATTAACAGTCAGCAGATAATAAAATATCAAAACAGAGTACTACTACTGTTCTATTATGTGGGATATGGGAAATTAATTGCTAACTACTGTTTTTACAGTAAGTTTATGGACTAGTCTGTTTAAAACTTGTAGCACCATTTGAAATATAATGAGTGAATTAGCCAAGTAACTACAGGCCTGTAATATTAATCCGTGAAAGGAAAGCTTTTAGAAGAAAGGGATCAGATCACACATCTTTTGTGCATATCCGCATGGTTTTATGCACAAAAGATCCCACCAAAATAATCAAATTGCTTTCTAAGAAAAGGTGAACTGTAATCTGGACCTTGGGGGAATCAGTGGATGTAATTTACTTGGACTTTGCAAAAGCATGTGATATGGTACCTTATAAAAGGTTATTTATTAAACTGAGGAAGAGTGGTCTTGACCTTACTATTTGTACTTGGATTGAGAATTGGTTGAAAGATAGCTTGAAAAGTGATTATTAATAGAATATTTTCTAGTTGGGCCAGTGTTGTCAGTGGTGTTCCTAAGGGGTCTGTCCTGGATCCAATGATTAAAAGTTTTTCCAGAAATGACCTTTAGATAAGAATTGAAAGTATGGTCTCTGTGTTTTCTGCTGATACAAAAATGAACAGGTTTGTAGGTTCTATAAAAATGTCTTTGAAGGAGTACTATACTGCACATAAAGTTTTTTCAAAAACAGTTAAAATAAAAAGTACCTAGGTCAGAAAGGAAGGATTGGTACTTTCTACCTCCCAATATCCTTTCTATGAGACGCAGCAGCATGAAAAAAACAGTTTCTGTGTTTTCCAGACATCCTGAATGCTTCAGCACTATCTTTAGTACAGGAAGGCCCAGGACCATAACCTGGCATATGAAAACTGTATCTGCTGTAGCTCCTCAAAAAAAAGAACAATATTGGAATAATCATTCCTACCTCCCTCCCCCTGGTACTTTTTATTTTCAAAAAGGTAATTTTTACAGTATAGTTGTATTTAGATGTTTCCAAAATGATCTGAAGGGCATGTACTCCCCCACACCCCACCCACCCCAAGCCACATTGAAAATGCTTAGGACCCTGATACTTTTCACTTTAGTTCCTGGGATCTGTGAAGCAATTTATTTCTTCTTATCTCTGACAGTGATTTTTATGCCTCCTCATTGAGCTTAAAAGTACGCTCACTCATCCACAGAGGAGGAGCAGCAATTTTGTGTCCCATGATGGGGTGGAAGCTCAGAGACTTCTGCACCCAAAGGGTATTATACATTGGTCTTATGTTGTTTGTCTTTAAGTAGACATAACTTACCCTTTTATAGATCCCTGGTAAGGCTTCACCTTGAATAAATCATATTGTTTTGAGTACCAGTCCATAAGAGGAATATTAATAAATGGATGTGGCACTGAGACCAGTACAGGTTTATATAAATATTGGTGTAATAATTAAATTTTTTTAACTATAGTAAATGTGTCTACCACTCAGTGGGTAGCTTTATAATATAGAAGTTGTTAGTATGTCATTATGCCTTATGTTATTATTACTCTATATGCAGTATATGTGTAACCTGGTTTATCACCTTTTGAGAAACTAAATTATATATATTTTTGTTTAACGAGTTGGTGATGTTGAGAATTGTATGAAAGGGTTTGAGGTCCAAATGTCTTTTATTTTCATTCCAAAGTATACAGTATACTAACTACATATAGGGTAATTATTCATGATGAAATTTTCTTCCAAGAATACAAATTATACAGCCACGTATAAATACTAAAGATAAACAGCACTGCCAGGTTTAGATGTAGAATTTAAATTTTTCTGGGAAAATAAGATTTTTTATGTTAAAATTCAGTTTCCACAGTTAGAATTTAGGTAGTTTTGTGTTGAAACCTGTAATTTTAAAAGTAGGTTCACAAACAAACGCTAGTACATCCTTAATAAATAATGGGAAGGAGGGTGTACAGATAGTTATCTGCTTCTGTGATGCAATAAGCCTGTTATTGTATTCCAATTCCTTTTATGGTCTCAAGTTCAAACTAGAAATGACCAATGACCATGGGGAACAGACCAACATTTTTTTTTGTTCTTGTGTTTTTGGAACACATGCAAATTCCAGCTGCTGAAATTTGGAAAGTGGGGACAGAGCACGGGGTAAGATGGGTAGAGCAGGAGACAGATTGAGGTAGAGAGGCCAGGTTTGGGATGGGATAGGACAGAGAATGGGTGTTCCAGGGAAAGGACTTCAAGTGCTTTACAGAGGCCAGGATTCCAGGATTTCAGCCCTAACTGTGGGACTTGAGATTTTGTTCTAGTTAGGGCAATCGTGTCCAAATCGGGAAACTGGTAACCTTGTCGGCCCCCCCCCCCCCCCATTGGAATGGTTATTAGTGCTCTTACAGGGCCTTTCAGACCAGTATAGATTAAGACCAGCAAGCTTATTTCTGCCTGTGGTTTCGTGGAATGGATAGAAATTCTGCAGAAATTGAAATCAAATCTAATTTCAACATCGAAATTTGAAAATCAATGCTGATTTTTTTTAAACTTTTCTGATTTTTCCATGCTGAATTTTTATTTTTCTATAACGATTTTCAGTGAACTCTGCAAAGTTCTGCTTTTCAAAATGTCCATTTGTCAATGTCCTGAGGAAGGTGTTACGCATACCAAAACACCGATTGGATAAAACGTTTTGGATTATTTTATATGTGAGAGCAACACAGCTACTTAGCTTCCAGTATCCTATTTGAAAAGGGTAAGTAGAATACAACTACATTATTGGAAAGTTTCACTGGATCCGCCAAATTTTCAAAACCCACAGTTTGGCCTTAAATATAGCTCCGCTTACAGTTTTGCCTTAAATATAGCTCCACTTTGAGCCGGGACTTATCACTACAGATCAGGTTATCTACTGACATTATCAAAGTTCCGCTACAGAATCAGATCTGCTATTCCCATCATACAGTAAAAGAATACTTGTTCTTGCTCGGAGCGGTCGTTCAAAAAATGTCAAACTACTGCACGCAGAGAAAAACTCACTTTATAGCTGGATCGATCCCTGGTAAATTGTGGTGAACAGATTAACACTGCTTTTTTATGGTGGCGGCTCTTTGTACAGTCCTAATTGGCTTTAAGCATTTCTCATTCTTCATAGGCAAACATTTTTTTTAAGTAAAACCCTCAACATTCCTTCTGTCACTAACAGAAACTTTTTTCTTTCTTTTGATTAATGTTCCATCCATTCTTCCTGTTATGTTATGGTTGTCAAACATTTCAGAACTCTGTTGTCTGATCTAAAGCTTTAGCTGTCATTTGGTATTAAATGCAGATTTGCAATATATTACAGAAAATTACACCAAAATGAATGCTGTATTGTTATTTTTGTAAAGCATTTCAGTCTCCATATATGCCATTCTTTAAAGAGGAAGATGCATTGTGACACATAGCAAACATATGTTAGAATACAATGCAAACTCCGTAGCTTGTTTCATCAAAACCAGTCATCCATCTCTGTCTGTACATCTACTTACAGTCCTTAAACATGAAGAAATTCAAGGCAGATAATATGAATAATTTCCGTGTTTTCTTGATTGACATAAAAAAGAGGGTTTAGAAACAAGCAGATTGTCTGGCTTAGTCCCTGAAAAACAAGTAGAGGAGGTTCTTGGTGCTGTGCCAAGGAAAAACTCACCAAATGTGGCATTTTAAATATACGGTGGATAAAAAAGGAAATGATGCTTTATTTTCAATAGGAGGCTTGGAACTTTATAGATTCCAGTCCAAAGAAAGCAAAAATCAATAAAGGTAATAGTAAAGAGGCAAGGTATATGCACAGGAATTGGGGGGGTGTTGCTGTTGATCGTTGATGTCAATAAATTTTATGATGCAATGGCTTTATTGCAGTATGAAGGAAATGTGTCCATTACAATATTAATTATCACTTTTATACATAGATCTGTAGAATGACAACTGGCCTTGCAACACAATCACAAGGATTGGATCTCGTTATTAATTTAATTAAACTTACTTAAAATGGAATGTCCACCACTCTAGGAAAAAATGAGTATTTTGTGCAAAACCCCCCTAAACCTAGAGTTTGTTTTGATTCCAATGAGTAAATCTGCTCCCAGCAAGAGATCTTATACTTACAAGCTCTGCGACCCACCTCTGCAATCCGCACTCCACTTCCGGGTAAGGCAGTCTCCACTGCAGCTGCTCGCTCTGGTACACAAAAAGAACACAGCAGCTGCAGTGGAGAGGGAGAGACCGGAAGTGGTAGTGGATCTCGAAATTGTAAACATAAGATCTCTTCCTGGGAGCAGATTTACTCATTGGAATCAAAATGAACTCTAGGTTGGGGGTTTTTGCACAACATACTAATTTTTTTGTAGAGGGGTGGACATTCCCTTAAACAAGGTTATAATATGTTGTTATTGTATATGAAAATAGTCAATCAGCATATGAGACAAACTGTACTGCAAGGTGCCATGTGCTACAGTAGGGAGGAAACGGGAGCTTAGGAGTATTAATGCATGTCTAAGGGGCTGGTGTAAGGAGATGGGGTTTTGGTTTTTAGAGAACTGGGCTGACTTTTCGGTTGGGTACAGGCTCTTTAGTAGAGATTAACTGCACCTCAATGATAATGGCACAGCTGTTTTGGTGATGGCTAGGGGGTTAGGTATGGGGGGAGGGTATGCTAGACTACACAGGGGTAGATGGAGGGGTGAGGGATCAGAGGGCTAATAAGATAATGTAGGGAGGAGATGGGGGAGCATAGAAGATAGGGAGGTATGTAGATCCAAGTATGGAAGTAAATTAAATGATAATCTAAAATGAATGTTTACAAATACAAAAGTCTGGTTAGAAAAAACGGGGAACTAGAAATAATAGCTTTAAAAGAAAGGTATGAAGTGATCAGTATAGCAGAAATATGGCTAAATTATTCACATGACTGGGCAGTAAATATGGAAGGATACTCCTTATTTGGACATGACACGGTTAATATAGAAAGGAGGGGGAGTATGTTAAGCAATATCTGTATAATGGATTGCCCCTTATTTGTATACTCTGTATTTTATAATGTACAGCGCTGCGTACCCAAGTGGCACTTTATAATTATTCATATATACATACATAAATACAAGTATAAAAGCTGTAATAAGGAGTGCAAGAAAGCAATTAAACAAGCTAAAATAGAAAATGTAATATGGATAGCAGAACAAAGCAAGTCCAATCCCAAAATGTTTTTTTAGTATATCAATAGTAAAAATATGAAGACCAAAATTTTGTGATGGCTAAGAGAGCTTAGTCCAGTTTTATCTAGACCACTGTTTGTCTTTTTATATTCATTTTCGTGTGGTGATGTGCCGCTGGATTGGAAAAAAAAACAGTATAATACCAATATTCAAAAAATGTAGTCACTCACAGCTTGGTAACTATTGACCTTTAAGCTTAACATCAGTGGTAGGGAAGGTGCTGGAAACTTAGTTATGGGATCATATCCTTGACTGTGTCACACAAATTTACTTGGTTTTTATGAAGAAGTAAGAATTTAGATTCAGGCATTACAGTGGATGTAGTAAACTTGGATAGAAATTTGGCTGTTGGATCTTAAACAGAGGGCAGTGGTTAATGGAGCTACATCAATGTGGGCTAAAGTTCTAAATAGAGTGCCTCAGGGTTCTGTACTGAGGCCACTTCTTTTTAATCTGTCTCTAAATGACTTAGAAGGGGGAATTGAGAGCAAGGACTCTATGTTTGCTGAAGACACTACATTATGTAGCGAAAATGATGTGCAATTGCTGCAAGCTGACCTAGATAGATTATCAAAATGGTCAGCAGAATGACAAATGAGATTTAATGTTGATAGATGTAAGGGGATGCATTTGGGGTTTAACAATCCTGGTGCCACTTACACCAAAATTAATTCTGTGCTAAGTGAATCTCTAATGGAAAATACATTTTTTTTAAATAAATAACAGACTAAGCTGTGGCAAATAATGCCAGAAAGCCATGGCTAGAGCTAGCAAGATATTGTCTTGTATAAGGAGGGGAATAGATTCAAGGGAGAAAAATATTATTCTCCCGCTTTACATGGCACTGGTAAGGCCTCATTTGCAATATGTGGTGCAGTTTTGTAATCCCATATACAAAAGGGACATCTTGAACATGGAAGAAATTCAGAGAAGGGCAACTCAATTAATAAAAAGGGAATGGAGGGGCTTGACTATGCAATAACAGTAATTTCAATAAAGAAAGAGCGTGCACACTGTCATTCAAAGAACCGGAATACTAAACCAAATAAAATTAAAATTTAACTTTATTATTGTTCCATTACACGAGCCAGAGGAACACCTGATGCATTTTGAACCTATCCTGGTAAAAAGTTCTGGCTAGGGAAAAGAGGGGCTCCTTTAAATAAAAACAGGTATAAGGAGGCTCCACCCCTTCTAATCTTAAGGGATATACATAAAAGTTACATAAGACTATAGAGAGCAAAACAAACATACAATTATTATACTAACCGAGTCAAATGACAAAAGAAAAAAAATAAAATATAAAAATAAACAAAGATAAATATAAACATAAAAATGAAAAGTAACAAATGAAGACAAAATGAGGAAAGAGGGCTTTTCACATTAAAGAAGCTACATTTTTGCAGGGATATGATCACTTTATACAAATACATTAATGGGCCATATAATAAACTCTCTGGTGCATTGTTCACTAATTGGTCATATCACAGGACTCGTGGACATCCTTTCAGACTAGAAGTGAGAACGGTAGCAGATGTGGCAATGGCAAATTCATTGAATAGCTTTAAAAGTGGTCTGGATAAGTTTCTAAAACTAAATAAAATTAAGAATTATTAGTATTAATTAAATAATTCATATTCTGTAGTTCTGGTTGATACAAGGTTTTTTTTCTCCCTTTTTGCTATCCTCTTGATCAACTGATTGTTAGGGTTAAGGAGGGGGTGTAAAGGTTAGACTAAGTGGACATATGTCTTTATTCAAACTCAATAACTAAGTTACTATGTTATTTGTGAGACAAACTTGTACAATCGGATCCACTACCTCCAATATAATATGCTAAAATGGGAAAGTTTTAAATTTTGCTTGAAAGACTGTGTTTTGGAAGGAAACTTGTCATGGTTGCACAAGGCCTATTTATGTTTGTGTGTGTGTGAGTTTTAAAATGTAATCTTTTTTTATTTTAGTGAAATTGTAAATGTCAAACATGTTCTTATTATTTTACTTTTATTTTGTAGTTTTAGGACTTAATGAAGTTGTGTTTGTGTGTGTGTGTGTAGGTTAGAGTCACCTAACAACAGGTGCAGGTGGGCTTTAATCACATGTCTATTAAAAGAGAATGGGTGGCAAATGTCCAGAAACATGTGGAAAACTTGGGGACACTTCCCAAGTTTGGCCTTACCAAACTTAATATCTCTAGCTCAAAAACTGAGGGAGGGGATACATTCTAAACATGGGAAGAAGAAATAGAAAGAACAATGATTTGGGGGCTTCAAGCCATTTTAAAAATAAAAAATGACTGCCTGGTCCAGTTTGAAAATGTTGTTTATATTCAAAGTCACATGACATTGCATTACCCAGTGCACAAAATGGCAACTGCTTATCAAGTCTGTGTTAATGCAAATAGTAAGAATCACAGTGCAGTCTGGTAATCTGGCTGCTATGATGTTGACACAGCAGCTGCATTTTGCATTAAACCATGGAACCGTGATTCATTGCATCAGAATTTTATAATTCACACAATATTTGACTCTGCTTTATCCCTATTGGCTAAGACGGCTTTTATTTTCTGAGCCATAAGTACATAAGACACTTTCTTGGGACTGTGAAAAAGAGAGCTAAAGAAACAATTTATCACTGTGTTAGACAGTCCTTAATGTGTGATTGATTAAGCAAGATGTGTGGATACTCTGTTCATGGTTATAAAACAGATGTCTGAACACAAAAGCTAGTTGAGGATCCCAACTTTAAAAAAAAAAGTGAAAGATTGAAGAGCTTTCGTTCCAGCTGAGAAAAAACAGGATCCATGTGATGTAAGAACATTGATGGTGTCAGAGACAAGACCCAGCATACACAGGACTTGGAAGAAATGGGCAAAACAGCTGCACAGTCTGTGGATCATACATTAATTCAAAGTTATGTCCTTTTGGGGGAAAACAGATCTTAAAACTGGAGCATATTTTCTTTATATTCATCTAGATCTGGATGAGCTTGTGTAGCTGAAGTATTTGGACTTAGCTGTGTACACAAAAAGAGAACTGTTTGTATTGCTATAAATGTTGTTAATACAAAATGTGTTAACCCCATAACTTGTTGGTTTGTGTTACATTTACGGTTATTTGTTAGCATTCAATGAAGCAATTCTAGGTAAAAGTGATTTTTTTTTTTCCCTGATCAACTCTGTATGCTATATATTATTAAAGAACAGTCTGTTCTTTCAAAGATGCAATCATGGTTGCTGACTTGGCAATACCGATAAAACCCACATACCTTGATGTTTGCCCATACTCCATTGGAGTCGATTTCCACTGTGTGATATGCATTCATGGAACTTACTAGGTTTTGTTAGATCTCTAGGGTATTATCAAGTTATGTTCCACCTACATCCCTTCTGTGATCTCAGTGATATGAGATTGATTACTGGGGCACATGTTGAGTGGCCTTCCTTAATGCCAGAAGGGCAATCATGCTGTATGGCTTCTAAAGCTGGGTGCACACATGGCAGACCTTTGAAAGATAACAGACAGGATTTGCAAGATTATGTCTGTCATTTTTCAAAGATCAGGTTACACACAGTCCCAAGAATTCTCCCTATACACAGCATAGTAAGAACATTCGGGACTGTGTGTTTCCCTCGACCGTGGCCGACTCCCGCGACCAAGTGAAATTTCCGGTCTTTCACAAAGGACTGCGAGGCCGACAGTAATGTTTGGCGGCCATATGCTCTTTTGGGAAAGACTGTACACACACTGCTGATAAAGCCCCAATACCGTGCATGATTAACTCTCCCTTATTAAATATGTATACACAAATAAACAGAATACCACCCTAATAGGAGGGCTCCCTATTGTCTACCGCTGAACCTGTTAGTTTTCTTTAATTATGTTGTAAAGTAAAATGTTTAAGATGACAGAATGAGCACATGGACTTTGTATATCTTGTTATTCATTTGTGTTGTTTAATATGATTTAATGTTTCAGTTTTTATCATGATCGAATAATGAAAAGCTACCCTTCAAAACATAAACAGAAACAACTTTTATGCTTACGTACCCACTGAATTATTCTATCGGCAAAAATCACCCTAGCGAGTTTATTGTAAACCCCTTTAACTTCACAACTGCCTCTTCTCCATTGTGAATTAGCCTAACTTATTTAAACTGTATTATTGTCCAGATCCTCCATTCCCTCTATTAATTTAGCAGATCACACAGCTTTTTGAACCCCAAAGGTGTCACCTTACATTTATCAATATTGGGTTTCTGCAATGTAAACAATGTATCATTGTAAGGTTGATATTTTTTAAGAATTGGTTCCTCTAAACAGGTGAAAAAGTTATTTTGGATGACTCAAGACCTAATTTCAATAAGGGTTTAATTGGGCTCATTGTGTTAAATACGTTTTTAATTTTAATTATTAAACGTTTTAGTGCTTCTTTTCAGTAGTTTGGACTCTACCAGGAACGCTTTTACTAGCGTGTCTGCAAATATGGCATTAATATTTATAATGGAATAAGCATATTCTGGTAACAGATTCCATATTCCAGTTTCGCTTGAACAAAACTTTTTTACTGCCCTCTTAATCATTCGAATGAAATACCCACCAAAACAAAGGCGACATTTACGTAAAGTAACTATAGCAGTGCCACATCTTCTCCCAGCCTTGTTATATCACTACAAGGATACTCAGTTCTGGAAATGTTTAATGGATGGTAGAGATGGCCAAAACTGATGGGTTTCGTTCTATTTTCGGGTTTTCAGGTTTTCGGAATCTCCCGAAGATCTGAAAATCCGAAATAGAGCTTAAAATCGGGACTTTATTTTACTGAACGTTCGAGTTATTTTCAGAAATTCTGGAAAATACAATCGGAAACTATTTTTGAGTTTTGGAACTGAGGGGTTCTGTGTCGGATCCGGGTCTGAGTCGGACCCCATCTATAATCGACATTTAGCAGCAGTTGATTGCATAACGACACGTGGGGAACAGAAACACACAGACTAGCAAAACCTGCTTAAAAGGGATAGCCTGCATTTGCCACCTGTAGCGGCAGAGAGCAGCCCTGTATATTTTCAGATTCCAAGGGGGCATAGCATATTTAAAAATAAAAGTACACTCTATTTCCCCTGCTTAATAAAACATGTATGTATTCTTTTTCGGATTTTTATTACGTGAGTAGACAGAACAGATTTTAATAAAAGTTTGTTGGGCTTGTGTTCAGTACAAGAATATATTGTTTCTTTGTGTCCTTTTATCCTGAACGTGCAAATGTTAATCATTTTTTTTAACATCTCATCGCTTATCTCATCCTTGATTCTCTCATGCCCCCCCCCCCCCCCCGAAAAAAAAATGTGGTTTAGTTCCTTGTACATATCTCCCAGAGATAATGATTCCGACAAAAGAGAAAGCAATCTCCTGTGCAGTCTAGATGAGCATTCGTGCCCTGGCTATCATTGTCATCATAGGACAGGTCTTTTGTGCTCCACCATGTTTATGTGCAGTAATGATGAATGTTTCTAGAATAAATATTTTAGAATTCAGATTTTTCTATCACTCTATTGACCTTGACACGTATCTGGCCTATTTCTGCTTCCATCTGTTACAGATTTCTTCTAGCTGGGGCTGCGCATTAATCACAGCTCGGCCTTTTACAGACCGCAATCCATTCCCTTTTCCTTTTTAACCCTTTTCCAGAATGGCACTGGTTAAAAAAAGGACCATGGACCCAAGCTAGCAGCAAAGCCATATCAGTCAAGGAAGCTAAGCTGAGTTTTTCTACGGTTGAAAAGATCTATTCATCAACGTTATCCCCAAAATATGTGGTTTTCTAGATGTGCAGTTAATGTGAGATCAATCTCATCCAACCGATCGATAAAACTCACTTTTCTAATCTTAGATTTTCCTCTATCTCAGATTTTGTTGCTTGTTGATTTTTCTTTTCTTTTTTTTTGTCCATTTATGAACAATTGAAGGCAGACGCTCAAATATATGTGTCCAAACAGAAATTAATCATTTTCTTTGTGTTCAAAATTTTGGGTTCAGGTGTTACAAATGGAAAGTAAAATATTGTTTTTGTTTTTTTTAAACAATTGAATTTTAGAAATGAATGTTGAATTCTCCATCCATTTACAAAATATGTGATTCCAATTAAACGTGATTCAATCAATATAACATTTTATCTTATGGGACTATGTATGAACCTCTGTTTAAAGGCACATGGGTCACATATCCTAATCTCTCAGAGATATGGAATTTGCTTTTGCACAGTGAGGCATGTGAACAGGGAGTGAGCATGCAAAAAGTTAGATTGACAAGTAGATTGACCATCTATCCCGTGGCTACATTGTGCAGTAAGGCAGAACCAAAAAAGTTGCTGCTTGAAACACGTTTATGAGTTGGTTATGTCTGCATTTCCCCTGTGTGATCTAAAACAGTGGGTGTGCATGGCTGATGATGAGTCTGTTTTTTAGAACAATAGCAGGCATATCCAATAAAATGTTATATTAGTTTTTAATATTTGTTTTGGCTGAACTGCATCTTAAATATCACTGTTTGTTTCAGTAAAATCCTCTTGACTGTATTTGACATTTTATATCAGTGATTTTATATTATTGTTTTGTTAGTCCCAGTTTCTTGAAACTCTGATCTTGATATGGCAGTTAGAGCCAAGAAAGGGAAAAGAAACTTAATATGATTCTTAAAAAACAAGAATCTACATCATACTTGACTAATGCACATTGCTGCGCCATTTGTTATTCATTTGTTGGTTCTAATAACAGGGTCTTATTATAAGAGAGCAAAACACGTACAGTACACACTTGAGAAAGGGTTTTACACCTGAAACATGTTGTGTATTTTGCACCAATAAACCAATAAAATAAAACGCCCGGAGTCTTCACTTTATATTTTGTTGACTATGATGGTACAACAATAGGAGCACTAGGAGACCTGCCTTCCTGCCCTCAAAGACTACAACTTTGTATTATAGCACACATGGTGAAGGAGAAAATATTGGTTAAATACAATAAGCCAGTCAGTAGAGCACCTGGAATGATGTAATTTGAGATAGCTGTAATGCTGCCCCCTATCCCCTACAGCTATATAAAACTATTATGCATCTTGGCCATACAAGTAATTGTAACGATTGTGCAATTGCTTTTAGTAAGACTCAAGATTTCCAGACATGTCCAAAAAAAAAAACCATCAGACCCCAATTTACCACCCATGATTCCATCAGTAAGATTATCTGTGATGCAAGCATGCTTAGTAATCACTATGAGGAACCACTAGGAGAGGAAATTTCCCTCCATGGAATTCACACATACCAACTGTCACAATTCCAGCTTACAGAAAACTGCACACAGCAGAAGCGTTTATGATAATAAGGAACTTGATTGACAGCTGAAACATAAGATGCATCAGATTTTATTGAAAGAAATAGGTGACAGACCAAAATAAAAATGGCACACTGGTGGTTGGGAAGAATTATAATTTCCAATAATTTAAAAAATATCCCAGTCCTGATGTGCATTCATTTTATTTTAGTAACTATTTAGATATAAACTTTCTTTCTTTATTGTATTTTCATATTGCAGAACAAACTCCAGTGTAGGGACACATGTGAAATAAAGAACAGAATAAAGAGCAGCAAAGAGACAACTGAATTCCAGCCCATTGAATGTGACAAGGCAAGGAACCCATCGGGTTTAAGTAATGTGAATAGGTAGGAGCAGTAATACCAGTAGTGAAATCTGAATTTATCTGAACAAGATCACAACACAATGTAAATGAGATAAAGACAAATATTAAGTGTAAGTTAGCAGATCTGGTTTAAACATGACTAGGCTGTGCTAATTATTGTGAGTCAAACAGAGGACAGCAGATCATCCCTTTACTTGTAAACATTGTACTGTATTTAGCCAATAAGCTATGTACACTTGTTCTATAAACTAATCACTGTCAATAAGCAAAGAGGTCTTTCACACAAAGCTAAATAAAACGAACTATACATATAGCAGCACGCCTATAATCCTAGTACCAATCATCAACACCTATTCTAAGCCTCCCTTTAGATCATGTCACACATTCAGGGTCAACTCTTAATAATCCTTAATAATGTTTGATATTCACACATATACAAATAAAACACATTCACTTGCTATTGCCATTATCACAAGGAACAACTGTCTTCAGTTGCTAAAACCCCCCAGATTATTTACACTTAGATAATTGCATTAATGTTTGAATATTTTGTGTCACAGTTCTCTATTTAGACTCTGATATAAAAGGCCTAGACCTCAATCTCCAAGAGGTAATAAGCTAACTTCACACTTAGCAATGTTAAAACGTCATTGCGATGCACTAAGGTTGCCACTATTGCTTTTTATTTATAATGTCAGGAAGGTGATAGCATTACCCTGATGGTTTTCAATTAGTCCATTAGTTTAGGCCCAACCAAGAAGAGAAATGACTCAATACACAATCTATTCCTATGTCTTTATGATTATGAAAGCATAGAAACAACCTAGGAGTCAGTGCAGCAACCATTAAGCCACCATTAATACATATTGCTGGAAAGATAGCTACTACTTCACTAAACTACCTTCATGCTTGATATTGGAGATGTGAAACAAAAAGAGGAACCAGAACGCCACTAGGATGAACAGGTGATATAATGGTAAATCCCCTATAGTTTATTTAGACACAAAGCAATCCAATATTTTGCGGGGACATATACACCCATCCAATGGAGATGTGCACACTTCTTAAATAAATAATGGGTTTATTTGGGAATCATGCAGATACGTTTCGGGGATCACATTGTTTCCTTTATCAGATGATGTGCCTGGGCTCAACTGTGTAAAGTTGTTTGGTATTGGAGATGCTATTCCTGTCAAAAATGCAATTTCCAATATCTAGTTACATCTTTTCCCTATAAAACAAGAAGACATAACATTCTGAATACACTGGATACACAAGTTATTTTTCTGAATACATCATAGTAAAATATTAATTGAGGATAATTAAAGATATGTCCATCTACCCCTTTATACTCTTTCACCCTACCGTTGGTCCAGAGGAAGACAAAAAAAAACCCAGAAGGGATTGGGGGTGTGTGTGTGTTCTTTCCTGACTCCAAATGGCAATTGGAAAGTATCCCTGGATCAACCTGAACTACAGTATATATATTAGTATCAGTAATTTTCAATATTTTTTAGTTTCAGAAACTTTTCTAGCCCACTTTTCATGCTTATCTGCTGGAAGACAGTTTAACTTTTCTCACTAAAGAAACCTGAACATAAAACGTATTTTCTTCTAATCTGAAAGGATGTTCATAAATGCCAATTAGTGGCAGTTTAATCATTATATGCGTAATGATGCACATGTGAGAGGTTTTGGGGAATATGTTTAAGCTGGTTGTGAGTCAGCTAAAGAATTTGTGGGTAAAGGTGAAAATTAAACAATGCAGGTAATGGCACACTATATGGTCAGGTATGTATGTATAATTTTATTTATAGTGTCACTTGGGTACACATTGATGAACATTATAAAACACATTACAAGTGCATGCAACTTAACAGATAAATTAAAATTACATAAATTTCCCTACATACAGTAGCCTAAGAATGCATATATATAAAATAGGTGTGGTGTGCTTTGACACATTAAGAATGAAATCCCTACCCCAAAGAGCTTACAATCTAAGTGGGAGGGACAACATACATTTACATATGGTACATATAGGGAGGAGGGATACAAAGTGCTTAAGACAGCTTACAATCAGTTATTGTGCTGGTGTTCAGAAGGTAAGATAAAAGATTTGAAAGTATTGATGGATGTCACCTGGTGAGAGAGGGAGCGAGTTCCAATGGTACAGGGCAGCAAGAGACAATGGTTTAAGATGGAAGGAGGATGTGATATTCGGGGGTATGTGGAGAAGATTGCCTTGTGATGAGCGCAGGGTACATCCAGGAATATAATGGGCCAAAGTTAAAAAGGGAGGTGCAGTAGAGTGAAGGGATTTAAAGGTTAAAAGAAAGGTATTGAATATGATTCTTTGTTTGATGAGGTCACCCTATAGACTGCAATATCAGGGTAGCAGGTCCCAGTTTACCTGTCAGTGAGCCAGCACTGGACTGTTCACTGGTGAGTTCTCTCCTCTCTCCTGATTGTTTAATTGAAGAATAGGAGGTAAGATCCCTTCTTCAATTAAACTGAAAAAAAAAAAAACAAAGTTAAAAAGAAGAGTGGAGATACCCTTTAATTCAGTTTTAGAAAGATTGAGTTCATGGTGGTGGTCCTCCCAAAGAAACAGTGTAGAGGGAGAACAGTAAGTGTCCCAAAACCGAGCCATGGGGGACTCCACACAAAATGGAACAGGGGAGGAAGTCCTATTAGCAAAGGAGACAGAGAAAGATCTGTTAGAAAGATGAGAAGGCAACAAGGCAGCAGCTAGATTTCGGATGCCCAAACAATGCAGAATGTGCATAAGAAGAGAACGGTCCACAGCATCAAAGGCAGCCAATAGAGGAGAAAGAAGAATGATAGCTAGCCCTTGGGTTTGGCAGTTTGTATGTCATTGAAGACCTTGCAGAGTTGAATGACCCTGTCAAAATTTAATTGGTCAGATTCAGGTAACATGTGATATGTCTGAGTAGATCAAGGGTCAATTGTGGGTGGAAAAAATTCCCAGGGGCAGATTTAAAAAGTAGGATTGCACAGTTCTCTAACATAAACCATATACACACCCTACTGGCATGCTACCTTCATAACCAACCCCATTGGATGGTAACATGCCAGTAGGGTGTGATGCAGCTGATCAGTCAACAAAGCTAAATCTAAATGGAACAACTAAGCCCAGTTTGAGGCCAAATCCAGGGTCAGACTAGCCCAAGACACCACAAACCCACTGGGCCCAGAACCAATTTACTCAAAAACAGAAAAATGTTCAAATTTAGACACAGAGACAGTAAGAAATGTTAATAAAAAGAAGTTAATTAACTTTAACAGTCAGAAGGAGTAGGAAAGGAGTAAAAATGGAGAATAAAATGTTGAGTGGGCCCCTTAATGCTTCCTGGGGGGGGGGGGGCAACAACCTATTCTGACACTAGGCAAATCAGGGGAGGTCTCCAAGAAAACAAAAGAACCAGAACAATTACAATTTACAAAGCATTGTAACAAATGGTGTTTAAACAGGAACACTTTTATCTCTAACTGTAAACACTGTCAAACGTCCTTCAGCATCAGGCTTGCTGGTTGGTAATCAGAGATTTACATTTCTTTACGTTTGAATTCATTTCTGCAATGCCCCAAACCCCTATTTCTCAGCCGCACCAGCAGGCAGCCAGTCAATAGCAGCCTGGAAATACTTTCAAATGGAACCTTTCATCAGCGTGGCCATAAAAGGTCAGTGTAAGACTGCGCTCTGATAGATCCTCTCTCTCTGCTGTTCTAATGTTATTAGCAATGACTGTTTCCTGCTCAATCACACTCCCAAAGGATTTCCAATAAAGTTTTTATGTGCCATAACTGTTACATTAAATAAAGCTGAAAAGTATTGAGCAGAACTCTGAGTAAATCACGTTCCAGGCTGGGCAATTGAGTTAGGAGTGAGAATTATGGGTCATAAGCAGCTATTATATTTATTTATTTCTTTAGTAGCCGAGAAACAGCAATTTTCAGTGATGGGTTTTAATTATCTACGCAAAACTTAAATGGTTTATCCACTGATAATAGATCTGCCACTGAAGGCAATAGCAGAGCCAATGATAAATTGGAACTATTGTTTCATTTTAATCCACAATGTACTGAGTAACTTTATTGAATGCCTTCCAAGACTGGAATGGAAGCCTGAAGTGAACCCCCTGTTGGCCTCTTCCTGTAGTGTTATTTCAATAACTTCTAATAAAATACACATGGCCCAAGTAGTATGGGGAAATGCATCGCTGGATCCAGGTCAGGTAAGTCAGAGCTTTATCCTGCGTTAGGAAAGGCGTTAGAATTTGCGCAAAATGCATACGCAAACTGTTACTTTGCCTTCTTTACATAGGCTACGCCACGCTATATATGTTTTGGAAATGGCGTGGCCAGCTCCAAATTAGTGAAAAAACTACACTCACCCAATAGTACATCACATACCATGGGCTTAGCACTAATTCAGCCAGATAGTGCCCGATATAACATCACCCCCCCCCCCCCAGTCTTATAGAATCCTTACCATGAGAAGGACAGGACAGTAAAGTGGGACATTTTTTTTTATCCAGCCCATTCCCGTGCTACATACTAACCTCTGGGAGACCAGGAATAACCTTGTGTCCTTAGTGTCTTCTAATTGAGTGAACCACCTACCAAGTAAGGGGGGAGGGGTCAGGACAGAAATGTCACTTACAGATAATAGCGCAGTGCATGTCAAGGTGGCTGGCCATATTTTTAGAGAGCATGCAATCAGCATTTTTTTGCGAATTGCATGCTCTTCGATTATGCAAAATTGTACCAGTAGATTTTGTATTTCTCTAAATTGCCATTGAAACCGGGTTTCGGATCTCAATTACTATTCCCTGTTTTTTCCCACTGTGAATGGTGGCCATATACGCTACAATCAGATCACAGCCATATGATCTGTGGATCGTACAATCAAATTTTAACGACCGGCTCTATAGAGGAAAATATTGTACAATTGGTAGGCGATCGTTTACACACAGTACACAGATCGTAAAACCTCGATCATAGCGTGTATGGCTACCATAAGGTCTAGACCACACTGGCACTGTTTTTTCACGTGCAATTCGTTATCATGTGACAGTGCAGGTCAGTGTGGGTGGCCACATTGCAAGCACTGCGCTGCTTTTTTAAAGCTCATGCAGTTAACTTTTTTTTTGCAAATCACATGCACTCCGATTATGTAATATTGTACCAATCGCAGTGCAAACGGACTGTAACACACAATTCATTCACAAAGCAGTGCCCAAAATGCTGAATTTATACCCAGGGGTTTGGCACTGCTGTGGTTGGTGATTTTAAGTCATGTGACTAGATCATTTTCAACGTTTTTTTTATTTTCTAATTTACGATTAAAATTTTTGACTTTTCGAAAATTATCTAAAATCCAAAAATTTCAAGTTCAGTCAGAACTTCAGAGCCATCAGATCTGATTCGGAAATTGGGTTTGAATCGGACCCGAACTAAAAAAAAAAAAAGTGAACCTATACTTTTGCTCATTAATTGAACAATGGGAGGTAACAGAGCAATGTCTTAATTCCCCTTCTTCAATTAATCTAACAGGAGCCGGGAACACAGCATGAAATATTACCCATGAGCGCGATCCACCGATGTCTTCTCTGACAAGTCCCACGATACAGTATAGGATAAGCCGGAAGTCTGGAACTTTAACATAATTGTAATGAATGTATGGCCATTGGATATATCTGAGAAAAAAACATTTTTGTAGTGGGTGAAATGATACGAACATTGTGGTTTCCCTGACCGATAGCAGATAATGACTAAATACTCTGGCAATATTAATGAGAACATAATTACCTTATTATTGAAACCTGACAAATGAGTAACTTCATCAGCTATCGGTTGTTAATTACCATTATGTTCTTCCCTTTAGCAGATTCTAGTACAGCTGAATTAGTCTGAACTATAATTTTCATAGTAAAGAACATTTCTCAATCACTGCCTACATATTATTTTTACTGTGTGTACGGCACCCCAGCCCACCCCCAACTGCCAATTTATTTTTGTAAAACAAGCCCCAGAAAGATACTTACAGACCCCCGCTGTGCGAATAGCCCTCAGCCGCATCTGTCATTGCCTGCCAGCTAGCCAATCACAGATGCGGCTGCTAGTCACGCCCCTCTCTGCTGCTTCTGGCTAGCAGAGAGCCGGGAACAGAGCAGAGGGGAATGAAGGACTGAAAGTATCTTTCTGTGGCTTTTTTTACCAAAGTAAATCGGCTGTTGGGGGTGGGATGGGGTGCCCTACACACAGTAAAAAGTTTATTTTAGGGGTGGAGATGCCCTTTAATTGAGTGGACCAATACTGGTCTTATAAAAGTCAGTAGAATAGGCTTTCTGGCTGCCGTAATGGTGTTTTCTTTTTCTTTCATTTTTGCTTTCTAAAATCCACCTAGGGATCTACAGACAGAGCTTTAAATATGCTTCCTCATGAAAAAATAATGCAATACATACCGTATATACTCGAGTATAAACCGAGTTTTTCAGGCTGTAAAATCAGCCGGAAAACTTTAACTCAGTTTATACTCGAGTCAGTACATTTACTTGTGCATCCAGCTCTCTAGTGTGCATCCGGGGGTTCCTGTCTGTAAGTGCAGCATACAAATTGAATCCTGTGTGCATCCGGGCTTCCTGTCTGTAAGTGCCATCCTGCAAATTGAATCCTGTACATTACGGTACTTAACCAATTCAGCAGCCGCGCGCTGAGTCCCTGTACTGGCGCGCTGGCTGACGTCACTGGCGCCGGGCAGTGACGTCAGCCGGCGCGCCAGATCTAACACGGAATCCGGATCCGGACGGATCATCCAGATTTCAGAACAAATTTTCGAAGATTTTCGAATGTACGGAGCTATTTTCAATAATTTTCAAAAATATCTTTGAACGTTCGAAAATACGATCAGAGACCACTTTCGAGTTTCCGATCATATTTTCGAAGATCGAACGTTTGAGGCTATTATTCGAAAATAACCTTGAACTTTCGAAAATCGGCGTATTTTCGAACGTTTGAAGATATTTTCGAAAATTATCGAAAATAGCTCCGTACATTTGCAAATTAGTTCTGTTTTCGGATCTTCAAGATTTTTCCGAGATCCGGGAATTAGAAAATGGAATGAAACTATCTAGTTTCGGCCATCTCTACTTTCCAACATATCAAAAATGATAAAACGTTCATTGTTTGCATGATTGGATGCAATGTGAGCCCACCAAGGGATTTGGCACGTATCCTGGTGGGACAATCCCACCCTGGCTGTGAGGTCCCTGGAAATTACATCTACTGCACTAATTTCATGCCACAATTGTTGTGAGATGTTTGGTATTTGTTCCATTTAGGTACAATTGAGTCAGACCGGGACGTTCAGATTGCTTTGTAGGAAAATGCATGCAAAGTTTCTGGTCAAATATTTGTAGACACAGGCACTTGTTTAGGTGAGTAATTTAATGATGTGTTTTGGCTTGGTGGCTTTGCAACATGGGAAACTACTCATGGAGCTTATTTCAAAGCTGTCACTGTCTGTGTTTCCATGCAGGTTAATTCTGCTTTCACCTTTCCTTGCACCATAAATGTCATTTCTTCTTCTCCACCCTCATTTGTAGTAGCACCTCACTGTGTCTTTTGCTACTGCAGGGACATGATTGTGAAGTCAGCAGTCAGCAAATATTGATCCTGTACAGCCAATCACTATGATTTATGGAGCCAGAAGGTAAACATTGACCTTAGCAGAGCCAAACTCAATATTTACCTTTAAGGACAATCCATCCTAGTATTCTCTCAACAGAAGTCAATACCTGCTATGCAACCGACTCTGCATATCTAGTTAAACAGGATCCTCTCCGGGGATTTATTCTTGCTTTTTATTTTCTCTTACATTAATATATTACTATATTATCAGACTCATAGAGGATGACAAACCTGCAGAGGCGTGACTAAATTTGAAGTATAATTCCTCTATTCCTATAAAGGAAATAGCGTTTAGCAATATTATGCAAATGTATAAAAATAAACAGTATTTAAAAAAAAAGGGAAAAAAATGATAAAAGCTGTAAGAGTTGATTTGTCAAATTAGAAACTGAACCTCTATAACAGTAATGTTGAACCTTGGCATTCCAGATGTTTGAAAAATAAAACTCCCAGCATGCCCAGTTTGCAGAATGCAACCAAGGCATGCTGGGAGTTGCAGTATCTAAACATCTGCAGCGCCAAGGTTCGACATCCCAAAACTGTTTTGTACTACTTGCTCTATGTGATTTAGCACCCGTTTAGTAAACCAACTTCTTATCATATAAATACATGTAAATCACGGAACACCAAGTTTCCAAATGAAATAAACATTGCACATGGCAGTTAAATACACACCTAGAACAAGGAACCCAGATCTCCAGGGTGGACCAGGAAGGTGGAACAATTTGGCTCTTTTCACCAGGGCCATGTTGCCTTTACTAGTCTATGTAATCTACATTTCACACAGTACCAATCTTTCAAAGATGACAGACTGATTCTTTTAGATTTAGGGAGATAGCTTGTGACTGCCACACAACTAATGATCGCGAACAACTCGCTATTCATTGGACAGTTTCAAAAAAATGCTGGATGAGTTTCTGTAAACAAGGAATGTTGCAAGTTATTGGTATTGATATTATTATTATGGATTTATATAGCGCCAACATCTTCTGTAGCACTATACAATTACATGGAAACATTCACATGATACATAAAGTAGAGTTGATCCAGGGAAATTTCTGATTGCCACTTGGAGTCAGGAAGGGATTTTTTTTCACCTTCATAAATTTGGTGTTTTTTTTTTTTTCCTTCCTCTGGATCAACAGTTAGGCAGGTAATGAGGGTATTGCTCGTGGATTGGACTGGATAAACAAATGAATACCACTGTAGTAGGGTAATTTCCATTCATAACATTCGTTGTCATCATCAGAAACACTTGTTATGGACGTACATACTTTAGCAATAAAGGGCCAATCACGTTTGTCCTTTATCGCTAATGTGTCAACCAGCTAAAGCCCCACCAAACTGCAAGAATATTGTTCCCACTCAGCTGCTCCGTGGAGATCTTATCTTTATGTATATATGTTTCATTTTTATTTATAAAGCCCCCTTGGGGGATGTAGTTTTAAGGCTTAACTCATGCTGTTGTTTTTCTGGATTTTAAAACAAACCCATGCATACTCTGTTTTGCCTTTTTTCAGATTTCTACACCATTATCCCCTTTTTAGAATGGATTCCTTACAATGTGTGAAGCCAAACAGCTTTTCTGAAAATAAATTATCTGCCAATACGATACCCTTTCAGCCTCGCTGTGCTCTCAATGGTTTTCTGTATCCGTGTTCCCCATGCAGTGAAAGACCTGTCAATATCGTTGTCAATATGAACACCATGGTATTGACTAAGCTGGAACTTAAGGGTCAACAGACTGCTGCCATGTAAAGCCCAACGATATAGGAATTGATGGCTTTTAGAGAACACTGACAGAACAATCATCCCAGTGGATAAAGCATAGCAGCTCGATTTTATTGGGCACCCTGTTGATTTTCTTTATCCTTGTAACTGGGAAGATCTTACACGTCACAGACAATAACTTGAAGACTTTTCTTCTCTGAAAAGACATTAAAGAAGCAAAGACCAAACAGTGTCTGGTTAGATTTCCAGTGATAACCTTTTGACTATTTGTTAACCAGAAATATAGAAAGGCTTCTGCAGGTGTTTCTATAACAGTAAAATGACTGGATAGTCTGAAGCAATGTTGCCTGGTTTGCAAGCCAGATATAATAATGTGAATGGTGGTAAGTGCTAGATTTTATACAGTTGACCTTTATATAAAATGAAACTTGGAAATACTGCCACATACATGAAACTATAAATGTATTCCTAGTTTTACAAAGTGTTGCAGTTGTTTTTTTAGCTATTATAACCCTTTATGTAAAATGGTAGCTCTATCATTTACAGCTTAAAGCTGAGGTTTGAAACCCTTCCTTTGCTTCTTTGAGAGTTTTTCTGTGCATGAAGAAAAAGAGGGCATGTAACCACCGAAACGTTGAGTGTGTTTGGAGTGTAACCCTCAGTTTTATATTTACCTTATATTGTGTATATTATATTTGAGGTGTCTGCACCCACCTGTTGGGACAGAGTGCACTTTACCTTGTTTGTTCCAGTGGACTGTGGAAAACCTAAGTCTTGGAAAATAAACTTCTTGCATTTTTTTATAACCCAATATTACAGACCCTCATGAATTTACAAAACTAATGAGACCAAACATGGCACATCTACATATGTATATTTTTGTATTGTTTTAAAGGGTTTCTGGGATACCCAAAGGCCTGGATGTATGGTGTTAAGTCAGAATAGATTCTCCCCCATCCACCAGAATCTATTTTGGATGGCATCCTCATGGTAGCTGACCCACAAGCCAAGTCATGTCAATTATTAAAACATACAGGGAGATTCAATTAAAGTTCTTATCGTTTAAAATGGTGATAATTTTGCCCCAACCAATCAGATGTTAGCTTTTAAATGTTAAATAACATCTGATTGGTTGGGGTAAAATTAGCACCATTTTAAACGATAAGAACTTTTATTGAATCTCCCTGCTGGTGTTTTAATCTCTACCAGAGTTTACACAGAGGTCAAATTGTCCAACTTTTAGACCACTTTTTGGTTTGGACACCTCCAGTCTGCAGAGATGCTACAAAAATCCCTGTCCCCTGCTGGGTTTATGATAGCTGAACCATTTGCTAGAGGAAAGTACAGAATAAAGAGAAAAAACAAATGTACAAATATTATAAAACTAATGGAATCCTAATTTTACAGTGTACGGTTAACAAATACACTAGATCTGTTTGCAGCAGAGTCTATATCATGACAGAACCAGGTTTTTTTTTGTTTTGTTTTTGTTTCTTCGCATTTTAACACGCCGTGGTATCCCCTATACTTAAAGGGCATCTAAAGTGGAAAAATGTGTTATTTTATTTTTTCTATGTGTTCTATAATTCCCCCCAGCCCCCCACATTCTGTTCCCCTCCTTAGTCTCACTATTAATATTTATGACACACCAATATCCCCATCTCCTAATGTCTGTTATCTGGGAATAATGCTAGATTCAAATCTTTCCGTCCAGGGCCTTAGGATTATTAGCACCCTGTGCAAGATTTGTTACTGGTCCCTAGCAGGTCATTGCCTTTTAATAAGACTCAGATACAACTTCCTTTAGAAGGGGAAGATCTCTTAAAACTATGTTAGTTCAGGCTGATATTCAGATGAAAGTTAGGGTTCCCCTCAACATCAAGGAGGGATGTTATAGATGCCCTAATTGTACCACCTGCAGTGGCATGCTTACAGGCAGTACTTTCCCCCACCCACATACAGGTGGAAGAATAAAAATAAAAGGAAGATATACATGTACCAGTAAGATTATTATCTGTCTTATATCCTGCCACTGTGGGTTGCACTATATTGGCATGAGCACCACTAGCTTCAGGGAAAGGATAGACAACCATAGGTCCTCTATTGGGCAAGTATTACCAATAAATATGTTAATTAAACACTCTATGGGCTGCCTTAAATGGATGATCATTGATGGCATAGATCCTAAATGTCAGAAAGTTACAGACAATGAAATGACACTGGTATACATGGAGGTAAGGTGGATATACCATCTCGGCACCCTGTCCCCACATGGTCTTAAGGAACAGTGGGCATTTTAATGCTTTTTTTTTAGATTATTATAGCTTATTTACGATTATTTATATGTCTCTCCTTCTTATAGACTAGTACTGCTTCAACATTTCAGTCTATACATGTTTTGTGTAGTGTATGACCCCATGTTTCTGGGTGGTATTGATTCCCCAGGTTGCATTTTCTATATGCACATTCAGTTGTAATTTTGCCCCATAAGGGTTAATGTTCTTATACAATGTATCTCTGTGTTAATTTGTATCTTCATGTATTTTTTATATATTCCCTGTATTTATTGCACTGCCACTTTATATTTTCTATTTTAGTACTTTACCAAGTTGGAGTGCAAGGTGCCTGTGCTACATGTGCCATTACCTGCCTGTCATTGGTCAAAGAGAACTTGTTTCCCCCGCAAACCTGCAATGTAAGGTTGAAGTGGCTGGGTGCTACTCAGAAAACCATATCCAATGGTTATATAGTATCCAAAGATAAACAGTTCAGAGTGCATACCAGTCTTAGACAAAAAAATTGTGTTTAATAACACTTGACGTTTCGGTGTCTGTGTGACACCTTCCTCAGACTCAACTTTTTTGCACTCTTGCCTGTCATTGGTGGTTTGCTTTTGGCACTTTCATGGGGACATTGGTCCGGAATCGGACGGATTATTCGGATTTCGGAACCGAGGAGTTTCGTGTCGAACCTCTACTTGACACCTTTTTTGAACCAGTCATGTATGTTAACATTACAATCTTTAAAGAAAGTATGTCCTTTTTCCTTAAGATGCAGGTACACGGCTGAGTCCTGACCATTGGAATTGGCTCTTCTGTGCTGGGCCATACGTTGATGCAGTTGCTGTTTGGTCTCCCCCACATACAATTCAGAGCACTCTTCACTGCACTGTGTATATGATTTTCTTGTGTTTCGGTATTGGATCTTTCGGATATACCAATTGCTGCCTCAGTGTGTTGTTTGGTTTAAAGCAGACAGGGATACGGTGTTTTTTGAAAATTCTTAATTTTTTGGAGACCCTGCTACATATGGGATGACCATGTTCTTTCTCCTGTCTTGCTTTTTTCCCCTTCACTGTTGGTATACGTGTTCTTTTCTTTCCTTCTACTTCTTTTGACAAAGGCCCAGTTTGGATATCCACAAGTTTTAAGGGCTCCTCTGAGATGTTTCATTTCTTTAGCCTGTGCAAGTGTGGATGTTCTCTGCTCTGGGTTGCAGGGTTCTGATGACACCTTGTGATCTAAAGGATGGTGGGAGTAAAACATCAAATGCTGATCTGTGTGGGTTAGTTTTCTGTAAACCTCTACTTCCAGTTTACCATTCTCCCTTGATAAAGGTCTCAGATAAAAGACCAAAATGATGCTCACATTTGGCACATTGAAATAAATGTGTTTGTTGGAAAGACCCAGGAGTGCTCCATATACTCCATATTATTTATCCAATATTATTTAGATAGATAGATAGATAGATAGATAGATAGATAGATAGATAGATAGATAGATAGATAGATACTGCTGGACTAATGTGATAGTCACATTTTCATTCTCAACTTGTGTAGCTAATGCCATGACAACACTGCTATGAGTGCTGTATTTGGCAAACTCAGGGCTTATCCATCAGTCATTTTTATTATCACTGGTAATTTTCTAATTTTAATCTACCAATAAGTAGGATGTGTCCCAGATATAGCGCTATGGACTGTAACCATCCAACCATTGTAAAAAATGTAAATTTACTACTTCTATCTGTCCATAAATCCATATCATTTGCTAGAATCCCTGGTATATACTGTAAACGTAACTGCTAGTACAGCCTTACCATAATGGTACCTGCTCATTTGCATTGATTTTTCTTTTCCACTGTGCCCAGGGTCAGACAGCATAGTAATTTAGATTGACATGGCTTTACCATCACACACACTGCCTACTCTCATTTTGATTGGTTGTTAAGGAAAAGAGGAGGTTCTCCTTTAAGACAACAGCATTATTTGTCTTTCCCTAACAGCATCACATCCCAATGTACATCACTCTGTTCAGAGAATGCTGTCTTGCATCCATTAAGTGATTGCTCATATACAGCTTGTTCCTCAAATCTCATTACTATTCTAAGGCTTGTTTGCCCAGAAGGAGTAAATAAAAACTGTCAGCAGATCACTTTGCTTCAAATTTCCTTTTATATTTCTCTTTCAGGTTGAGGGAAGTTGTGATTTTACAGCAATGTAGTAAATCATCTTCTGAACATCAATTTGGTATTCTGTTTCGCGGAGAACTTTGGCGACTTGCTTATTGTTGATTGTTGCAAGCAATTTTTATTTTTTTATTACATTAGCAACAGAGATACATTTTTGCTGATAATTCTTGTTGTATTGCTGTGGGAACAACTTCTGATTCTTTCCCTCAATGCTCAAAAAAGGCAAAAATGGTCTGTAGGTGGCTCTCTGGCTTTGTTTTAAAGGACAACTATACCAGGGAGGTAGGATTATTGCTTTGCTGAGGAGCAACAGCACATACAGTTTTCATTTGCCAGATTAGTGCACTGGACCATCATGTATTAAAAATAGTGCTGAAGCACTAAGGAATCAGAATAGAGATGGGATCCGGTACTGACTCCAACCTTGATCCAACACAGAACCCTTAATCCAAATGTTCTGTCAGAAACTGGGAAGATCGTTCGGATTTCGGGACTTCCAACCGCATTTTCGAGGGTTAACTAATGCACGAGGTTATTTTCTGTAACCCTCGAAAATAACCTTGAAAGTTCGATAACCCTCAAAAATATGATCAGAAAGTCAAAAGTAATTTCTGATCGTATTTTCGAGGATTATTCGAACGTTCAAGATTATTTTCAAGGGTTACTGAAAATACATTTTTACATTCGGTAACCTTCGGAAATGCGGTCCAAACCCTCGAAAGTATGTTCTGATTTCGGATCTTAGTTTTTTTTCTCAAGGTCCATAAATCTGAAGACAGAACGAAATGTACAAGTTTCGTCCATCTCTACTCAGGAAGCGTGGCAGAAGCAGTTTTCTTTGTGCTGCTGCTCCTGATAGAAATTATATTTGGTGGTAGAAAGTACCAATTCTACCTCCCTGCTCCAAGTCCTTTTCATTTTAACTGTTTTGAAACATAATGTTCACTATACGTAGTTCACCTTTAAGCTCATGGAATGCAGTTAAAGCCTCTTAGAAGGTAAGCATTTCCTACTGGGCTACCATGAAAACATTGAAATTACCCAGAAGTCTCCATTCCTTATTTAACATTAAGCTGTAATGGAACACTGTCATGTGTTAGACCATGGAAATCCTAAAGAAGTGTATTATAAGTGTATTATAAAGTTTATAAAAAAAAAAGAAAACACAAGTTAAAAAAAAAGCTGATAATGCCTACTTCACCAATATAATTTTTGTGAGAAACACTATAAAAAAAACTGTTTCTGCAAGTTTTTTTTAATACAGGAAGGCATATTTACATTTCTCGGGTAATTTCCATTTAAAAAATTTTTTTTTTCAGTGTTCTGTAAAGTTTTGATCTCTGTTATGACCCTTTTCTATAAGCAATCGTTCAGCAAAGTAAAGTGTGTCCACTTGAAATCGAATCATCAGTTTTTATAATAAATTGGCAAAGATTTTTCCATTTGTATTAACTTTATTGCCTGTGTTCTAGGTTATTCCCAATGTCGGACTGGCCCACAGGGGATTCCAGGGGATTTCCCCCAACCTCAATTGCTATTTTTGACACTTCATTATGTGCATTTTAAACAGATATTTAATTATTGCCACTGTTTCTTTTTTTCCTGTAAGAGGTTGCTGCCTTCACTCCCTGCTTAATGAGCTAATGAGGTACTCGAGCAAGTGCAGAAGAGCCAGCAGGGGAAAGATCAGTCAATCATTGTGATGTCAGCAGTAACATCCTTAATTGAGTGTACAGTGGGAGGAGACAGCTTCCTCCGCCAGAAAGGGGGAAATACTTTTCCTTAAATAGCTGTTTAATAATATATCTTATAATGTGCTGAACATGTTAAACTCATGAGAAGAAAAAAAGAGAATCTGAATGTTATACAGAATGTGCTATTTTACAATTACTGCCTTAAGATCACAGACATCTTGTACTGTTCGATGGCAGGATTGTTTCCAGGATTGTTTGTGGGATTAGTGTCTTGCTTCTAGTATCAGTATTTTAATTTTGTCGGTACATAGCCCAATTAGGCATATAGCAATCTCTTTACTTAAATTTGTCAAAGTATAACTTTGTATGTTACTTCTAATATTGCTTGATTTATTGTGGTTTAGTGCCTCTAAAATTAAAAAGTACAATAACTGATAAATCTACAAAATACAACATTTGATAAGGCACTGGCATTGTCCCTGTTTAATAACTAATCATTAATGTTAAAGAAGCAACAAATGCTAGGATATTCATTAACGAACCCTACCTTGCTGTGATCCAGTGATATAATCCGCTTTGATGTCTGGTATTGCATTGTGGGTCATGCCAAGTTAAAACGTTCCTGTTTGCGCTCTTCTTAAGTCCCCTTACAATACCCCCTAAAATAAGTGTAAAACCCACCTTAACTGGATATTACATGGGCTTGCACAGATTTTACACTTGTTTTAACAATATTGAATCTCCCCAGAGATCCATTAAACAGCACGAAATGTACAGAAACAACAGAACTATTTTATGTAATATGTCTTTTAAACTATTATGTCTAAAATGTAACTTTTTGTCTGTTTTAAGTCTGAAGTAAATACAGGATTTAATAAATGAGATTATTTATATTATTTCACTGTTTTAAGATCGATGGCGAAGTTATTAAACTTTTATGTGTTAAATATTTCATGCCTTATGAATATCACTCATGAGTATTGCATTGATGCATGAAAAGATATAAACGACCTTACATTTAAGGCAATAACTGATGCATTGTCTTTACTGAACAGACCCCTCAGGGTTACAAAGAAAGTCAAAAGAGATGATTGATTATACAATGGAATGTTTCTATGCTGATCTAAAATGTATGCACCATAATATACACTTGAGATAAATACATCAGTGCGTTAAAAATTAATTTTCTTAAATGTTTTACTTTATTTTATTCACATATGTAAATAAGGGCAAGTTGTGTTAAAAAGATGCCAGCAGTTACAAAACACAGGCTTGAAAACAATGTTTATCTTTTATTCATTGGGACAAAATTGTTGAGTTTGCCAGTAAAATTATTTTAATGATCCAGGTTTACTAGCCAGGCTGGTTACTTAAACGTGATATCCTTTGCTTTAAGTATAGCTCTTTAATAGACAATCGGGGTTATTCAATAAAAGTTCTTATTGTTGATAATGGTGCTAATTTTGCCCCAACCAATCAGATGTTAGCTTTCAAATGTTAAATAATATCTGATTGGTTGGAGCAAAATTAGCACCATTTTTAACAATAAGAACTTTTATTGAATCTCTCTGAATGTCGATCATTAGGTCTACAGATGCTCGCACTCACTGAAATATGTTCCGCTTGCAGATTCAGATTTTTTTTAAAAATCTGAAAATTCAAAAATCTGCAAGCAGAACTATTAAAGTCAATGAAAGTAAAAAAATCCGAAAGTTCTGCAAAAATTAAAGAATATGTCCACCCCCCAAAACAACATTTTATATACTTACTTTAAATGGCTCAGGGATGTGAGAAATGGTCTGGGGAACATGTATCAATGTCCAAAATCTTAAAAGAAAACTTCTAGTACTGGAAACTTAAAGGGGAACTGTGGTCCAAAAATGTCTTTAGGTAAATTGACAGAGATTGCTCTCCTGAGAATTTTTGCAATTCATTGTCATTGTTTATTTTGTATAGTTTTGAAGATATTTACATTTTTGTTTGTGATATGGCAGCAGCATCACAAGGTCCCCTGCACTTCCTGCTTCCTGCTCAATGGATGACAGTCAATCTGCCCTGTGTCTCCTCCTCCCCTTGCAGCCCCCCTCCTCTTGCAAGCCCCCATTGTCCCTCCCACTCATGGACCCCATGGCCCCTCCATTTGCAGGTGTGTCCCCGCCCACTAGTGGGTGCCGTGGGACACTCAGACCCCCCCCCCCCCACTACAGAAAACTGTGTGAACAGCCTTTTCAGGCAGAGGGAAAACAAATCTTTACAACGTAAAAACGTCTAAACAGCAACATTACCTGTGAACCTATCATCCTGCAATATCTATTTACATTTTTAGTATAATATAGTTTAGTATAGTCAAAAATAAAGCTACGTGTGTTCCCAACATCTAAGTTATAACTGACAAATATTTTTGCTTTAACTTTCAACTAAAAATGAAAATTTTAATTTAATTGTTTAAATATACTTACATTTACAACATCAGGTAGATTGATAACCAGGCATTTCCATGTATACGTTAGGCAAACCTATAGAGGTTCCGAAAGGTAAAGATTTAGGGCTAGGCCACACTGCTGCATTTTTTGTGCGTTTGTGCTTGCATTTTTTTCAGATCGTTGAAAACGCGGCAACGCACCGAAAACGGGTGTGTTGCGATTGCGATTTGCATTCCGCATTTTTAATCGCAATCGTATGCGTTTTCCTATACATACATATAGTGATAGAAAGGGCAACATAGAAGGACTTCCAAACCCATATTTTGTTGCACATCTGACTACCAACAAGACATTTGTTGACCAACATTTCTACAAAATAGCATTCCCTCAATTTAATTTTAAATGTACATGAAAGGTGTGCAATTTGATTGAATTGTATACTTTTCGGGCATAATGCTGGCCGTATTTGTTGCAAATTGAATGGCAGATACCATTAGTATATGTTGGTAATATCAATTCACAAATATGTTAATCTTTTTGCTAAATGACCACGATTACTATTGCTTATTTTCAAAAATGAAGAACTAATTTTATTCTTTGTTTTTATACAATGATCTATCATATCTATCTATCTATCTATCTATCTATCTATCTATCTATCATTAACTATATATCTAACATGCCATAGTGTAGAACAAGTTGTTATGGTAACAGTAAAAAACGCAATTGTGTAAATCAATAAAGTCTTTGACAGCATGATGTATGTTTTCTGGTCATAAAACCTTTATCCATCATATGTCAACAGTATTCATTATTTGGGGACCTTTTACACAGTAAATTAATTTGGCATAACGTTACTAGAGATCTTCACCTTGCCTATAGTTTCCTGTTTCCCAAACATGATAAAGTAAACCCTGATACCTTATTTACAGGCTGTTATTAAATGTCCACATAATAAAATGGGGAGAGTAATTTATAAATCCCAACACGGACTTCATTTGTGCCTCCACATTTCACTTCAGACATCTTCAGACAATGAGGTTGCGCGAATGTGCCCCAACGATTTGCTTTACCTGTTTAGTTTGCTGCTAAACTTGGACACACTTTAGTTAGAGTCTATTCATTCCGGGGACGCCCAGATTTGTTTGGTATATTTATGGTGGGGGCTTTGAGGTATTTTTATATATTAATATTTGAATAAATGGTGTTTAGTTGGAAGGTTTTTCTATGCATCATGTTTTTATACTTCCCCATTGATATCTGGGGGTTATTATTTCCCGATCCTATGCCCCAGTGAGTGCCTCAGGGGCTTTCCAGAGCTAAGTGGGTTTACTTTCTCGGGTCTCAGTTCTATCTGATTCCCATTTTGTTTAAAAACAGTAACAGTAACATTACCCTCATCATTAGTTTGTGCACAAAACATGTATATTTGCCCATATTTAGTGATTTCATTGCAACCTTGTAGTTAAAAGATAAGTAAAATAGGAGAAAATCCCCCCACAGACTATATTTAGTCTGAGCTTCAGGCACTGAATCCAAAGTTCAACCCCAGAACTATGAACCGGGTTTCAACGGTCAAAATTGAATTTTTTCTGCTCAGACATTCCATTACAAACACGGAACAAGGAGAGCCAAAACCTGATTTGGGGCAAAACTCCATGAAGATCTTACGGTTTCAACTGATCTCTCTGATTTTTCAGATCATGGAAGTTTTCGATAATTATCAAATTTTCTAAATTTGAATATTCAGTAATTATCAAATATACAGGCAATTTAGAGAAATATAAGTTATTATTCTGTATAATTTCCCAGGTCCCTGAGCCATTTACACTAACTATTGCAATTTCTTTCCCAAAGAACTTTACCATCTTAAAGAGAGCCATTATCATTCTCTATTGCCTCCATTAGGCAATGGATATCGGCTCTCTGTGCATAGTGAATGGGGTTTTCCCATTCTGAAACTTCTAAAGTTTCAGTCTTAAAGAGCTGTTATTGGCTCGGTACATAGATTGCAACGGTTGCGCGAAACAGTTTTTGCGTATTGCCACAACCGCACAAGTTATGTTAACCCTTGGTAAATGGGTTAATGTGACTTTAAAGTATATCTATACGCTAAACTCTAAAAATTAACTGTTTATAAATGGAAAGTACCTGGGGCAGGGAGGTCAGATTGATTATTCCTACCTCACAATATCAGTTTGTTGAGGAGCTACAGCATCATCAGTTTTCATTTGCCAGGTTAGTCCTGGACTATTCCTGTATTAAAGATAGTGCTGAAGCCAGGAGGAAAACAGGCAGAATCAGTTTTCTTTGGTCTGGTGCTCCTCACAGAAACAATATTGGGAGGTAGGAATTACCAGTCCTATATCCCTGTCCCAAATACTTTTCAGTTTAACTGTTTTTTAAATAAACTTTACACACAATAGCTTTCCTTTAAGACAGAAAAGGGCGATAACGGCTCTCCATACATGGCCCTGAAGAAGTCTATAAAACACACAAAATCTGTCATTCTGCTGAGCTCTGCTTGTGTGTACTAGCCCTAATCGAGAAAGACAATAAAATGAGTGGTATTTGTATTTATTATTAGTTATTAGAGATGGGATCCGGGTTCCAATTCGGACCCAGATCCGACACAGAACCCCTCCGTTCCGAAATCCGAATAATCTGTCTGAATCCGGACGGATCGTCTGAATTTCGGAGTGCATTTTCGATTATTATCAAATGTTCAAAGCTATTTTCAATAATTTTCAAAATACCCTTGAACGTTCGATAATCCTTGGAAAATATGATCGGAAATTTGAAAGTAGTCTCTAATCGTATTTTTCAGGGATTATCGAATGTTCGAGGCTATTTTCGAAAAATTATCGAAAATAGCTTTAAACATTCGATAATAATTGAAAATGCGTTTCATTTTCAGATTTTCGGATGTTCTAGATTTCCCCGACATCTGGAAATCCGAAAACAGAATGAAACTGGTGAGTTTTGGCCATCTCTATTACTTATTACATACTTTGGATAATGGGAGTGGGATTGAGCGTGGTCTTTTTCTAACTACTCTGTTCAGTACATCTTCTTTTGATGGCCCACTCTCCTCCTATAAGAAAATAGGCTTTGACCTGTCTTCCCAATCAACAGACTGCTGATCGATAAACCGATCACTAGTCTGTGGGTTGGGAAGAAATGCAGTTTTTGTCGCACCTTGAATACCATTTAATGGGCAAAAATTTTGCATATCAGATTAAATATTAATTTTTCATATATTTAGCATATATTAATTATTATTTTAATGAAAAAGTATGTCTTTGATCACCTGAAACTAATAGGACTAATAGCATTGCCTGAAAAGAATTTAACTCCAAACCACCTGTCCGGTTTGGCTACCACTATTCAACAGGCTAATGGGACCACTCCACATGCATAGGTGCTATTAAATGAAAATGCAGTCACCATCGCCATGAAGCATGGTTGCCTGGACAGTGAGTAATGGATTGCAGAAAAAAATTAGGAGAACAAGAAGCTAGCCCACTGACTGACAGGATGGCCTCAGCTCTGGATCTTTCTGGTGCCTCGGGACCCAGGCTGCCTGCTTGAGCCTGTTTCCATTACAATCTGCCATAGATTCACAATTCCCAACATGAACAAGCCATTTATCTTCCTGCAACACAAAAAGATCTCTGTTGGACAAGGAGTTTACTTATTAATTCCCCACCACATATAATTAGGGACATTATATAGGAAAACGGGGGGATGTAAATCTACACATAGCATTAGATTTTTACTTTTCCATAGAATTTCCCCTTAATTAAGGTGGGTTCAAAGTTTAGAAAATCCATTCATTCATTCAAAATTAAATTCAAAATTTAGATTTCACTACAAAATCATAAACACTAAGAGATGTTGTTTAATCATCTTGTACATGAAGAAGAAAATTTCCAGCCATCAGGATTCGTAACACATGCAGCCAGCACCCCTAATTCTTCTGGTAAAGTATAAAATCATTCTTCCACTGATCTCACTTGTGGTCAGGCCTTAGAATAGGACCATCCGTCAATGCGCTGATTTGGTTCAGCAGGTGTTGGCTGTGCAATCGTTCATTCCAGGCTAATCTGCTAGCGGCTGTCAAGGGTTATAGAGTATATATTGAGTTTGTGTCAGCCTGGGATGACCAATAGCTCCCAGCCGCAGAATGTGCTCTGACAGTGATGATATTACTGAATTAAACTGGGTGATGGATGCTTCACAGCCTGGCAAACAAAGAGACCTTGAACTATCTTTAAAAAAAGAAAGAAAAAAAATAGCTTATCCATTTTACTTGATGGAACCGCCCTTAAATAATAGCAGAATAAATATATATAAGAAGGCAGGCACAGAATAAATAGAATAAAATGTCACACACCATACAGAGCATAAAAACATAATTAACACTGATGTCTTGGATGAGAAATCATTGTGCTTCCTGTGGTAGACAAGTTTTTAATGAGGGTTAGGAATGCTGGGAGTTGTAGTCCAAGGACAGATTAAAGGTCATAGGTTGTACACTACTGTCTGGTATTTTTAGATGAAGGTAGGAGTGTTGCCAAGATTCTCTGTTTCTTCAAAAGATTTCTGTTAAGACATTGGCTTTCCATTATTCCCTTAATAAAAACAAGAGTTTAGAGAAGATATGGCAGGATGTTCAGCACCCTGGGCCGCATCTTTATTCATCTTAAAGATTTATATCTTAGGACTGGGAGATACCAGTCCCAGAAAATAGTGATAAGGCTGTGTGCAAGCTGTTCTGGGCATGTGCCCGCTACCTTAGCTGCCAGTGATAGGAGGGAGAATCCCTGCCATCAGGGCTATTTTTATTTTTATATTTTAACTACAGTTCTACTTTAAATGAGAAGCTATTATATTTTTTGCCATATATTATTTTCTTCCTTGCGTTATTTCATTTATATACAGCATTCAAAATGCCATTGTTAAATTTGACCCAGCGTTAAAATGTTCTTTGGCTATCCAGGGAAAGTGAAAATTGAGGTTATGACAGCTTGTCCAAAGATGGGTAAATCTCAAGAGAAAAGTAGGGCTCATTAAGTGATCATCCTGGCTCTGAAAGGAGAACTTTAACTTTAACCCTTTCTCAGTCAGAGAATTTGGTAACAATCACTATTGCACAGTGCAATTAATATAGGCAAATTCATATATACAAATAAACATAACACTACATATTAGTGTACGTGTAAATTACACAACTGGTGAACAGAAAATAACTGCTAGACTTTGTATTAAAAGTAATTCATACAATAATGAGCAGTTTGAAACCAGCGAGTTCTGTTCCGTTCTTGTTTTTTTGAATTTCGAAAAAATCCAAAATTCCGAAAAATCCAAAATGGACCCTTTGAAGTCAAGGGGGCAGAAAAAATCTGAAAGTTCAGACTAAAGTAATGGTAGAAAAAGGCATGGTAACTTAACAGTAGATGGCTCCGGCACCTGGGAAATGGTCGAATTTCCTTACATGCGAGTTTCCACAGGCTACTTTCAAGGGTTACCAAATAAATATATATATAATATATATATATATTAATATATATATATATTATTAAGCATATTCAGTAATAAAGAAAAAAGAAGAAATATCAGTGCACACAACAGACAGACAGTGAAAGTAAAATATATAAATGGGTACAACAAAGTCTACATTTTCTGATGGTCTTCAATGAAAGAAAGTTCCTGTGTTAGTTGCTGCATATTCCTATTTTTCTTTCATAATAAAATGCTTATACCATAAAGTAAAAAATATGGTACTGACCCCCTGACCATCCCTTTAACATTTTTTTTTTAAATGAACATATGAAATCATAAACCCCATATAAAATAAAATGGATGCCTAAAATGCGTTTTGAAGATATTTTATGATGATACCTGGGTTTTTGGTTTTAATTGCTAAATATTGGCCTTCTGGAGTATTTCTCTGGATTTTCTACTTATAGGTAATAAATACAGATTTGCCTTGACCTTCTACTTAACACACATGCCTAACTGTCAGAAACAAAACATCTGGTTGGTCATTACTGCAATATTTATAACCCTCTCATTTTATTTTCTCCTCCCCCCCCCCCTCATGACTACATTTCTCAGTCAATTTGACAGTGGAACAATCTATAATTGCCTAGTCTATGTGCATCTCAAGCCAGGAACAGGAAAGCACTTTAAGGAAAATCAATCATTTAAAATCATAGAGCGACATTTTGGCACTGGCTCTCCATAGCTTCCCTCCCACCAGCTGAGAAAATGACGAGAAGTAATTTATCTTTGTGAAGGCTTATGGTGTCTCAAGCAGACTTTGGAATCTTGGGAAAGGAGGCCCAGGACTGCTTGGCTTTTGCAATGGATAACACTACATGGCAAAGACTTATTTGTCGTGAAGGATGACACTAATATCAGTCAAAGAAAAGTAAGAATTTTTAGGAACTTTTTAAAAATAAAAAATATAACCATAAGGTTGTCCAGTTTGATTTAACAATTGCAATATTATATTGTTCTAGGCTTTTATTATCATTTTTGGGAATAATATAACTCAAACTAAAATGTATAATCTCAATAGAACAGTGAAGAGAGAACCTCTGAGCAGTAGTACCACCTCCCACCTGTATATGATGCTGTTACTCAGTTGCTCTTGTTAATAAGTTTGTTCTTTTCAGGCAGTAGAACACTTATGGCAAACACAGATTTATGGCATTACCATATTGTTCATTAACTAAACATAAAATAAAAGCATTTTTTTAGTTTCTAAGTTTTTATAGAAAATTACATATTGCAGTATAATTACATTCTTTCAAGCCCTGCTTCCTCTACCTTCCTTTTGCGTACGTGTGCCTATGTAATAGATAGGTGCTGTGTTGCAGAATAGGGATGCGCCATGGCACGGGAGCTGTTACCTGAGCGCTGAAGCACTGTCTTCACTAACTTATTCCAGCTTATGTTAGTTACGTAAGTTTTTTCTTTGGGTTTAGTGACCCTTTAATGAAAAAGGACACACATTTGATTGTAATGAATATCATACTGGACAATGAACAAAACTAGCATAACAGAGCTATAAAGTAGGCCATTTAATGTCAAAATAATTAAACCAAGCCTAAATAGTGGTGTGTGGGTCAGTGTGTTTTTGCAGGAATCAGCTATGCACAATGTTGTTTTGATGCCTTGTTTATTGCAGTTTAATAATATCTCTTAAAGAGGAACTGTATGTGTAAAAATGACTTTAGGTAAATTGATAGGAATTGCGCTCCTGTTTTTGCAATTTATTTTCATTGCTTATTTTACATAGTTTTGAAGATATTTACATTTTTGAGTGTGATATGGCAGCAGCATCACCAGGTCCCCTGCACTTCCTGCTTCCTGCTCTGAAACTGATGGTCAATCTGCCCTGTGTCTCCTCCCCTTTGCAGCCCCCCTGGTCACACAGCAGAGAGGAGGAGAGACTTCCTGTCTCCCTCACACACTGAGGGAGTCTGAGGCTGTGCTCGCTGGCGCCACTGTGCAGGAGAAGCCCCAGGAATGTCACATGTCAGCCTCCCACCCATTAACTTTCTGGTCAGTCATTACTGTGTATCTTGGGCTGTGGAGCACGTAGAGAGGTGGTTGATGGCTCGTTTAAAAGGTAGGAAACTGGCCTTTCATTTAAACTCAACTTGTTTGGAGACCACAGTTCCCCTTTAACCAGCTATAATGCAATCAGCACCTTGCATTCAGGAGGTCCCTGACACCTTGCTATCACTGTATATTTTGATTGAGACAAATTTCAGATTCTTGTTCAGACTTCATTCTGAATTGTGAAAGCCAGTCAAGTGACTAGCGAATCATCTTCAAGCATGTGATCATTTTACAATAAAACAAGACAACTTGTGTGCATCCCTCATTACTAAATATTTTGGGTATAATGGCTGGGCTGGAAGTGGTTGACAGCATAGATGGTACAGCACCACCATAAACTAAGTGGTGTGCGAGGAGTAAGTTCTGTCTATTCCTAGCTAGGCTAGGTGCATTTTGGCCTACATTACTAATGAAAGTCTATGAAAGATGAAGTAGAAGTAATAATACATAAAATAATAAAAATAATAAAAATAATGTATAATTGTAATATGTATAAATGTATAAATGTAATATTTCAATAGCTTAAGTTAATTTAGCCTTGAAAATGTGTAGGATAATGAAGATGTTTTATTCATCAATGAATAACGGGTTTATGTAAGTTACACTGAAAAGCTTTCTAAAGGGTTATTCAGAAATATAGCAAAACCATCTACGCATTTAACCACAGCTCAATATTATTAAACTGCTCCCTCTAATTTTTCCCTCTAACTAATTTTGAACTAAAATACTTTTTTACCATAATGCATCAAACCCTTTTATCAGTCAGAATAATGATGTAAATGGAAACATTTCCAGGCTTTTATTATGTGTCATCTCTAATGAAAGGGTGGTTTACTTTTCGCATTGCTGCTTATCATAAATTCTAGCACAGATTCCGTGGGAATTTATATATTGGAAGAAAAACCTATCAGAATGATAACGCTATAGATAATTTAATATTGAATTTCTGTAAATGAGTTTTACTGTATCTTTTTCAGTCTATATTAAAGGACAACTCCACTGCAAAAGTTAACTTTTTAAAAATGAAAGTACCTGAGGCAGGGATTCCTATCTCAAAATATTTTTTGATTGTGGAGCTGTTGCACATAGAGTTTTTATTTGCCAATTTAGTGTCCTGGGCATTTCTGTATTAAAGATAGTGCTGAAGCCAGGCGGAAGCCAGGAAGAAGCAGTTTAATTCATGCTGGTGCTCCTTTTTTTAAACTGTTTGAATCAAATTGATTGAATCAGCAAAAATTTGACCCATGTATACTTTTTGTTGGATACACAGCATTAGTGCCTCCCCCATGAGAAAAAGTGAGCCGTTTGGCTCAGTTGGCGATTCAGATCAGAAGAGAGGTAGCAGCCTGCAGCAAGAAAAAAAATAAAATTTGAGAACCATGATCATGCATGACCACGACAACCGTGAGTGCCATAAAACTTCATTGTCTTCTTTAAGACAATGTAGCTGTGTGCCCACACTCACTGGGAAAACTTAGTATAGTATAGTATTTGAGGTTGAATAAAGACATACGTCAATCCAGTTTAACTTACTCAGCAATACCCACATTTCCTGCCTGTTGATCTAAAAAAAGGTGAAAAAAACCCACCAGAATTATGAAGGGGGGGGGGGGGGGTTCCTTCCCGACTCCAATGGCAACCGGAAATACCCCTGGATCAACTTTTTTGTATCAATAATAGTAACCTGTAAAATTCCTTGTTTTCAGAAACTCATCCAGCTTTCTTTTGAAACTATCCAATGGCCCTGCTTTTAGGTAAGATACTTAACTTCCTGGTCATTTCAGCCCATCCAAGATTTCCGACATCATCACACCTTGCGTGTAACGTCGCACTAGGAAGCCGGCACTACCACTGTGACGTGAAAGGGGCGTGACGTCACCAGGAGGTGCCGGCAGTGCAAAGATTCAAAAGGAATCTGTCTTGAACGTTATCCCTATCCTGCCTTGGACCTTATCCTGTTCTGGCCTTGAACTTTATCCTGATCCTGCCTTGTATATTTACCATTCATCTAAAGAATGTTCCAGTTCTGCTGTGCCTCCTGACTTCCTCTGTGGACACCTACCCTCCTTGGTCCCGACGTCAATAAAGGTACCTAATAGTACAGTTGGGCCATGAACCCACCCAAGGGAACATCCTTAGAATTGGGGAAGATTTTACAGCACATGGCGGCACGGATGGATGCTTGTGAAGATTGGCAAAATAGAATTGGTCAAACACTAGATGCTCTCCTTGCACGCACCCCAGCTGCTGCTTCTGGTGCCAGTGCAGCTCCTGTGGCCCAACCGACTCCCTTGCCAGTGGGGAACCCTAAAGAGCCACAAATTCCTCCCCCCTCTCGTTATGCTGGGGATCCCCAAACTTGCAGAGGATTTGTTAACCAGTGCCTTATCCAGTTTGAGTTACAGCCATCCCACTTCGTATCTGAACGAGCCAAGGTTGGTTATAATATTTCCCTATTGGAGGGAAAACCACTGGAATGGGCTTCACCTTTGTGGGAATAACTGATAAATAACAACGCAGATTTTTTGACGACCTTCAAGTCTATCTTTGATGCTCCTGGTCGGTCTACTGCTTCCTCTACACGTCTTCTGCAATTACGACAAAATAACCGCACTGCGGCGCAATTTGCCATTGAGTTCTGCTAGCGGCAGAATTGACATGGAACAATGAATCTTATGTTGCTGCTTATTGGCAGGGTCTTTTTGACAAATTAAAAGACAATTTAGTCTCCAGATAATTACCAACCACCTGGATGAACTTATCGCATTGAGTATTAAGATTTACACCCGCCATAGAGAACGACTTGCCAAGAAGGAATGTAGTAGGAGACCCTTTCCACCTTTGGCTCCATGCTTTGTCAACCCTCCTCTCCAAGTTTCCACTCCTGGTTCATTGACCACCCCGGAGGAACCCATCCAGATTGGAAGAGCCCGTCTTTCTGAGGAAGAGAAGTTGCGAACACGCAATTTTAGCCTTTTCCCTTATTGTGGTGGTAGAGGCCACAATAATTCTGCCCAGTTAAACAGGGAAACACCAATGCTCATATATGAAAGGGGTGACTAATTTGGGCAGTATATCCAATTTTACCCTACCTGACTCCTTACGTTTTCTTCTGCCTATTAAACTTTCTTGTGATTCTTCAACTATAGAACTTTTGGCATTTATTGCTCCGGGGCAGCTGGCAATTTTTTGGATTCCACTTTTGTTAAGCAATCTAAAATTCTGCTCTCTTACCTCTGGCTACCCCCCTCTGAGTGTACTCCATTGATGACAAGCCACTATCTTCCAATGTCATTTCTCAGTCTACCACAAAAATACTCTTACAGGTTGGTTCCTTTCATCAGGAATACTTTTTTTGTTATTGACTGTCCTTCTACTCCTATTGTCCTGAGCCTTCCCTGGCTTAGATGCCACAACCCTTGTATCGACTGGTATAATAATCATATTTCCCAGTGGAGTTCCTGTTGTCAGAGCAACTGCCTTCTTCCTCCCTCTTCTCTTCTCATCAACTCTATTAAAACTGTTCAGTTATCAACTCAATATAAAGAATTTTCAGATGTTTTCTGCAAGAAGGCTGCGGAGAGTCTTCCTTCTCATCGAACATACGACTGCCCCATCGAACTTCTTCCTGGAACCATACCCCCAAGAGGCCATACTTATCCTTTATCTCCTACTGAAACCCAGTCTATGAAGTAGTATATACAAGAACATTTACAATGAGGATTTATCCAGCCTTCCTCCTCTCCTGCTGGTGCGGGTTTCTTCTTCGTTGAAAAGAAGGATGGGTGTCTCCGTCCATGCATAGATTATTGTGATCTCAATAAAATCCCTATCAAAAACCAATACCCATTACCTTTAATCTCAGAATTGTTTGAACAACTATGGGTAGCCAAAGTCTTTACTAAACTGGACTTACGCGGAGCCTATAATTTGATCCGCATCTGTTCCGGAGACAAATGGAAGACACGGGATGGGCACTATGAATTCATTATGAAATCATTATGCCCTTCGGGCTCTGCAATGCTCCGGCTGTTTTTCAGTAATTCGTCAATAACCTTTTTCGCGACCTTCTGGGTCGTTCAGTAGACGTATATTTGGATGATCATAGAATCCAAGTGACTCACACAAGTACTCACACGCCACAGACAAAACTCCCTATATGCCAAGTTAGACAAATGTCTTTTTGAAGTCTCCAAAGACCCTTTTCTGGCTTATATTATTTCCCAGGAGGGGTTTGAGATGGATCCTGCCAAAGTTGCTGCCATCAAAGACTGGCCTTTACCCACTTGCACCATGGCCATGCAGAGATTTATTGGTTTCGCCAATTATTACAGACAATTCATCAAGGGATTCTCTTCTCGCATCTCTCCCATCTTAGCCTTAATCAAAAAAGGAGGGAAACTCCATTCCTGGTCTCCACAGGCCTTAGACGCTTTTAAAACTCTGAAAGACTTATTTTCTTCTGCTCCTATTCTTTGCCATGCCAACCCTCTCCTCCCTTATTTCATTGAGGTTGATGCCTCCAATATTGGAGCTGGTACAGTCCTGTTTCAACGCCTTGATTCTGATTACAAACTCCATCCATGTGCTTACTTCTCCAGGAAATTCTCTGCTTCTGAGCAGAATTCCGATATAGGCAACAGCGAACTTCTGTCCGTCAAGTGGGCATTAGAGGAATGGCAATATCTTTTGGAGGGATCCTCCCTTCTGATTACTATTTACACCGACCACAAGAATCTTGAATACATTCAAACCCGTAAGAGATTAAACCCTCGACAGGCTCGCTGCGCACTCTTTTTCTCCCACTTCATTTTGACTTATCGCCCCGGCTCTAAAAACAGGAAGGATGATGCCTTGTCTAGAAGTTTCTCCCGTCCGAGACATCAGTCATTCTAGATGAATCTATCATTCCATCCTCCAATATTATAGCTACCGTAAATTCACCCATGGCCTCTCAGTTATTAACTAGGCAACTTTCTGCTCCCGTTGAAATCCCCATTGGGATGATCTACATTCTGCCGGAATTCTGATCCACTATTCTTAAACTCACAGTTCTAAACAAGCTGGCCTTAAGGGCTAGGCCCCACTGCTATAGCGCAGCGCACACCAATAGAAGAAGATGGGGATGGCCCCATTACGTCTGCTGCCCTGCGGTGTGCTGCTGACCATTTTCGCAGCGCATGCGGTCATTTTTGGTTCGCATCCCATGCTCTGTGATAGGGATACATAAAAGAGATCGCAGCGCACGCACAGTGTAGCACACATGGATGGCGCGACATTATTATCTTGCTGTGTCAATTCCTGCACGCTCCCTAGTGGGGCCTTGCCCTAAGACACACAAGCGGGGCTCTTAAGACACTACAACTTCTCAACCAACTGGTTTGGTGGCCAACAATGCATAAGGATGTTAAGGATTATTGTTTCTGCCTCTGTAGTCTGTGCTTCAGCTAAAACTGACCATTCTCGTCCCCAGGGGCTATTGAATCCGTTACCTACACCTTCTCTCCCCTGGACCCATCTTGCGATTGACTTTGTATAGGAACGTCCCTCTTCCAGGGGGCATGCTAATTTTGGTTTTAGACCGGTTTAGCAAGATGGCACATTATGGCCCTTCTCCCAAACTCCCTTCTGCACTGGAACTTTCTACACTCTTCATTTCCCATATTTTCCGCCTTCATGGACTTCCTACTGAAATTGTTTCTGATAAAGACCCCCAATTTGTAGATAAGTTTTGGAGATCTTTGTGCTAAGCCATTGGAATCTCTCTCCAATTTGCTTCTGCAAACCTTCCCCAATCTAACGGTGCTGTAAAACGCCTCAATCAGTCTTTAATACAATTCCTCTGATGCCATGTTTCCCTGTGCCAGAATGATTGGGCTGACCAATTGCCTTGGGCAGAATTTGCGCATAATAACACTACTCATTCTTTGACTTGATAATCACCTTTCTTTACCATTTATGGTCAACACCCAGTAGCCTTTCCTCAAGATTTCATACTCAGGCATGTTCCTGCAGCCAATGACCATGCTGCACACATGTCTACTATTTGGAGTGCTACCAAGAGTCTTCTTGAAAAATTTACTTCTACTCAGAGAGAGACCTTCTCCTTCTTACTCTGTTGGAGATGTTTTGGCTTTCCACCAAAAACATAAATCTTAAACTCCCGTCTTTCAAGTTGGAGCCTAAGTTCATTGGTCTTTTCCTCATTCTTGAAATCATCAATCCTACAGCTGTCAGATTACAACTCCCTCCTGAAATGAGAATTCCTAATGCCTTTCATGTATCACTTTTGAAACCTGTTTCCCTTAACCAGTTTTCTGCCTCACAGCCTTCTCCTGCTCCAATCATGGTAGACGGCCAACAGGAATACGAGGTAGAAAATATTCTTGACTCCAGAGTTTCCAGAGGAACCTTACAATATCTCATCCAATGGAAAGGCTTCAGTCCTGAAGAGTGTTCCTATAAAGGTTTACCTGTATGAAGACAGGAGAAGTCAGGACCAACGAGGAAGTCGACACCACCGGAACGGCAAGCCACAGGAATGAATGCCGGAATAATGGAGTGGGGCAAAGTTCAGAAATATATAGCCCAAGCTCAGGATTCCCAATAAGGGAAAAATAGGGAAGCTGTATGATCCAGACACAGGATACCAAACAAAGACAGCAGGGAAGCAGGAACAAGAGGAACAATAGCAATCCAAGGATCAAGAACCCAGCACGGCTCAGAAGGGGAAGCAATGCTATTTTCAGGCATCTGTCTGATGTTTCAGGCCCTTTTTGAATCTTCGCGCCGCCGGGCGCACTTCCGTGATGTCAGTTGCGTCACGTGGCGTAGCGTCGCATGTCCGTGACGTCATGCGCATGGCGCGCTGATGTTGGCGCAACGAGAGCCCTGGCGCCGCCATCTTGGAGGGACCGGAGCGGCGGGGCAGGTAAAAGTATGTGTCCTTACAGTACCCCCTTCCCCAGGAGGGGCCTCAGGACCATCGTGACCAGACTTTCATGGTAAGTCCTTGTAGAATTTCCAAAGTAAACGAGGAGCATGAACATCCAGATGTTTGACCCAGGAACATTCTTCAGGACCGAAGCCCTTCCATTGGATAAGATATTGGAGGGTCCCTCTGGAAAATCTGGAATCGAGGATCCTCTCCACTTCATATAAGTAAAGACACATTGAATACATTAGGAATCTTCATATGAGGAGGCAGAAATAAACGGAAGGCAGTAGGGTTGATTATTTCCATGATGGGAAAAGGACCAATGAATTTAGGGCCGAATTTGGGAGATGGGAGCTTAAGGTTAATATTTTTGGTAGAGAGCCAAACTTGATCTCCGATGCAGTAAGGAGGAAAAGGCCTGCGTTTCTTATCAGTGTATGACTTCTGTATTAAGGAGGTCTTTTCTAAATGTGATTTTGTAGCCACATGGCAGACATGTGGGCTGCATGGTCTAACACAAAGAGGGATGGTTGGAGTTCAAACTGGATCTTGCATTGGTTGATGAAGCCTCTGCAGGCTTGAGGGTCCCCGTTATAGCGTGGAGGAGGAGGAATATGTGGTTCCTTGTGGCCCTCCATAGGTAGAGGAGGAAGTTGTGCACCTCAGGCAGCACCAGCTGTAGGGGGTGCAGGCGGGGCTCGAGCAAGCAGCGTGTCTAATGCCCTTCCAATGCAATTCTGCTGGGCTCCGTACGCGTCCATGAAAGCCGCCATACCTTGAAGGATCTTTCCCAAGTCCAGGGCTGCTTCCTTGGGTGGGTCCATGGCCCGAAAATACTGTAAAGGTTTACCTGTATGAAGACAGGAGAAGTCAGGACCAACGAAGAAGTCGACACCACCGGAACGGCAAGCCACAGGAACGAATGCTGGAATAATGGAGTGGGGCAAAGTTCCGAGAGCTAGGGGCCAAGTTAAAAGCAAGTACCTCCAGGGTAGTGTTTTCAGGACTACTACCACAGCCACGTGGTAAGCCAGGGAGACAGCGAGAGCTTAGGAGCATTAATGCCTGGTTAAGAGGGTGGTGTAAGGAAGAAGGGTTTGGGTTTATTGAGAACTGGGCAGACTTTGCTGTCGGCTTTAGTAGGGATGGGTTGCACCTCACTGATGGCGGTGCAGCTGTTTTAGGGGAGAAGATGGCTAGAGGGTTGGAAATTTTAAACTAGGTTTGGGGGGGTATTAGCAGTCTCATTGAGATAGATAGCCCAGGAGGAAAGCAGGGTGTAGATAGGCCAGTGGCAGGCGGAAAGGGGGTGGGGCTAGAATAGGGGATAGGGAAGCATGTGTATTAAAGTGTACAAATAAATTACTGGATCATAATCTAAAATGTATGTTTGCAAATGTGAGAAGCCTGGCTGGCAAAATGGGTGAATTGGAAATTATGGCGTTGAATGAAAAGTATGATGTAATAGATATAGCAGAAACGTGGTTGAACAGTTCTCACGACTGGGCTGTAAATTTAGAAGCATATGCCTTGATTAGGCATGACAGAGAAAAAATGAAAGGGGGAGGAGTATGTGTTTATGTTAAAAAAAAATTGAAGCCAAGTTTAAAAGAATAGATAACTGGCAATATGGATGTTAAAGTGGAGGCAATATGGGTGGAATTAGGCAACAGGAAAGGGGATAATGTTGGTGTGTGCTATAAGCTGCCAAATGCTAGCAGAGAGGAGGTGAGTCAACTTCATATGCAGTTGTCAAGGGCAGTTTGGGGAGTGTACTCATTATGGGGGACTTTAATTACCCTGACATTGATTGGTGTAGTGGAACTGCCATCACAGATGAGTTCCTGAATTTGCTGCAGGATAATTTTCTCTCACAGGTGGTTGAGGTTCCTACTAGAAAAGGAGCTCTGTTGGATCTGGTAATATCTAACATCGTGGAGCGCATTATAGATTTAAAGGTAACTAGAGGCTTAGGGAATAGTGACCATGAAATAGTGGCATTTGTTATGGAAAAGAAAAGTGCGCTGGGTTTTTGGACTTTTAATTTCGGGAAGGCAAATTTTCCCAGGTTAAAAAATAGCTCTTCAGAATGTCAACTGGGATAATGTATTATGAGGTAAAGGTACTGAACAGAAGTGGACTGTGTTCAATGGGATTTTAAGCCAGTTCACATCTAAATTTATACCCTTAGGAAATAAATGTAAAAAAATGTGGCTGAATTCTGATGTAAAGAGGCAAATGGAAAGGAAGAAAAAGGCATTTAAAACCTTTAAGGCAGAGGGAACGGAAAGGGCCTTTAAGGATTATAAAAACTGTAATAAGGAGTGTAAGAAAGCAATCAAACTAGCTAAAATTAATAGTGAAGTTAGGATAGTTAGGATAATTTTTTTAAAGTATATTAATAGTAAGAAGAGGAGGACTGAGAATGTGGCACCATTAATTAATAGGGATAAGTTAGTTACAGAGGATGGCGATAAAGCAAATGTCTTGAATACTTTTTTTCTCTCTGTATACACTATAGAAGATCCAAGTACAGATATCATAGAGTATAGTAGCAATAATGGAATAAAAGATTTACGGTAAGTGCACTTTGGTTAACCGAGGATATGGTACAGAAAGAACTAAATACGGTTAATATTAATAAATCTCCTGGACCGGATAAAATACATCCTCGGGTACTTAGGGAGCTAAGTTCAGTTTTATCTAGGCCATTGTTTCTTATTTTAGCTGATTCCCTCATGTCCGGTGGTGTGCCTCTGGATTGGAAAAAGGCTGATGTTATTCCAATATTCAAAAAGGGTAGTCGTTCACAGCCGGGTAATTACAGGCCTGTAAGTTTAACTTCAGTGGTGGGGAAGATCCTGGAAAGTTTAATAAGGTAAGACATGTTCTAGAGTATTGTTAAAAGGACTGACATTATAGTAGTAACCAGCATGGATTTAGGAGGAATAGATCTTGTCAAACTAACTTGCTTGGCTTTTATGAGGAAGTAAGTAGAAATTTAGACTCTGGCACAGAATAGATGTCTGTTGAGTCACAGTTGTACTTGATAAAATTGGTTAATAAATAGGATGCATAGAGTAGTTGAAAATGGGCTTCATCATTATGGACTAAAGTGCAAAGTGGGGTGCCACAGGTTTCTGTGTTGGGGCCGCTTCTATTTAATCTTATTAATTGATTTGGAAGTAGCTATTGTCAGCAAGGTTTCAGTGTTTGCTGACGACACAAAACTTTGTCGACCATTAAAAACTTTAGAGGATGTGCAATTGTTGCAGGGGGATCTAGATAGATTGTCACATTGGGCTTCTAAGTGGCAGATAGATTCAGTTGTTGATAAATGTAAGGTGATGCATTTTGGACTTAAAATCCTTGTGAAACTTATACTATAAATGGCTCTGTGTTAAGTGACCCTGTTGGAAAGGGATCTTGGAGTTTTTGATGGATAACAAGCAGTGCCAGGCGGCAACAGCCAGAGCCAGCATGGTATTGTCTTGATAAAAAGAGGTATGGATTCAAGGGAGGAAGATTTATTCTCCTCTTCACAAAGCATTGGTAAGGCCTCATTTGGAATATGCGCGCAATATTGGAATCCTGTGTACAAAAAGGACATCTTTGAAATGGAAAGGGTTCAACTAAATTAATAAGGGGATTGGAGGAGCTTGAATATGAAGAGAGACTGGAAAAGTTACAATTATGTACCCTGGAGAAAAGGCGCTTACATGGGGATATGATTACTATGTATAATACATTAACGGGCCATACAATAAACTATCTGGGGCATTGTTCCCCAGTAGTACATGTCAGAGGACACGAGAATATCCCTTAAGACATCCCTGAAGAAAAAAGGTTTAGGCTTCAAGTTCGGAAAGGGTTTTTCACTGTGAAGCTATGGAACTATCTTCCAGTGGATGTTGTTATGGCAGGTTCATTGGTCAGTTTTCAAATGGAAATGTATGTGTAAAATGGACTTTGGTAAATTGATAGGAATTGCGCTCCTGTTTTTGCAATTATTTTCATTGCTTATTTTACATAGTTTTGAAGATATTTACATTTTTGAGTGTGATATGGCAGCAGCATCACCAGGTCCCCTGCACTTCCTGCTTCCTGCTCTGAAACTGATGGTCAATCTGCCCTGTGTCTCCTCCCTTTGCAGCCCCCCTGGTCCACACAGAGAGGAGGAGAGACTTCCTGTCTCCCTCACACACTGAGGGAGTCTGAGGCTGTGCTCGCTGGCGCCACTGTGCAGGAGAAGCCCCAGGAATGTCACATGTCAGCCTCCCACCCATTAACTTTCTGGTCAGTCATTACTGTGTATCTTGGGCTGGGACACGTAGAGAGGTGGTTGATGGCTCGTTTAAAAGGTAGGAACTGGCCTTTCATTTAAACTCAACTTGTTTGGAGACCACAGTTCCCCTTTAACAAGCTATAATGCAATCAGCACCTTGCATTCAGGAGGTCCCTGACACCTTGCTATCACTGTATATTTTGATTGAGACAAATTTCAGATTCTTGTTCAGACTTCATTCTGAATTGTGAAAGCCAGTCAAGTGACTAGCGAATCATCTTCAAGCATGTGATCATTTTACAAAAAACAAGACAACTTGTGTGCATCCCTCATTACTAAATATTTTGGGTATAATGGCTGGGCTGGAAGTGGTTGACAGCATAGATGGTACAGCACCACCATAAACTAAGTGGTGTGCGAGGAGTAAGTTCTGTCTATTCCTAGCTAGCTAGGTGCATTTGGCCTACATTACTAATGAAAGTCTATGAAAGATGAAGTAGAAGTAATAATACATAAAATAATAAAAATAATAAAATAATGTATAATTGAATATGTATAAATGTATAATGTAATATTTCAATAGCTTAGTTAATTTAGCCTTGAAAATGTGTAGGATAATGAAGATGTTTTATTCATCAATGAATAACGGGTTTATGTAAGTTACACTGAAAGCTTTCTAAAGGGTTATTCAGAAATATAGCAAAACCATCTACGCATTTAACCACAGCTCAATATTATTAAACTGCTCCCTCTAATTTTTCCCTCTAACTAATTTTGAACTAAAATACTTTTTTACCATAATGCATCAAACCCTTTTATCAGTCAGAATAATGATGTAAATGGAAACATTTCCAGGCTTTTATTATGTGTATCTCTAATGAAAGGGTGGTTTACTTTCGCATTGCTGCTTATCATAAATTCTAGCACAGATTCCGTGGGAATTTTATATTGGAAGAAAAACCTATCAGAATGATAACGCTATAGATAATTAATATTGAATTTCTGTAATGAGTTTTACTGTATCTTTTTCAGTCTATATTAAAGGACAACTCCACTGCAAAAGTTAACTTTTAAAAATGAAAGTACCTGAGGCGGGATTCCTATCTCAAAATATTTTTTGATTGTGGAGCTGTTGCACATAGAGTTTTTATTTGCCAATTTAGTGTCCTGGGCATTTCTGTATTAAAGATAGTGCTGAAGCCAGGCGGAAGCCAGGAAGAAGCAGTTTAATTCATGCTGGTGCTCCTTTTTTTAAACTGTTTGAATCAAATTGATTGAATCAGCAAAAATTTGACCCATGTATACTTTTTGTTGGATACACAGCATAGTTTGCCTCCCCCATGAGAAAAAGTGAGCCGTTTGGCTCAGTTGGCGATTCAGATCAGAAGAGAGGTAGCAGCCTGCAGCAAGAAAAAAAAATAAAATTTGAGAACCATGATCATGCATGACCACGACAACCGTGAGTGCCATAAAACTTCATTGTCTTCTTTAAGACATAGCTGTGTGCCCACACTCACTGGGAAAACTTAGTATAGTATAGTATTTGAGGTTGAATAAAGACATACGTCAATCCAGTTTAACTTACTCAGCAATACCACATTTCCTGCCTGTTGATCTAAAAAAAGGTGAAAAAAACCACCAGAATTATGAAGGGGGGGGGGGGGGGGTTCCTTCCTGACTCAATGGCAACCGAAATCCCCTGGATAACTTTTTTGTATCAATAATAGTAACCTGTAAATTCCTTGTTTTCAGAAACTCATCCAGCTTTCTTTTGAAACTATCCAATGGCCCTGCTTTTAGGTAAGATACTTAACTTCCTGGTCATTTCAGCCCATCCAAGATTTCGACATCATCACACCTTGCGTGTAACGTCGCACTAGGAAGCCGGCACTACCACTGTGACGTGAAAGGGGCGTGACGTCACCAGGAGGTGCCGGCAGTGCAAAGATTCAAAGGAATCTGTCTTGAACGTTATCCCTATCCTGCCTTGGACCTATCCTGTTCTGGCCTTGAACTTTATCCTGATCCTGCCTTGTATATTTACCATTCATCTAAAGAATGTTCCAGTTCTGCTGTGCCTCCTGACTTCTCTGTGGACACCTACCCTCCTTGGTCCCGCGTCAATAAAGGTACCTAATAGTACGTTGGGCCATGAACCCACCCAGGGAACATCCTTAGAATTGGGGAAGATTTTACAGCACATGGCGGCACGGATGGATGCTTGTGAAGATTGGCAAAATAGAATTGGTCAAACACTAGATGCTCTCCTTGCACGCACCCCAGCTGCTGCTTCTGGTGCCAGTGCAGCTCCTGTGGCCCAACCGACTCCCTTGCCAGTGGGGAACCCTAAAGAGCCACAAATTCCTCCCCCCTCTCGTTATGCTGGGGATCCCCAAACTTGCAGAGGATTTGTTAACCAGTGCCTTATCCAGTTTGAGTTACAGCCATCCCACTTCGTATCTGAACGAGCCAAGGTTGGTTATAATATTTCCCTATTGGAGGGAAAACCACTGGAATGGGCTTCACCTTTGTGGGAATAACTGTAAATAACAACGCAGATTTTTTGACGACCTTCAAGTCTATCTTTGATGCTCCTGGTCGGTCTACTGCTTCCTCAACGTCTTCTGCAATTACGACAAAATAACCGCACTGCGGCGCAATTTGCCATTGAGTTCTGCTAGCGGCAGAATTGACATGGAACAATGAATCTTATGTTGCTGCTTATTGGCAGGGTCTTTTGACAATTAAAAGACATTTAGTCTCCAGATAATTACCAACCACCTGGATGAACTTATCGCATTGAGTATTAGATTTACACCCGCCATAGAGAACGACTTGCCAAGAAGGAATGTAGTAGGAGACCCTTTCCACCTTTGGCTCCATGCTTTGTCAACCCTCCTCTCCAAGTTTCCACTCCTGGTTCATTGACCACCCCGGAGGAACCCATCCAGATTGGAAGAGCCCGTCTTTCTGAGGAAGAGAAGTTGCGAACACGCAATTTTAGCCTTTTCCCTTATTGTGGTGGTAGAGGCCACAATAATTCTGCCCAGTTAAACAGGGAAACACCAATGCTCATAATGAAAGGGGTGACTAATTTGGGCAGTATATCCAATTTTACCCTACCTGACTCCTTACGTTTTCTTCTGCCTATTAAACTTTCTTGTGATTCTTCAACTATAGAACTTTTGGCATTTATTGCTCCGGGCAGCTGGCAATTTTTTGGATTCCACTTTTGTTAAGCAATCTAAAATTCTGCTCTCTTACCTCTGGCTACCCCCCTCTGAGTGTACTCCATTGATGACAAGCCACTATCTTCCAATGTCATTTCTCAGTCTACCACAAAAATACTCTTACAGGTTGGTTCCTTTCATCAGGAATACTTTTTTTGTTATGACTGTCCTTCTACTCCTATGTCCTGAGCCTTCCCTGGCTTAGATGCCACAACCCTTGTATCGACTGGTATAATAATCATATTTCCCAGTGGAGTTCCTGTTGTCAGAGCAACTGCCTTCTTCCTCCTCTCTCTTCTCATCAACTCTATTAAAACTGTTCAGTTATCAACTCAATATAAAGAATTTTCAGATGTTTTCTGCAAGAAGGCTGCGGAGAGTCTTCCTTCTCATCGAACATACGACTGCCCCATCGAACTTCTTCCTGGAACCATACCCCCAAGAGGCCATACTTATCCTTTATCTCCTACTGAACCCAGTCTATGAAGTAGTATATACAGAAAATTTACAATGAGGATTTATCCAGCCTTCCTCCTCTCCTGCTGGTGCGGGTTTCTTCTTCGTTGAAAAGAAGGATGGGTGTCTCCGTCCATGCATAGATTATTGTGATCTCAATAAAATCCCTATCAAAACCAATACCCATTACCTTTAATCTCAGAATTGTTTGAACAACTATGGGTAGCCAAAGTCTTTACTAAACTGGACTTACGCGGAGCCTATAATTTGATCCGCATCTGTTCCGGAGACAAATGGAAGACACGGGATGGGCACTATGAATTCATTATGAAATCATTATGCCCTTCGGGCTCTGCAATGCTCCGGCTGTTTTTTCAGTAATTCGTCAATAACCTTTTTCGCGACCTTCTGGGTCGTTCAGTAGACGTATATTTGGATGATCATAGAATCCAAGTGACTCCACAAGTACTCACACGCCACAGACAAAACTCCCTATATGCCAAGTTAGACAAATGTCTTTTTGAAGTCTCCAAAGACCCTTTTCTGGCTTATATTATTTCCCAGGAGGGGTTTGAGATGGATCCTGCCAAAGTTGCTGCCATCAAAGACTGGCCTTTACCCACTTGCACCATGGCCATGCAGAGATTTATTGGTTTCGCCAATTATTACAGACAATTCATCAGGGATTCTCTTCTCGCATCTCTCCCATCTTAGCCTTAATCAAAAAAGGAGGGAAACTCCATTCCTGGTCTCCACAGGCCTTAGACGCTTTTAAAACTCTGAAAGACTTATTTTCTTCTGCTCCTATTCTTGCCATGCCAACCCTCTCCTCCCTTATTTCATTGAGGTTGATGCCTCCAATATGGAGCTGGTACAGTCCTGTTTCAACGCCTTGATTCTGATTACAAACCCATCCATGTGCTTACTTCTCCAGGAAATTCTCTGCTTCTGAGCAGAATTCCGATATAGGCAACAGCGAACTTCTGTCCGTCAAGTGGGCATTAGAGGAATGGCAATATCTTTTGGAGGGATCCTCCCTTCTGATTACTATTTACACCGACCACAAGAATCTTGAATACATTCAAACCCGTAAGAGATTAAACCCTCGACAGGCTCGCTGCGCACTCTTTTTCTCCCACTTCATTTTGACTTATCGCCCCGGCTCTAAAAACAGGAAGGATGATGCCTTGTCTAGAAGTTTCTCCCGTCCGAGACATCAGTCATTCTAGATGAATCTATCATTCCATCCTCCAATATTATAGCTACCGTAAATTACACCCATGGCCTCTCAGTTATTAACTAGGCAACTTTCTGCTCCCGTTGAAATCCCCATTGGATGATCTACATTCTGCCGGAATTCTGATCCACTATTCTTAAACTCACAGTTCTAAACAAGCTGGCCTTAAGGGCTAGGCCCCACTGCTATAGCGCAGCGCACACCAATAGAAGAAGATGGGGATGGCCCCATTACGTCTGCTGCCCTGCGGTGTGCTGCTGACCATTTTCGCAGCGCATGCGGTCATTTTTGGTTCGCATCCCATGCTCTGTGATAGGGATACATAAAAGAGATCGCAGCGCACGCACAGTGTAGCACACATGGATGGCGCGACATTATTATCTTGCTGTGTCAATTCCTGCACGTCCCTAGTGGGGCCTTGCCCTAAGACACACAAGCGGGGCTCTTAAGACAAATAAACTTCTCAACCAACTGGTTTGGTGCCAACAATGCATAAGGATGTTAAGGATTATTTGTTTCTGCCTCTGTAGTCTGTGCTTCAGCTAAAACTGACCATTCTCGTCCCCAGGGGCTATTGAATCCGTTACCACACACCTTCTCTCCCCTGGACCCATCTTGCGATTGACTTTGTATAGGAACGTCCCTCTTCCAGGGGGCATGCTAATTTTGGTTTTAGACCGGTTTAGCAAGATGGCACATTATGGCCCTTCTCCCAAACTCCCTTCTGCACTGGAACTTCTCTACACTCTTCATTTCCCATATTTTTCCGCCTCATGGACTTCCTACTGAAATTGTTTCTGATAAAGACCCCCAATTTGTAGATAAGTTTTGGAGATCTTTGTGCTAAGCATTGGAATCTCTCTCCAATTTGCTTCTGCAAACCTTCCCCAATCTAACGGTGCTGTAAAACGCCTCAATCAGTCTTTAATACAATTCCTCTGATGCCATGTTTCCCTGTGCCAGAATGATTGGGCTGACCAATTGCCTTGGGCAGAATTTGCGCATAATAACACTACTCATTCTTTGACTTGATAATCACCTTTCTTTACCATTTATGGTCAACACCAGTAGCCTTTCCTCAAGATTTCATACTCAGGCATGTTCCTGCAGCCAATGACCATGCTGCACACATGTCTACTATTTGGAGTGCTACCAAGAGTCTTCTTGAAAAATTTACTTCTACTCAGAGAGAGACCTTCTCCTTCTTACTCTGTTGGAGATGTTTTGGCTTTCCACCAAAAACATAAATCTTAAACTCCCGTCTTTCAAGTTGGAGCCTAAGTTCATTGGTCTTTTCCTCATTCTTGAAATCATCAATCCTACAGCTGTCAGATTACAACTCCCTCCTGAAATGAGAATTCCTAATGCCTTTCATGTATCACTTTTGAAACCTGTTTCCCTTAACCAGTTTTTCTGCCTCACAGCCTTCTCCTGCTCCAATCATGGTAGACGGCCAACGGAATACGAGGTAGAAAATATTCTTGACTCCAGAGTTTCCAGAGGAACCTTACAATATCTCATCCAATGGAAAGGCTTCAGTCCTGAAGAGTGTTCCTATAAAGGTTTACCTGTATGAAGAACAGGAGAAGTCAGGACCAACGAGGAAGTCGACCCACCGGAACGGCAAGCCACAGGAATGAATGCCGGAATAATGGAGTGGGGCAAAGTTCAGAAATATATAGCCCAAGCTCAGGATTCCCAATAAGGGAAAATAGGGAAGCTGTATGATCCAGACACAGGATACCAAACAAAGACAGCAGGGAAGCAGGAACAAGAGGAACAATAGCAATCCAAGGATCAAGAACCCAGCACGGCTCAGAAGGGGAAGCAATGCTATTTTCAGGCATCTGTCTGATGTTTCAGGCCCTTTTTGAATCTTCGCGCCGCCGGGCGCACTTCCGTGATGTCAGTTGCGTCACGTGGCGTAGCGTCGCATGTCCGTGACGTCATGCGCATGGCGCGCTGATGTTGGCGCAACGAGAGCCCTGGCGCCGCCATCTTGGAGGGACCGGAGCGGCGGGGCAGGTAAAAGTATGTGTCCTTACAGTACCCCCTTCCCCAGGAGGGGCCTCAGGACCATCGTGACCAGACTTTCATGGTAAGTCCTTGTAGAATTTCCAAAGTAAACGAGAGCATGAACATCCAGATGTTTGACCCAGGAACATTCTTCAGGACCGAAGCCCTTCCATGGATAAGATATTGGAGGGTCCCTGGAAAATCTGGAATCGAGGATCCTCTCCACTTCATATAAGTAAAGACACATTGATACATTAGGAATCTTCATATGAGGAGGCAGAAATAACGGAAGGCAGTAGGGTTGATTATTTCCATGATGGGAAAAGGACCAATGAATTTAGGGCCGAATTTGGGAGATGGGAGCTTAGGTTAATATTTTGGTAGAGAGCCAAACTTGATCTCCGATGCAGTAAGGAGGAAAAGGCCTGCGTTTCTTATCAGTGTATGACTTCTGTATTAGGAGGTCTTTTCTAAATGTGATTTTGTAGCCACATGGCAGACATGTGGGCTGCATGGTCTAACACAAAGAGGGATGGTTGGAGTTCAAACTGGATCTTGCATTGGTTGATGAAGCTCTGCAGGCTTGAGGGTCCCCGTTATAGCGTGGAGGAGGAGGAATATGTGGTTCCTTGTGGCCCTCCATAGGTAGAGGAGGAAGTTGTGCACCTCAGGCAGCACCAGCTGTAGGGGGTGCAGGCGGGGCTCGAGCAAGCAGCGTGTCTAATGCCCTTCCAATGCAATTCTGCTGGGCTCCGTACGCGTCCATGAAGCGCCACCTTGAAGGATCTTTCCCAAGTCCAGGGCTGCTTCCTTGGGGGGTCCATGGCCGAAAATACTGTAAAGGTTTACCTGTATGAAGACAGGAGAAGTCAGGACCAACGAAGAAGTCGACACCACCGGAACGGCAAGCCACAGGAACGAATGCTGGAATAATGGAGTGGGGCAAAGTTCCGAGAGCTAGGGGCCAAGTTAAAAGCAAGTACCTCCAGGGTAGTTTTCAGGACTACTACCACAGCCACGTGGTAAGCCAGGGAGACAGCGAGAGCTTAGGAGCATTAATGCCTGGTTAAGAGGGTGGTGTAGGAGAAGGGTTTGGGTTTATTGAGAACTGGGCAGACTTTGCTGTCGGCTAGTAGGGAGGGTTGCACCTCACTGATGGCGGTGCAGCTGTTTTAGGGGAGAAGATGGCTAGAGGGTTGGAAATTTTAAACTAGGTTTGGGGGGGTATTAGCAGTCTCATTGAGATAGATAGCCCAGGAGGAAAGCAGGTGTAGATAGGCCAGTGGCAGGCGGAAAGGGGGTGGGGCTAGAATAGGGGATAGGGAAGCATGTGTATTAAAGTGTACAAATAAATTACTGGATCATAATCTAAAATGTATGTTTGCAAATGTGAGAAGCCTGGCTGGCAAAATGGGTGAATTGGAAATTATGGCGTTGAATGAAAAGTATGATGTAATAGATATAGCAGAAACGTGGTTGAACAGTTCTCACGACTGGGCTGTAAATTTAGAAGCATATGCCTTGATTAGGCATGACAGGAAAAAATGAAAGGGGAGGAGTATGTGTTTATGTTAAAAAAAATTGAAGCCAAGTTTAAAAGAATAGATAACTGGCAATATGGATGTTAAAGTGGAGGCAATATGGGTGGAATTAGGCAACAGGAAAGGGGATAATGTTGGTGTGTGCTATAAGCTGCCAAATGCTAGCAGAGAGGAGGTGAGTCAACTTCATATGCAGTTGTCAAGGGCAGTTTGGGGAGTGTACTCATTATGGGGGACTTTAATTACCCTGACATTGATTGGTGTAGTGGAACTGCCATCACGATGAGTTCCTGAATTTGCTGCAGGATAATTTTCTCTCACAGGTGGTTGAGGTTCCTACTAGAAAAGGAGCTCTGTTGGATCTGGTAATATCTAACATCGTGGAGCGCATTATAGATTTAAAGGTAACTAGAGGCTTAGGAATAGTGACCATGAAATAGTGGCATTTGTTATGGAAAGAAAAAGTGCGCTGGGTTTTTGGACTTTTAATTTCGGGAAGGCAAATTTTCCCAGGTTAAAAAATAGCTCTTCAGAATGTCAACTGGGATAATGTATTATGAGGTAAAGGTACTGAACAGAAGTGGACTGTGTTCAATGGGATTTTAAGCCAGTTCACATCTAAATTTATACCCTTAGGAAATAAATGTAAAAAAATGTGGCTGAATTCTGATGTAAAGAGGCAAATGGAAAGGAAGAAAAAGGCATTTAAAACCTTTAAGGAGAGGGAACGGAAAGGGCCTTTAAGGATTATAAAAACTGTAATAAGGAGTGTAAGAAAGCAATCAAACTAGCATAAACTGAATAGTGAAGTTAGGATAGTTAGGATAATTTTTTTAAAGTATATTAATAGTAAGAAGAGGAGGACTGAGAATGTGGCACCATTAATTAATAGGGATAAGTTAGTTACAGAGGATGGCGATAAAGCAAATGTCTTGAATACTTTTTTTCTCTCTGTATACACTATAGAAGATCCAAGTACAGATATCATAGAGTATAGTAGCAATAATGGAATAAAAGATTTACGGTAAGTGCACTTTGGTTAACCGAGGATATGGTACAGAAAGAACTAAATACGGTTAATATTAATAAATCTCCTGGACCGGATAAAATACATCCTCGGGTACTTAGGGAGCTAAGTTCAGTTTTATCTAGGCCATTGTTTCTTATTTTAGCTGATTCCCTCATGTCCGGTGGTGTGCCTCTGGATTGGAAAAAGGCTGATGTTATTCCAATATTCAAAAAGGGTAGTCGTTCACAGCCGGGTAGTTACAGGCCTGTAAGTATAACTTCAGTGGTGGGGAAGATCCTGGAAAGTTTAATTAAGGAACATGTTCTAGAGTATGTTTAAAGGACTGACATTATAAGTAGTAACCAGCATGGATTTAGGAGGAATAGATCTTGTCAAACTAACTTGCTTGGCTTTTATGAGGAAGTAAGTAGAAATTTAGACTCTGGCACAGAAGTAGATGTCTGTTGAGTCACAGTTGTACATTGATAGAAAATTGGTTAATAAATAGGATGCATAGAGTAGTTGAAAATGGGGCTTCATCATTATGGACTAAAGTGCAAAGTGGGGTGCCACAGGGTTCTGTGTTGGGGCCGCTTCTATTTAATCTATTTATTAATGATTTGGAAGTAGCTATTGTCAGCAAGGTTTCAGTGTTTGCTGACGACACAAAACTTTGTCGACCATTAAAAACTTTAGAGGATGTGCAATTGTTGCAGGGGGATCTAGATAGATTGTCACATTGGGCTTCTAAGTGGCAGATGAGATTCAGTTGTTGATAAATGTAAGGTGATGCATTTTGGACTTAAAAATCCTTGTGAAACTTATACTATAAATGGCTCTGTGTTAAGTGAATCCCTGTTGGAAAGGGATCTTGGAGTTTTGATGGATAACAAGCAGTGCCAGGCGGCAACAGCCAGAGCCAGCATGGTATTGTCTTGAATAAAGAGAGGTATGGATTCAAGGGAGGAAGATGTTATTCTCCCTCTTCACAAAGCATTGGTAAGGCCTCATTTGGAATATGCAGCGCAATATTGGAATCCTGTGTACAAAAAGGACATCTTTGAAATGGAAAGGGTTCAACTAAATTAATAAGGGGATTGGAGGAGCTTGAATATGAAGAGAGACTGGAAAAGTTACAATTATGTACCCTGGAGAAAAGGCGCTTACATGGGGATATGATTACTATGTATAAATACATTAACGGGCCATACAATAAACTATCTGGGGCATTGTTCACCAGTAGTACATGTCAGAGGACACGAGGATATCCCTTAAGACATCCCTGAAGAAAAAAGGTTTAGGCTTCAAGTTCGGAAAGGGTTTTTCACTGTGAAGCTATGGAACTATCTTCCAGTGGATGTTGTTATGGCAGGTTCATTGGTCAGTTTCAAATAAAAGCTGGTTGAGTTTCTGCAAACAAGGAATGTTGCAAGTTACTGGTATTGATTCATAAAGTAGAGTTGATCCAGGGAAATTTCCGATTGCCACTTGGAGTCAGGAAGGAAATTTTCCCCCTTCATAAATTTGGTGGGGTTTTTTTGCCCTCTTCTGGATCAACAGTTAGGCAGGAAATGAGGATATTGCTAGGTTGGTTGGACTGGATGGACCTATGTCTTTATTCAACCTCAAATACTATACTATACTATCAAATCCATGAGTATCAGTCACACTCACCGTGGGCAAGCCTGTATGTACCAGTCAATGTGGACAAACTTATATGAACCAGTCACACTTTCTGTGGGCAAACATACATGTACCAGTCACACTTACTGTGGGCAAACTTGCATGAACTAGTCACTGTGGGCACATTTGTACGTACCAGAAACTGTAGGAAAACTTGTAGGTAACGGTGACTGTAGGCAAACTTGAATGTACCAGTCACCGCAGACAAATTTATATGCACCAGCCACTGTGGGTAAACATGTTTGGACCAATCACTGTGGGCAAACTTGTATGTACCTGTCACCTTAGGCAAATTTATATGCACCAGTCACTGTGGGCAAGTTTGTATGTACCAGTTACTGTGGGCAAACTGGTATGTACCAGTTTATATCTGGTCATAATAAAGTTCCTTTGAAAATATTGTGAGTGCGACTCTCAATATCCATATTATATGTACCAGTCACACTTACTGTAGGCAAACTTATTTGTACCAGTCACTGTGGGCAAACTTATATGTACCAGTCACTGTGGGCAAACTTATATGTACCAGTCACACTCACAATGGGAAAGCTTGTATGTACCAGTTACTATGGTCCAACTTATATGTACCAGTCACAATCGCTGTGGGCAAACGTGTATGTACCAGTAACTTTTGGCAAACTTATATGTACCAGTTAGACTGTGGGCAAATGTGTATACACCTGTTACTGTGGGCAGTTACTGTGTTACTTGTATATACCAGTCACAATCCCTGTGGGCAAACATATGTTCCAGTCACACTTACTGTGGGCAGACTTACATGTACCAGTCACACCCACTGTGGGCAAATTTGTATGAACCAGTCACTGTGGGCAAGTTGTATGTACCACTCACTGTGGGCAAACTTGTATGTACCAGTCACTGAGAGCAAATTTGTATGAATCCCTCACTGTGAGCCAACGTATGTACCAGTCACTGTGGGCTAACTTATATGTACCAGTCATACTAAATGTGGGTAAACTTGTATGTACCAGTCCCTGTGGACAAACTTGTATGCACCAGTCACTGCTGGCAAAGTTGTATGTACAAGTCACACTCGGTGTGGGCAAACCTGTTTGTACCAGTCACTTTGGACAACTTATATGGACCATTCAACTGTTTGGGGGCACTTTGTTAGATCAGCCCTTCATTTCACTAGCCACTGCTAGGTCCTGAACCCTTCAGTTCAGCATAGACTGTTAGGGCAGTCCATTTCACCAGCCACTTCTAGGTCAGCTCTCTATTTCATCAGCCAGTGTTAAGTCATCCCTCCAGTTTACCAGTCACTGTTAACTCAACATTGACTGGTGAACAAGAGGGCTGAATTAACAGTATCTGGTGAACTGGAGGGCTGACCCAACAGTGTCTGCTGAACTGGAAGGCTAAGCTAACAGTGTCTGCTGAACTGGAGGGCTGTCGTCACAGTGCCTGCTGAACTAAAGAGCTGACCAAACATTGTCAGCTTCGCACAATTAGGGAAGATATAGATGTGGTTTAAAAACTTTGGCTCAGGTGCCAAAAGGTCTAGAAGCAGTTTGATTGCCTTGTGTTGTTCTCGGATGTTTTTGCCCCGGATGTTTTGCAAAGTGCCCCGAATGTTTTACTGACTTGTGCCCCTAGTTCCGGACTCCCCGGCGGACTCCGCCGGCGCGATGACGTCACGCGCATGCTGGCGCAGAACATACAGACGGCCTCTGCGCTCCCGGCCTTCTCCTACTAGATAGATAGCAGAGTTAGATAGCAGAGTTAGATAGATAGATAGATAGATAGATAGCAGAGTTAGATAGATAGCAGAGTTAGATAGCAGAGTTAGATAGATAGATAGATAGATAGATAGATAGAATACGTTAGATAGATAGCGAGTTAGATAGCAGAGTTAGATAGAAGATAGATAGATAGATAGCAGAGTTAGTATAGAGATAGATAGATAGAGTTAGATAGATAGATAGCAGAGTAGATAGATAGATAGCTAGATAGATAGATAGATGATAGATAGATAGATAAGATAGATAGATAGATAGTAGATAGATAGGCAGAGTTAGATAGATAGATAGTAGCAGAGTTAGATAGATAGATAGATAGAAGATAGATAGATAGCAGAGTTAGATAGATAGATAGATAGATAGATAGATAGATAGATAGATAGATAGATAGATAGATAGATAGATAGATAGCAGATTAGATAGATAGATAGCAGAGTTAGATAGATAGATAGCAGAGTTAGATAGATAGATAGATAGATAGATAGATAATAGATAGATAGATAGATAGATAGATAGTAAGATAGATAGAAGAGTTAGATAGATAGCAGAGTTAGATAGCATAGGTTAGATAGATGATAGATAGATAGATAGATAGATAGATAGATAGATAGATAGATTAGATAGGCAGAGTTAGATAGATAGATAGATGAGTTAGATAGATAGATGCAGAGTTAGTAGCAGAGTTAGATAGATAGATAGATAGCAGAGTTAGATAGACAGATAGATAGATAGATAGATAGATAGATAGATAGATTAGATAGATAGCAGAGTTTAGATAGAAGTTGATAGATAGAGTTAGATAGATAGATAGCAGAGTTAGATAGTAGATAGATAGATAGATAGATAGATAGCAGAGATATAGATAGATAGATAGCAGAGTTAGATAGATGGATAGATAGATAGCAGAGTTAGATAGATAGATAGATAGATAGATAGATAGCAGAGTTAGATAGATAGATAGCAGTTAGAGAGATAGATAGCAGAGTTAGATAGATAGATAGATAGCAGAGTTAGATAGATAGCAGAGTTAGATAGCAGAGTTAGATAGATAGATAGATAGATAGATAGATAGATAGATAGATAGATAGATAGATAGATAGATAGATAGATAGATAGATAGATAGCTAGATAGATAGCAGAGTTAGATTAGATAGATAGATAGATAGATAGATAGATAGATAGATAGATAGATAGATAGATAGATAGAAGACAGATAGCAGAGTTAGATAGTAGATGATAGATAGATAGATAGATAGATAGCAGAGTTAGATAGAATAGATAGACAGAGTTAGATAGATAGATAGAGTTAGATAGCTAGATAGCAGAGTTAGATAGATAGCAGAGTTAGTAGATAGATAGATAGATAGATAGATAGAGTAGATAGATAGCAGTTAGATAGATAGATAGCAGAGTAGATAGATAGATAGCAGAGTTAGATAGATAGATAGATAGATAGATTAGCAGAGTTAGATAGTAGATAGCAGAGAGAGAGAGGGATAGATAGATAGATAGCAGAGTTAGATAGATAGATAGCAGAGAGAGAGGGACGATAGATAGATAGTAGATAGATAGATAGATAGATAGATAGATCGATAGATAGATAGATAGATGAATAGATGAGATAGAGAGTTAGATAGTTAATAGATAGATAGCAGAGGTTAGATAGATAGATAGCAGAGTTAGATAGATACAGATAGCAGAGTTATAGATAGATAGCAGAGTTAGATAGATAGATAGCAGAGAGAGAGAGGGACAGATAGATAGATAGCAGAGTTATATAGATAGATAGCAGAGTTAGATAGATAGATAGATAGCAGAGTTAGATAGATAGATATACAGAGAGAGAGAGGGACAGATAGATAGGGGCAGAGGTCCATGTAAAAGGTACAAGAAGGTCTCCCTGGCCAAAGGTATGGCCAAGCGACTGACTACAACTGAACACAACAGTAAGTTTAAAATTACCAGATTGCTACCAGTATATAATGATATTGCCAGTTTACTGTGCCTTTGTGTCATTAATTTGTGTCTCTCTATCCAAATCTCTATCTCTGTCTGTCTATTTCACTGTCTTTCTGTCTGTTTATCACTATCGGGCTGTGTGTCTATGTTTGTGGTTATCTATCTATCTGTCTGTCTGTGTCTTTTTGGCCATCTCATTAAGTACTTAGTGGGTGTGTCCTAATTGGGGCAGAGAAAGGGGCGTGGACTAAAAAAATTTGTGCATGGGGTGCCCAGGAGTGCCCCTGATCTTCTTAGACCCTAGATACGCCCCTGACAAAGGGTATTCCATTGGCAATATGTTCACAGCCAGAAACAGGACTTTTATTATTATTATTATTATTAGACTTAGTAAATAGTTTGTGTTCTACCAATGCTTTCCCTGAACTGAATAGAGTTTGGGAGTTGGCAGAGAGTACTCCTACCTCCTGCTATAATCTGAGAAGCCATTAGAGAGAAGTAAAAGATACTACTCATGCAGCATTTTGACATCTCCACCAGATGACAATCTCCCCCTCTCCTGACAGACCTCCTATCTAACAGGCTGATTACTCTGTATGTATGCTTAACACCAAAATGCGAGTAGACGTCATGTGATCGTAGCTTGCATAGTCTCTTTTCTTCATGCCCTACGAAACTTTGAACCCTGAATATAAACTACACTACATCACAAGTACTTAATGTTTCCCGTGTTGTTTTTTTTACCCTGGTGTGAACAAAGCCCTAGAGAGTGTGCACAGTAAATGTACTATTTGTACTCAGCAGGAAGAAAAACTGCACCCTGACAAATAATTGTCCCCTGACTTCATAGATAACCGAAAGCCAATGTAGCATTGTAGTATGGCTCAGATCACCTTTTATTTAAATAATTCCTTTAGCTCCTTCCAACCCTGCAAGCTACATTTACAGTTCTTTATGGAAGGTGTAAAACTAATACCGCTGGTGTTTGGTTTAGTGGCTGTTACCGTTTGCAAACAATTTAAGAGCTTTAGCATTGTGCCTGGGAGTGGTACTGTCCTTCTGGGCCATTCAGCCGGATCTGACAGCTGCCCTACTGATTAATTGACAGTTTAAAAAGATTGATTCTGCATGTCAGGGCTGTAACCTAGCCAGGACAATGCTGCTGTCAGCTGAGTTGTAAAACAGACACTTCCATTAGCAGCCCTGACAGTGGTCATGTGAACGCAGACACCTGCCATTATGCTGCAATCCAATGTCCTGGACGTCTTACGATTAATCACGTTGAAAGCAAATCTTTACAGCGTCAAAGGATTTCATGGGCAGAGTTAGGACTTGGCATCTTTTATGCATATAAAGGACTTGAATTGGAGCTCATTAGGGTTATGGCCGAAGAAACACTTTTTGGGACTTAAGTACATTTCTTTCCCAATATGAATCCAGCCTGGAAGCTCATATTCATTTTACCCTTTCAGTGCAACAAGATGGATTTTATTTAATTGCATGCTATATGAATTTACAAGCAAATGTGGGTACAAAGTAGAGATAGATTAAACTGTCAAGTTTTATTTTGCCAGTGGTTCTGCAGAACTTACTGAAATTCCGAAAATCCCATTCAAACCCAATTAAAATGGAATTTTTTGCTTTTTTGACTTTTCACGCACAATTTTTTCTTTTTGACCTTGATTTTAGAATTTTGGATTCCTAAAATTCCACCATATCCACAGATTTTCTAAACCAGTAGTTTTTAATCGAAACCAGGTACGTTTTGGAATTGAAACTCATCTTTAATGCAAAGTTAAAATAACACTTGCATTTGCATGAGTGTGCGCATGTTTGTTAATTTGTGTATACCGTGTGTGTGTGAGCTGTTAGTTGTGCATCATATCTTGGAGATGCCCCAAGACACGCACCGCTGCTGTTCTTGAGTTTAAGTCATGCTAACCAATGTTATACCAGTTGCGTGACTTAAACTCCTTTATTGCAACAGCTGCATGGCTAATGCAGACGTTGACATGCAGCTGTCACAATCAATGTTAAATGCTGATAGCGGCAATCTATTCCAGCTTTTTTAATGCCAGATAATGGCTGCCGTTAAAAGTGCCAATGCATCCAGAGCCGCTATCGGCATATAACATTGTTGGCTAGCTGGCACCGGGTAGCCAGTAGTGGCTCTCGATGCATCAGGCTGTATGTGTGTTAAACAGTATCCGAACAGGAAGGGGAGCATATTAAACCAACCATTTGTTTACATGGGATGAAGCAGTGATTTCTTATTATGCTCACTTTGGGGTCTGTATTACAATTGATGTTAACAATTTAAGGGGCATAATTATAAAGGTTTGTTAACTTTTCACTGCCGTTTTTCCCGCCTTTTTTGCAAAAATTGTGTTTTCCGTGATTTATAAATGGACGGTAAACGGCCACGAAAAGTTAACGGTTTGTTAACTTTTCACAGCTATGTGAACAGTTACCGCTGCTTCTATTTATAAAGCGGCGGTAACTGTTACGCACCGCTAATCTCGGCCATATTACTTCGCCACCTTGAAGGTGGCGAAAACGGCCGAGATTCCCCCCTAGATCGCGGTGGGTAGTCGCCCACACCGCCCTCGCCCCCTGCGGCGACCACCCGCTTGGTGGTCGCTTGGTGGTAATGCTTTCACGAAATCTGATTGGTTAATGTAAAGCATGTAAACCAAGCATTAAAAAATTGACCAATCAGAAATGGATTAGGGTTTTCTGCAAACCTATATAAAGAGGTGCACTCTGCCGCGGAACTCAGATGCCATCGCAGTAGATGGCTGAAGAAAGAAGCGGCTGGCAACATCGGCTCCGCTGAGGCCGGCGGTGCCAGCGGGCTCACTGGCGGCCACGGTGAGCCTGCCTGGCATCGGCGACCTCAGTGGGGTTGGTGTCGTCAGCCCAAAGACATTGCGTCGGATCAAGAGGTCGCCGGCGCTCGCTGGGGGTACCCCTGGCGGCCGAGGGGTACCTCTCGGGGTCGGCGGCCTCAGCGGAGCTGGTGTCGCCGGGACTGGAAGAAAAAAGATGCCGCCCAAGGGCTATTTTAAGAGCCGCTCACTGGGGGTCCCGGTTCGAGCTGCGGGACCCCCGCCAACTGGGAGGGGGGTCCCAGTTCGAACTGCTGGGCCCCTTAAGCCCCAAAAGGCCCTTCTCAGGGCGCCCGCTGGAGGGTGCCTCCACCCCTCCCAGCGGGCCCTTCCCCTCCCCACCAGCAGCGGGCCAGGGGGCTTGGAGGGGCTGCTGGGGAGGGGGTGCGTGGCAGGTGGTCGCGACCACCTGCTGCGGCCCCTTCCCAGAAGCCCCTCCTAGCCTCCTGCTCCATATCTTCGTCGCGAGCGGGGATGGGGTTGGGAGGGGCTGCTGGGAAGGGGTGGCGGTGGGTGGTTGCTGCCGGAGGGTATCGATGCGAAGGGACTTAAAATTACCACAGGACATCGTGGCCACGATACATATCACGGCGATATCGCTATTTTCACGGCTGCGATGTGCAGCGGTAATTTTTGGCCGCTATTTTCGCCCCTTTATAAATATGCCCCAAAGATTATTTGTAGATTCTAGATAGCAACTTCTACAATCCCTATTTTTATCTACACTATATACCTGCCTTATTGCTACAGACTTATCTGTTTAAAGCTATTTGCTTTGACATGACTTGTTACACACTGTAGTGTCCAGCAGGGGGTATCACCGGGCAAGCATATTGTATATATATGTACAGTATGTATATGTGTGGTTAATTTATTATGTGTTTGGGCACCTACACAATTCTGTTTGTGCTCAGTGATAAGACCTTGAATTCAGGCTGTGTGTTCAGGTCCGATTACCTTGTCAATACTGTGCCAGACACTTTCCTGAAGGTTCATTAAACCTGGACCTGCTTTCATTTTCTGCACAGAAAGGTCTTGATCTAATGGTGAAAATAACAATCAGGGGTATTCAGTCATCTTCAAAGCTGATCTATCTTTTACTATCTATTCTAGCCTCGTCTGGGTTAATTCTGCATTGTTAGCATTGGCAGGGCTAGATTCTAAACAAACTTCAGCCTTGCTCTTCATGTTTCCTAGTTCTTTATAAGAGAGGCCGTATTTACTTTGTAATGACATCAATTGGCTATAATTTTTACAGCTCAAAGTCTGCTTTCAGCTGAATGGAGGCCCCTGTCTGACATTTAACTGTTTGCAAAGCTCCTCGCTCTGTTTGCTCATGGTTTTTCTCACTTATCGCCTGTCATCACTGGAGTTTTCTTCCTTTACTGTAAATAAAAGAGGAAGGTTTGTAGGATTTGCGCCGGGTGTGGGGGGGATAACCAATAGATATCTGCCAACCTGCAATGCTCTGCACCTTATTGCTGCCTTTTGTCAATTGTTAACTGATGAAAGATAAAGGATGGTTTGTTTTTAGGTTAGAAAGCAAAACACTTCACTAGCATAATAACTAAGTTAATAGGATATGATGCTATGTTTATAGTTACTTGACAGATAATCATTAACCGATGATAGAAGGTATAAAATACCCAGCATGCAGTCGCCCAGCATTGTAAGTATCTTACTTAGTCCAATGAAAACAACACCCTCAGTAATACTTTATAGAAACAAAATGGCTGCTATTCAGTTCATTATGAGGTGGGTATGCACCCAGCAACAATCACTTAATTCTGATGCTATCATGTGATATCTTATCAACTGTCTGAGTCCCGCGAGGATCTATTCAAATGGGAGTTCCAGAACTCCAAAAGACAATCGGTAAGTATAAATAAAAGGAACGGATACCTGCCAGCGGGTCCAATAGTGAAAGTGTAACATTTATTCACATATACACAGCATAATCAGAACACGACACGACTTATATATAGAGGAAGCGAGTCTAAACCCTGACGCATTAGGTGATAATCTGGTCACTTCGCCAGAGGGAGTATCATATTCCCTCTGATGAAGTGACCAGGTTGTCATGAAATGCGTCAGGGTTAAGACATGCTCCCTCTATATATGTCGTGCCGTGTTCTGATTATGCTGTGTATATGTGAATAAAAGTTACACTTTCACTATTGGACCCGCTGGCAGGTATCCGTTCCTTTTATTTATACTTACCGATTGTCTTTTGGAGTTCTGGAACTCCCATTTGAATAGATCCTCGCGGGACTCAGACAGTCGAGCGATCCAGGTAGTAGTTACGGATTATTTTTGACTTGTATGTGATTACACAGCATAAGGTGCTTATATAGGTATTTCCCAAGACTGGGCACAACTAAACCAGCTAGCATTGAGTACCATTATGCCCTTCCTTGTCTAGGATTCATGTATTTGTTTCCCATAAGTTTATAAATAAACAGAATCTAGGGTTATAATTATAGTAGTTTATAGTTTATAGTATTTGAGGTTGAATAAAGACATACGTCCATCAAGTCCAACCCATCTAGCAATATCCTCATTTCCTGCCTAACTGTTGATGCAGAGGAAGGCATAAAACCCCCACCAAATTTATGAAGGGGGAAAAAATGGGAAGATGAGCGGTCGGGTAGCGGGCAAGGATTGGTAGCCAGACGGAGGACTCAAGGGAATCAGGTGATGTTGTATTAACACCCATAAAAACATTTCCATGCATGAATATAGAAACAAAAATCAATAATAATACATAATTCCTTTTGGGTTTATTATCTTATCTTATGTAATGAGCTTCTTACTTTCTGTTAACCTATGTTTTAATCAGTCCTCTGACCTGAGGAAGAGGGTAGATCCCTCGAAAGCTTGTCTACTAAAATAAATTGTTACTCCATTAAAAGTTTTACAGTACTCTACTTTTTACTGCATAAAATGAGGATATTGTAAGGACATGTACCTATGTGTAATGAATCAGAAACAGGGGTTTAAGGCTAGGTAAACAAGGGCTGATATTTCAAATCGACTGGCTGATATTTTAGACATTTGTACTGGAATATCGGAGTTACTTTTTAATTTTGTATTGTATATAGTAAAACTCAATTTTCTGATGGAAGCAAACCCAGAGTACATTTGTTTTGTAGTGCGTATGAAATGTTAAAATTGTAAGATTGCTATTCCCCAGGTGATCTATTACTTAAACATTTGTAATCCTTTCTATATTGTTAGAGATCACTATACTCTACAGTACTGAACAGGTTGGTGCCTGGAGCTTCCATTATCTATGACAGAAATTTCTCCCGTAGAAAGAATGTGCTTCCCACTAATCCATTTAATATCTTCTTTATTAAAATATCTCAGTATCCCTATTAAATAGGCCCCAAAAGCGCAATGTTTGCTAAAGGTTAGTCTATTTCTTATGTCTTACTATGAGTACAGTCTATAAATTATTTCTTGCATTTGAAATCAATTTTTACACAGAGCTAGAACTTTTTAAGACGGCACTCTTGTCATAAACTACACAAACATTAATTTACACAAAAATGAGCTTTAAAGTGCAGTTAAAACCCTCAAGAAACATTGAATCAAAAGACAGAGCACTTTGATTTAAAGGGCATGTCCACGCCCCCAAACTAAAATTTTACCAACTACTGGCCCCACAGTACAAAAAAAAAAAAATCCTTACCTTACATCCCTGCTCCTTGTGGTTCTCCTGTAATGCCTCTTCAAAGTTCAAGAAACTGCTAGTAGGAGCTGTCAGTGCCTCATCCGGTGCCTGTAGCTCGGCTAACCTCATCAAAGTCTGAGGCATGCTCAGTAGATCCCTTTCCCCTCTCTCCCTCCCTCCCGATCCCACCGTGGCTGGCAGTCTTCTAGCTCTTAAAGCTCCCACCCCCAACCTCTCTATTCATAACTGTAAAAGTGCTTTCAATCTGTACTTACACCTCCTCATTCCTGCACTGTTCTACAGTGAAGTCAGTCGTGGCTGTGATTGGCTGCCTCTCAGCAGTGGCTGTAGAGAAATGTACCTTATTAATATGTGGTTGATGTATATTATTTCCAGGCATTCCATAGACTCACCCGGTGTGTTAGTCACTGACTGTTGTATTTCTCACACTTGCTCATTCTTAAGGTACTTCAGAAGCTGGTTACGACAAGTCACAGCACACTACAGGTTTCTAGCCAATCATGTTATAGGACAGTTTGGAATCTTCTCAAGGGAGCATGTGACTGAGGTCAGGGTGTGTGGCCTGAAATGCAAATAATATGTTGACACTGTCAGCTATCTATAAATATAAATGCACTCCATTAGATTTAGGCCACACTGGCGTGATTTTAACGTGCTTTTGTTTGAGTTTTGCGGTCTGTTAGCAAGTGAGAATCGCATGCCAGTGCTTTTTCAATGTATGCAAGGAAATTTTTTGGAGTGCATGCAATTACCATTTTGTGTGTTACACATATAAAAAAAAATTAATTCAAAGTGCGAGGGTTGGGTAGGATAGAAGCAATCCTTTTTATTGTAGGGAATATCTAGAAAACAACAGGAACATTCTTAGTCCTGCACATGGTAATTAGAGCAACAGATAAAAGTGTTTCTTAGGCTGGGTACACACTAGCAGATATCTTTTTCGCCCGAAAATATCTGCTGGTTAGGGGTGGCTGGCCGTGACCGACCTCGATCATCTGTTCAGATCGGATGAACGAACGGACGTGTCAGTAAATTCCGATCGATCGTGCGGTTCCCTATGGGGCCGCACAATCGATCGTACACAAATTCGGTTGCGGCTGAATTTGCCGCGTCCGACAGATATTTGTCCCGGCTCGTAACGTGCGCTCGGTTGGGACAAATAGTCCCTCCGTGTGTACCCAGCCTAAAATCATAACCATATACTTTTAAAACATATATTTCAGTATACTGTAACATCATATAAAACTGTATTAACAACAATATTCTGGCAATCTGTCTCCTGTAACACCAATCTGTATAAATATAACAGACCAATCTGATATTATCTTACTGCGTTATAGATCTGTGATATACATGAAATACTCTACACTAATTCTGCAGGTATATCTGCCTGTCTGCTGCAGCTTATTGCAGGCTTTATATGCTGGAGACACTATAAAACTATTTTGCAGTGACATATAAACAGTTTTTAATATCTTTATAAACCATTAAGATAGTGATTACTACCAGGAAAACAACAGAAACATTCTTGGTCCTGCACATGGTAACTGGTGCAACAGATAAAAGTTCCCACCTCAACTGTGCACATAGGTTCCCACTGCTGTAGCACAACAGGAAGTGTTCCTGACAAATACAGTCTTGCAGGAAAGAAAGTGCTGAACACAAATTTTATAATGAGGTGTATCGTAAACGTAATCCCCTTACATGTGCAAATTTCATGCGCTAAAATAACATATTAATGCCAAGCACATTGTAGCGTTTTCAATCACACTTTTCATGCGTGCTAATGTGCACTTTTAGCGGGTATATCCCACCTCTCCCGGAGAGCGAGACCACCCCAGACTTGAGGGGAGACTTGAGTCTCCCTCCCAGCCATGCCCACTTTGCACTTTGACCCTGCCTCCCACCACCCTAGAACACTGGCCATGCCCCATGTGATGTCACGTCCTGCCCCCCACGTGACGTCGCGCCCCGCACCACACCCCCTTTCCCCATCCTGCCCGGAAGCCTGGAAGGGCAGGGTGGGATGTCTGTTATAGTGTGGCCATAGCCCTACTCTTCTTCCTGTGGGAGCTTTTAGATTAAGTTGGTATACAAGTTTGTGCTCCTTTAACGTTTTCTGTTTTTATTTTTCTTTTTGTTTAAAGCTCTGTGCACAAACTATGGTAACACAAATTCTCCCTCACTTACGATTTATATATGTGCACAGAGGATGCTAAATTTGAACATTTATATTACGAGAAATTGGAAATTGCATATTATATCATCTGGCAAAAAAAAAAAAAGTTCTGTACACAAGACTTACGTTTTGTCTCTGATTCCTGCAAATCCAAATTTCACCTTATTTTCTATTAAAAAATTTTTTTTAAAAAAAGGTACGTTTTATTTCTCCATTCCACTATAACAAGAAACAACCACTTTCATTATCGAGCAAGTGACTCAGACAAATTGCCATATAAAAGTCAACTTCTACTTACTTGCACATAAGCCAATTTCAGGATTAAAATGTGTCCAAACATGGTGCAATTTGCATGTTGCCATTTATTTACCGTGCACGGTGTTTTAGTTTTAGTTTCAAACCGCAGTACACATTGTCTGGACACTATTACCAGTACCTATGTAGGAAAATACATTGGATATTTTATCTTCTGCTACATTTAATAGTAGTTTAAATGGACAAAATATACAAATTCATTTAAACATCATATAGTTTTACACATTAAATGGCATTAACGTTTGTTTTACACTGCTTGCTGCTAAATTGTTTTCATTCAGATTACATTTTATACCCATATAGTACCAAACAATGATATTTTAATGGGGATATTAAATTAACATAGTAGTGGAGGTTGAAACCGTTTTACCTAACCCATAATCAATGCCATAATCCAGAGGAAGAATCTTAAAGGAACTGTAAACTCAGTATTTGCAGTCTTTGCCCTCCATTTGTATTATTCACACGGAGGTGAGAACGCTTATTATTAGAATAATATTTTGCTCAGGGGACCGGGAACTTACCTTCGCTCCGCTCCACTCGCAGCCGCTTCTTTATTGAACAACTGTTCTCTCCCGATCGCGCACCCTATCTTTTGAATTGGAGCGCATGCGCCTAAGGTAGGGCGTGCGGTCGGGACAGAGCGGCTGTCAGTGAAGGAGCGGCTGCGAGTGGAGTGGAGCGAAGGTAAGTTCCCGGTCCCCTGAGCAAAATATTATTCACAGGGAGGTGAGAATAAGCATTCTCACCTCCCTGTGAATAATACAAACGGAGGGCAAAGACTGCAAATATTTAATTATATGGGTTTACAGTTCCTTTAAGCTGGGTAGACACATGCATGACTGTTACAAAGTTACAGATTGCATCTGCTACACACTCCTCCAAGGACTTCAAAATTCCCCCAGCCATGGCTGACTCCCTATACCTAAGGTATATGGAGACGACTGTGGCCGAGAGAAACTTTCAGGCATTTCCGAACAATCCAAAAGAAAGTATCGGGGACACAGAATCCCCAAATAAAAATAAGACCATCCCATAAACAAGCACTACTACATAATGGTTTGGAAAAGTAAAAATATCTTTATTGGCCACTCATGAAAACACAGGAATGTACCTGATAAGCTGGGGTCACTGATGTGATCCTATCAGCAAAAACATCAAAACAAATCCCATACACATTTAACCCTCCCTGAACCATCCACTAAAAAGAACCAAAAAAACGGGCGTCTCCGGATAAAAAGTACACCCTAAGAGAGTATCCCAATGACAGAAGCAAGGAGCACCCCTAGATATCACAGCGTTCAAGCACAACTTGCCAACAAACTCCAACTCCAGAAACAGTGAAGTAACACAACGGGACTTCCCGTGAGAAGCCAGGTCACACAGGTACGTAGATATACTTATTGTTCCTGTAGACGGACCATCACTCTTCACCCGTGTGTAGGATCCAGGCTCCGATGTCCTCTAAGGGTTACGATCAGCCTAAGTTCAGTTCACAATGATTCCCGTTTTCCTCCATATACCAAGCTAGTTGCTGCTCCAAACAAACGATCCTCTCCAGGTGGACCGACACGTGTTTCGCTAAGCACCATCCGCCATAGCTTCGTCAGGCTTTTTTTCCCTCAAAAATTTACAAACATATTATATCATTGCCACCAATTCATCAGTTACAAACATATTATATCATTGCCATGGGCAACATGACCCAAGTACTCTTAAGTGTGCAATTATCTCATAGAATCATGGCTTTCACATCGCTTTCATAGATATACACTATTGTATATAGCTGTCAGCTACATGAAACCCCACATAACCATTCCTATTCTAAAAAACAGGTTCCTCATTTAAACCAAACAGGAAGTATGTTTTTAACCTGTAAATCCAGTTCTCTTTGAAGGATCAAACGTGGTAAATTGCCACCCCTGATTCCCATGGAGGCAATTTCCAAACCCAAACAGTGCCATGGAATCTTTTCCCTTCCATGCTACTCAAACATATGCTAAGACTGCCATTCTGTGCTCATTATTATGAGCTGAAAGCAGTCTTAAAGTTTTTCCTATGTATCGTGCTCCGCAATTGCACTCCAACATGTAAATTACTGATTTTGTTTGGCATGTTATGCACTGTTTAATGGTAAAGGTATTCTCCTGACACATCACACATCTCCCACATCTCTTATTCCCTTGCCACTTTTTTGAGGCAAGCCAGTCACATCCCCTTGCTCTAGGTTCAACAAAATGACTGGGAGATAGTTTGTCTCTTAGGCTTGGGGCCCTACTTGCTGTTAAAGATGGTGGCCTTCCAACCACTCTTTCTAACTCTTTATCCAAAGATAGCAATAGCCAGTGGGATCTTAAAATCTCTCTGATGGAATCCCACTCCTGATTGCATCTTGTAATGAATCTAATTTTAGGGTCTTCCTTTTTAGCAGGCAGGTCAAATTTCTTTTTGCTCTGTAATAGAGTACTACCTACAGATAGAATCTGCTACACACACCTCCGAGGACTTCAAAGTTCCCCCAGCCATGGCTGACTCCCTATACTTAAGGTATATGGAGACGACTGTAGCCGAGAGAAACTTTCAGGCATTTCAGAAGAATCCCGAGGCCTTGGGGACACTCAGAAATGAGCTATACACAGTAACGATCTGACGGTATCATCCCTGTCTCGTTACTGTGTGTATCCACCTTTAGTCTGAAGGGGGGGTGATCTTCTTAACTCAAATTACTGCTATTGCTAATACTCTGCATGTAATGTCCTGCCAGTAATCTATCTAAAGACCAACAGGCTTAGTTTAACGAAGGCTTTGTACAAACCAAACCACCACCCATTGGGAAATTTCATTTTAATGTGAAAATTCCTGATTTTCAGCAAAATTGTGTAAAACAATAGATTAGACGTTTTGCTGCCTGATAACAGAGTCTTCAACAGACCACAATAGCTCATGGTGCTGATGTAATTTCCAGATCAAATTTATATATCAAGGTGATTGTCGCCCTGAGTTGGCCCACCTTTACTATCAACAGTTATTTTTATAGTGTCTGTCACTTTTAAATTTAATTATTTAAGTTTTAAATAATTAAATTTATCTATTTAATCAAATATGCAGACGATACAACATTAGTAGGTCTAATTACCGACAATGATGGAAGGGATTATCTAGCAGACATAGTTAAGCTTGAACAGTGGTGCAAAGATAACAATCTGGTTATAAATAGTGCAAAAACCAAGGAAATGATTGTGGGTTTTAGGTTGCATACGTGGAAGAAGGGTTATAATCCTATAAAAGTAAACGGGAATCAAATAGATCTAGTGGATAGTTTTACATTTTTAGGCACAGTTATGAGCTCTGACCTGACATGGAAGCAACATGTCACCAGTGTGATCAAAAAAGCACAATCCAGATTACATTTTGTCAGAATGTTAAAAAAGGAACAATTTTCTGTTAAAATTTTAGTAACTTTCTATCGTAGTACAGTTGAGAGTATACTTTGTAACAATTTCCTGGCCTGGTATGGGAACTGCAACAAGAGGGAAAAAAATGCAATGCAGAAGGTAGTTAATCAAGCACAGCAAATTTTGGGTATTGAGTTACCAGCTATTAACGATCTGTACAGGACTCAATGTTTAAAAAGGATAAAGAATATTCGTCTGGATCTTTCCCATCCAAATTCAAATTTGTTTGTCATGCTTCCATCAGGGAGACGCTATCGAAACAACTTATGTAAAACTGAACGTTTTAGGCTAAGTTTTTATCCATCAGCCATCAATCTGTTAAATGCTGTTCCTTGAAATATGATCGTTTTATAATTTTATCTGAACCATCTATGTATTTATTAATTTATTAATTTCACTGACGTCATTGTTTTAATGTGTTCAGCAACATTAATAATTCTAATCTAATCTAAAAGTTTACAATAATTACATAATATGATCTCCTACGAAACCTACTAAATAAAATATAATTTCTTCCTGACTCCAAATCACAATCTGGAAAATCCCATTTCCTGAGAGCCACTAGTGATCAGCACTGATTCAATATAGCAGTCAGGTTCTCTGTATTTTTCGGTTTGCAAAAGTTGAACACCAGCCGTTTTTCTAATAAAATAATTTGTAATAAAGCTACTCACAGTCCTGTCGGCCTTGTTGGTTCGTTGATGTAAAATAAGTACTTACCAATTAGTAAAAATAAGGAGGTAACCAATAATAAAAAGGGGTTAGCATCAGGCAGTACTTACAGGACTGACATAGAACAGGGTATCTGATTAGGAAACAGTGTGTAAGTTACGTATGACATAACAACAGGAAATAATGAATTCTCTTTAAATATCTCAACATATGTGATCCCCCTGTTCAGTAATGTAGCAGATTTCTACAACTGTATCAGTAAAATTCCTGTGCAACCAAACTCATGGCCAGTTTAAGACCAACACGTGTTCATCCATAATTGACATGTCATAATTGACATCGAAATACCATATCAGTCAGGTTGAAATATTGACCAGTTTTCACCTAACCTGTGGTACTTTAAATCTGCATAAGCATCTAAACTCAGTTAGATATGTGCTTGTGAAGGTTCTCATTCATCCAGGTCATGGTATATCTATTGTATTCAATTAGATCAACTGGACTTGAAATGTAGTTCTTGAAGACATTTCGCTAGTCATCCGACTGGCTTTCTCAATTCTGAATGACTTGTACAAGAATCTGTTGCAATTATGTACCCTGGAAAATCCCAATTAGCATATCACAGCCAGGTGTTAAGGTGTGATTAGATAGTAAGAGGTGTTATAGGAACGCCCAGAGTAAGGTGTCAAAACAGCATTGTACATGGCAGACAGTTGGTGTCGAACCCCCCCACCTCTATTTAGGCTTGGTTTCTTTATTTTCACATAAATGGCCTCCTTAACACCTCTCTTGAACCAGTCACGTTCCTTCGCCAGTATGTTAACATTACAATCTTCAAAGGTATGTCCTTTATCCTTAAGATGCAGATACACGGCTGAGTCCTGACTCGAGGAATTGGCTCTTCTGTGCTGGGCCATACGTTGATGCAGTTGCCGGTTTGGTCTCCCCCACATACAAATCAGAGCATTCTTCACTGCACTGCACTGCATATATGATGTCGCTTTTCTTGTGTTTTGGTATTGGGTCTTTCGGATGTACCAATTGCTGCCTCAGTGTGTTGTTCGGTTTAAAGCAGACAGGGATACTCCCAAAGATACATAAGGAAGGGGCCCCACTAAGACCTATAGTCAGCAGCATCAACTCGGTAACATACAAGGTGGCAAAATATCTAGCTAACATCTTAGAGCTCTTTGGTGGGAAGTTCTAAGCATCACATCCAGAACTCTCAGGATTTCACCAACAAGATTGAAGATATAGTACTCGGTGTAGAAGAAACTATGGTGTCCTATGATGTGACATCTCTCTTCACCTACCCACCAAGGAGGCTGTTGTCATGGTGAGAAAATGGCTGGGCCAAGACAGCACTCTTACCAGCAGAACTGATCTCAACCCAGAACAGGTGTGTTCCTTGTTGGACTTGTGCCTGAATACCACCTATTTCAAATACAGGGATAAGTTCTATAAGCAAAAACATGGATGTGCTATGGGATCTCCAGTTTCACCTATTGTGGCCAACCTTTACATGGAGGAGGTAGAAACACAGGCGCTTAATACCTTTAAGGGCATAGCACCCAGCCACTGGTTCAGATATGTTGATGACACCTGGGTTAAAATCCACCAGAAGGAAGTACAAGCTTTCACAGAACACATTAATGCGGTGGACCAAAACATTAAATTCACAAGGGAAGAGGTACAAAACAACAAACTGGCTTTCTTGGACTGCTTGGTAGAAGTTAAGGAAAATGGTAAACTGGAAGTAGAGGTTTACAGAAAACCAACACACACAGATCAGTATTTGATGTTTGACTCCCACCACCCTTTAGATCACATAAAACTAACCACAGGCTTAGTTAACGAAGGCTTTGTACAAACCAACCACCACCCATTGGGAAATTTCATTTTAATGTGAAATTCCTGATTTTCAGCAAATTGTTAAAACAATAGATTAGACGTTTTGCTGCCTGATAACAGAGTCTTCAACAACCACAATAGATCATGTGCTGATTAATTTCCAGATCAAATTTATATATCAAGGTGATTGTCGCCCTGAGTTGGCCCACCTTACTATCAACATTTTATTTTATAGTGTCTGTCACTTTTAAAATTTATTTATTAAGTTTTAAATAATTAAATTTATCTATTAATCAAATATGCAGACGATACAACATTAGTAGGTCTAATTACCGACAATGATGGAAGGGATTATCAGCAGCATAGTTAAGCTTGAACAGTGGTGCAAAGATAACAATCTGGTTATAAATAGGTGCAAAAACCAAGGAAATGATTTGTGGTTTTAGGTTGCATACGTGGAAGAAGGGTTATAATCCTATAAAAGTAAACGGGAATCAAATAGATCTAGTGGATAGTTTTACATTTTTAGGCACAGTTATGAGCTCTGACCTGACATGGAAGCAACATGTCACCAGTGTGATCAAAAAAGCACAATCCAGATTACATTTTGTCAGATGTTAAAAAGGAACAATTTTCTGTTAAATTTTAGTAACTTTCTATCGTAGTACAGTTAGAGTATACTTTGTAACAATTTCCTGGCCTGGTATGGGAACTCAACAAGAGGGAAAAAAATGCAATGCAGAAGTAGTTAATCAAGCACAGCAAATTTTGGGTATTGAGTTACCAGCTATTAACGATCTGTACAGGACTCAATGTTTAAAAAGGATAAAGAATATTCGTCTGGATCTTTCCCATCCAAATTCAAATTTGTTTGTCATGCTTCCATCAGGGAGACGCTATCGAAACAACTTATGTAAAACTGAACGTTTTAGGCTAAGTTTTTATCCATCAGCCATCAATCGGTTAAATGCTGTTCCTTGAAATATGATCGTTTTATAATTTTATCTGAACCATCTATGTATTTATTATTTATTAATTTCACGAACGTCATTGTTTTAATGTGTTCAGCAACATTAATAATCTAATCTATCTAAAAGTTTACAATAATTACATAATATGACTCCTACGAACCTACTAAATAAAAATAATTTTCTCCTGACTCCAAATCACAATCTGGAAAACCCATTTCCTGAGAGCCACTATGATCAGCACTGATTCAATATAGCAGTCAGGTTCTCTGTATTTTTCGGTTGCAAAAGTTGAACACCAGCCGTTTTTCTAATAAAATAATTTGTAATAAAGCTACTCACAGTCCTGTCGGCCTTGTTGGTTCGTTGATGTAAATAAGTACTTACCAATTAAAATAAAATAAGGAGGTAACCAATAATAAAAAGGGGTTAGCATCAGGCAGTACTTACAGGACTGACATAGAACAGGGTATCTGATTAGGAAACAGTGTGTAAGTTACGTATGACATAACACAGGAAATAATGAATTCTCTTTAAATATCTCAACATATGTGATCCCCTGTTCAGTAATGTAGCAGATTTCTACAACTGTATCAGTAAAATTCCTGTGCACCAAACTCATGGCCGTTTAAGACCAACACGTGTTCATCCATAATTGACATGTCATAATTGACATCGAAATACCATATCATTCAGGTTGAAATATTGACCAGTTTTCACCTAACCTGTGGTACTTAAATCTGCATAAGCATCTAAACTCAGTTAGATATGTGCTTGTGAAGGTTCTCATTCATCCAGTCATGGTATATCTATTGTATTCAATTAGATCAACTGGACTTGAAATGTAGTTCTTGAAGACATTTCGCTAGTCATCCGACTGGCTTTCTCAATTCAGAATGACTTGTACAAGAATCTGGGGCATTATGTACCCTGGAAAATCCCAATTAGCATATCACAGCCAGGTGTTAAGGGGGTGATAGATAGTGGCTAAGAGGGTTATAGGAACGCCCAGAGTAAGGTGTCAAAACAGCATTGTACATGGCAGACAGTTGGTGTCGAACCCCCCCACCTCTATTTGGCTTGGTTTCTTATTTTCACATAAATGGCCTCCTTAACACCTCTCTTGAACCAGTCACGTTCCTTCGCCAGTATGTTAACATTACAATCTTCAAAGGTATGTCCTTATCCTTAAGATGCAATACACGGCTGAGTCCTGACTCGAGGAATTGGCTCTTCTTTGCTGGGCCATACGTTGATGCAGTTGCTGTTTGGTCTCCCCCACATACAAATCAGAGCATTCTTCCACTGCACTGCACTGCATATATGATGTCGCTTTCTTGTTTTTTGGTATTGGGTCTTTCGGATGTACCAATTGCTGCCTCAGTGTGTTGTTCGGTTTAAAGCAGACAGGATACTCCCAAAGATACATAAGGAAGGGGCCCCACTAGAACCTATAGTCCAGCATCATCACTCGGTAACAACAAGGTGGCAAAATATCTAGCTAACATCTTAGGACCTTTGGTGGGAAGTTCTAAGCATCACATCCAAAACTCTCAGGATTTCACCAACAAAGAAGAATAGTACGTCGTGTAGAAGAAACTATGGTGTCCTATGATGTGACATCTCTCTTCACTTATACCCACCAAGGAGGCTGTTGACATGGTGAGAAAATGGCTGGGCCAAGACAGCACTCTTACCAGCAGAACTGATCTCAACCCAGAACAGGTGTGTTCCTTGTTGGACTTGTGCCTGAATACCACCTATTTCAAATACAGGGATAAGTTCTATAAGCAAAAACATGGATGTGCTATGGGATCTCCAGTTTCACCTATTGTGGCCAACCTTTACATGGAGGAGGTAGAAACACAGGCGCTTAATACCTTTAAGGGCATAGCACCCAGCCACTGGTTCAGATATGTTGATGACACCTGGGTTAAAATCCACCAGAAGGAAGTACAAGCTTTCACAGAACACATTAATGCGGTGGACCAAAACATTAAATTCACAAGGGAAGAGGTACAAAACAACAAACTGGCTTTCTTGGATTGCTTGGTAGAAGTTAAGGAAAATGGTAAACTGGAAGTAGAGGTTTACAGAAAACCAACACACACAGATCAGTATTTGATGTTTGACTCCCACCACCCTTTAGATCACAAGCTGGGGGTCATCAGAACCCTGCAACACAGAGCCGAGAACATCCCCACTAGCACAGAGGCGAAGGCTAAAGAAATGAAACATCTCAGAGGAGCCCTTAAAACTTGTGGATATCCAGACTAGGCCTTTGTCAAAAGAAGTAGAAGGAAAGAAAAGAACACGAATACCAACAGTGAAGGGGAAAAGCAAGACAGGAGGAAGAACATGGTCATCCCATATGTAGCAGGGGTCTCCGAGAAATTAAGAAGAATTTTCAAAAAACATCGTATCCCTGTCTGCTTTAAACCGAACAACACACTGAGGAGCAATGGTACATCCGAAAGACCCAATACCAAAACACAAGAAAAGCGACATCATATAAGCAGTGCAGTGCAGTGAAGAATGCTCTGATTTGTATGGGGGAGGACCAACAGCAAATGCATCAACGTATGGCCCAGCACAGAAGGAGCCAATCGTCAGGACTCAGCCGTGTATCTGCATCTTAAGGATAAAGGACATACCTTTGAAGATTGTAATGTTAACATACTGGCGAAGGAACGTGACTGGTTCAAGAGAGGTGTTAAGGAGGCCATTTATGTGAAAATAAAGAAACCAAGCCTAAATAGAGGTGGGGGGGTTCGACACCAACTGTCTGCCATGTACAATGCTGTTTTGACACCTTACTCTGGGCGTTCCTATAACACCTCTTAGCCACTATCTAATCACACCCTTAACACCTGGCTGTGATATGCTAATTGGGATTTTCCAGGGTACATAATTGCCACAGATTCTTGTACAAGTCATTCTGAATTGAGAAAGCCAGTCGGATGACTAGCGAAACGTCTTCAAGAACTACATTTCAAGTCCAGTTGATCTAATTGAATACAACAGATATATCAGTTAGATATGAGGTGCACAAGTTTGCATGTGCTCTTTGCCACAACCAGTCAGATTTTAGCTTTTTACTAGGTTATTGCAGTTGAATATCATCTGATTTGTTGCTGCAGACTAAAGGATATGTCCACAATTAAAACAAGAAACTGGTCACTTGTCAGTTATTTTTCCCCAGCCCCCACTGATATATTCAGCACTTTATAAGATGTATTATTAACCAAATATTTAAAGAGACAGTTCAGTGGAAATTATCAATATTTGTTAAATTGTTAGTTTGTGTGATGCATACTTAGTTATTCTACATATTCTCTTCCATTTTGGAAAATCAGTTGATTTCATACCCTTTGCTGTTCCCTGCTGTTGACATTAGTGATCTGACATTTCAGGTTCTAACGGTCCTTCTTCTTCTATTAATTGGCTGTTGGATGGGTCAAACATGCTCAGATTGAATCAACCCAGGTGCTAGGTCCAGGGCAAGACCATAATAGTCTCAATTAAGGGTCCTGCAAACAGGAAGTCAGTATTTCAGTTGCATTTATTTATACACAGACAAAATGCTGAATGGGCAGGTTAAGGTCATTGGGATGAAAAAATACTGCTCTTTTTTTTCTAAAAAGTATATGTATTTGCACTGAACTTCCCCTTTAAGGATAATTAATGCCTCCATTCTGGCAGAGTAAGCTGTCCATCAATGCAGCTAATGATCGACTGCTGTTTCCTCTGCTGCCTCCTCTGCACATGCTCAAACTTATAAAAAGCTCATTGTGCACTGGGAGGAGGCATTTACCATTGCCAGAAAGTAATAGAATTTATCATTAAATATCTGGTTACAAATACATGTAATATACTGGTAAAAATAGATGTTAAGGTTGCAGGCAGATTACTGACAAGTCACCAGTTTTTTGTTTTAAAGGGTATGTCCACCCCATAAACTGATTTTTTATATGCTGCTGCCCCATGTCCCCCAGCCCCAACCGCATAAATATTTTTTTCAGAAAGCCCCCCAAACTCTTACTTACCTCCCCTCGTTCCTCCGCCGCACTGCCGGACCTCTGCTTGCGAGAATGCAAGCAGAGGGGCGGGACTGGCAGTCGCGTCTGTGATTGGCTGAGCGGCAGCCAATCACGGACGCGGCTGCCGGTCATTCAGTGCAGCGGAGGAAAGTGGAGAGGTAAGTAAGAGTTTGGGGAGCTTTTTGAAAAAAATAAATATGCGGTTGGGGCTGGGGGACATGGGGGAGCAGCATATTAAGGGGGTTTTGCGCTAGGGGGAGGGATAGTAGAACGGGAAGGAGAGGGAGGGAGAGGGAGTGTGCATGGCAAATATCTACCGGAGGCAAGATAGCAGGCAGAGCCCTGCTATCCTCCTGGTGGTTAGTTTTGGGACTTTGGGGGGGGGGGGTTTACAGGAGAACCCTATGGAGCTGGGATGTGAGGTAAGGATTAAACTACACTACATGGTGGGGCCAGTAGTTGGGGGGATTATAGTTTTGGGGGTGGACATGCCCTTTAAGGGTAAACATGTCCTTTTAATGGCATATCCACCTAAAAAATAAGTAAAGCCTTTTAGCTTAATTTTTCTAGCTTAACCCCCCAAAAATGGACTTTCATTTTAAGCTTACCTTGACCCGACGCTCCAGCAAGGTGGGACTTCCAGCAAGGGATTGGCTGATGTTAAAGTAGGTATAGCTTAGCGTGGGAGTGTTGGATCACGGTAAGCTTTAAACAAAATTCCAGTTTTGGAGGGTAATTAAGGTAAAAAGCTTTAATTATTTTTTGAGTGGACGTGCCCTTTAATAGCCCAGGCAAATTTTACACCTTTGATTACATCAACCCCAAAGAGGTTAATCTATAACTCAAATAACGCTACAAAAAATAAGACATTAAATAAACAGAAAATAAATGTAAAAAGGCTTTTCAAATCTGGAGAGAGCTCTAGCATTGTTTAATATGCAGGACTGAAAGTACAGTGTGCAGCTAAAAATATATCCTGTAAATCTGTTTCGCCTGCAATGTTTAGCTTACGGTTTACAATGGGGAATGAGCGCAGGGGATGAGTTTGACTTGCAGTATTAAAAATATGAATACACTCGGTCTGGGCAAAACATTAAAGAAGTACATAGTCCATTAACCAACGTGAGTGTGATACGCTTTTAACTTTTTTATGGTTTGTGTGAATGACTGGCAGCTAAAAGAAGAGGTTAAAGCTTTTGTGTAACAACCTTTTAAACTGTTGAGTGGTTAGGTATTCTGTCAAGATTTAATGTCTGAATCAGCCTTATATCACCCTCAGAGGGAAGCTGGCAGAGAGCCGACTTTGTGCATTAAGCAAAAAGGCTACATTATTAATTCCTTTCTACATTCCCTTTAAAGAGATACAGAAAATACCTCATGGTGTTAAACCCAGATCTTTATTAGCCACACTGTGCCACATTTATAAAGCACAAATGGGGCTATGTACCGAGAACCATTATTGGGTATTCGTGTCCAGCAAATAACTCGCCAATGCAAATTTCATTAAGAACCATGATGTGACCAAATATCCCACACTATCTTTTGGACACAGAAAGGAATGCACTCCATTCCAGACATAACCAGAAATAGATTCACTGTTAGATATCTAACATAGGAATGGAAAATAGTGATTAGAGCGTCTTAGATATAAAGATACAGTAAAGTTGGAATGTAATGCCTTATTATTATAGGAGAACACCTTCACGTTTACCCAACATTGCTATTAGAGATGGACTAGAACTCAAACCCGAGTTCGAGCTGAACTATTCGAGTTCAAACTATCCCGGATCCGGATTTTCGATATTTTCCGTACTTTCTGTAATTATCGAATGTTCGAACGTTCGAGGAAAGCAAATATGCAAGCAAAATGTCTATTATACCAATACACAAGCATCGAATCCGCGAGTAAAATGTCTTTTATACCTATTTGCAAGTAAATATCGAATCCACGACTAAAATGTCCATTATACCTAGACGTTAGCATCGAATCCGCGAGTAAAATGTCTATTATACCTGGATGCGAGCATCGAATCCGCGAGAAAAATGTCTATTATACCTAGACGTGAGCATCGAATCCGCAAGTAAAATGTCTATATACCAATACGCGAGCAACAAATCCGCAAGTAAAATGTCTATTATACCTATATACGAGCATCGAATCCGTGAGTAAAATGTCTATTATACCTAGACGCGAGCATCGAATCCGCGAGTAAAATGTCTATTATACCTAGACGCGAGCATCGAATCCGCGAGTAAAATGTCTATATACCAATATGCGAGCATCAAATACGCAAGTGAAATGTCTATTATACCTATATGTGAGCATCGAATCCGCGAGTCGTTCATGGGATAATTATCGAATGTTCGAACGTGAGTGCTCAAAATTAGCACGTGTGAGAGTAAAATCGAGTTTTTAAAAGTCCTGGATAATGGAACATGTTCCCCAGAATATTTCCCAGGTCCCACAGCCATTTACATTAAGTTACCATTGATATTTTAGTTGTATTTCATTCGAACTTTTCAAACTATTTGACTCCCATTGACTTTCGATATAGTTCGAAAACGGACCGAACTTTCTAAAGTTCGGCCATCTCTAATTGCTATGTACTGTACAATTCAGTAACATGCAAATGTCAGTAACATGCACCACCCAAAAATTGTGGTACCCCACCACACATACCAAGCCAATATGCTCTACCCATAAATCCACACATCCCCTGACACAAGTGCCAGCCCCAACCTCACCAATTACAGCATAAAAAAACTTTATTTGCTTTCGCAGACTCAATAATTCAAATAAGACTCTCACACACGACACACCATCACACACATTCTCTATATTGTACACACACATTTGCTTGTTTTTATGGACACCGCATTCTTGTTGTGGTTATATTTTTTACCTTTGTTTCAATGATAAAAACACACTTTATATACAAATTAAATTGTATTACACTACTAGTAATAATAATTTATTACATCTATAAAAGTAATAAATACAAACTGCTGGTATAATAAATAATCACAAATTCAGCTAGACAATCCATACTTCCTAATCATAATAAAAAAAAATCAATGTAACAAATAAGAATTTAAACATAAAAAACTTAAATGGCCCAGGAATTGTATGTAGTTTCACCAAATGACACAAAGAGCAATGTTAAAGCTATGCTTCCACAGTACGCCCAGGAGCAGTGAATACCGTAGACACTAAATTCATTCCAAACAATGGTTAAATAAAAGCCTTCCTTCATACCTTTAAAATTAACCCTGGATCGCATCTCTAGTAAAAACTTGTGAAAAGCCATATTGCTGGAAAGGTTTAACAAAATAAACTTCCTTGACACTTTCTGTTTTAGCAGCTTTTAGCCATGTGACCAGTCTCTGCCTGTATTAACATCCAGGCAGAGAGGGGGCTCTCAACAGTAAATTTTGGTTTAAAGGGCATGTCCACCCCAAAACTAAAAATGTAACCCACTACTGGCCCCACTGTGTAGTGTTAAAAAATCCATACTCCTCTGCTCCAAATGGTTTTCCTGCAATGCCTCTCCAAATTTCAGAAAGTGAAGAGTAGGAGCTGTCTGTGTGTCATCCGGTCCCTGCTATTTCCATGATCTCCGGGAGGACGCTGGCATGCGAAGAGGAGCACTCCCGTTCTCCGACGTCCCAGGTCATGTTAGATTTGTAGAACAAGCCCCATAAACAGATTTACCAGACCGCATTCTCATGGCACTCTGCATAGCTGGCAGCCGCGTCTGTGATTGGCTGACTCTCAGCAACTAGCCGGTAGCAGAGTGCAGAGGGAATGATTGGTAGTAAGTCTGTTTCTGGTGCTTGTTTTACAAATTTAACACAGCCGTTGGGGGTGGGCTGGGGTACCCTACACTAAGGAAAGTTTTTGTTTTTGGGGTGGAGATACCCTTTAAGTCTGTGCAGGTACTTGTTTTTCCCAGAATTAAGTCTCAGGTCAGCATGCTCTGCCCCCCGGGGACAAGGGAGGAGCAGAGGGTCGAGGTGATGACGCTCAAGCTACTGGAATCAGGATGTTTAAAGGAAAGATTGTAGGCTTTTATTTAACTTGTTTGGAGACCACAGTTTAATAAAAAATGTTCCAAATATTACTATTGGATTGTGACTGCGTCACTGGTTGTTTGGAGCGCAGCTTTGTAATCCTGGTAGACTAAGCAGAAGGACTATACTCCATGGCAGATTACTATGTTACCAAGCAATCTCCCTGGCAATCTCCCTGGGTCTAAGACGGATCGCCAAATGACTCCGAACGAGCGCATACACACGCACAACCATCGGCCATTTGTCGCGGATGTTCGTCAGGGCTCGGCGCTCGGGGGAATATCGCCAGTTGTGTACGAACCTTATTAGTCCTCCAATGTTCACATGAGAAAACTACCACTGGGTTTAACGGCATGTCAGCTCTGGTAAAACAGCATTGTACACCACTGTACCAAGCTCCATTTTAAATAAACCATTTTCCCACACTGATCTGTACTTTCCCCTTAGGTGCAACATCCCTTTTCCTTCTCCTAATCACCAACACCTTTCAAACAAGGGGCCCTAATTGTTTGTCCTCCATTAGTGATAACATCCTTCTTACGTGGTATCCACATCCTGTGCAGGACAAAGCAATTATACACTTATGATCGAGTTTTCAGAAGAAAAAAAAAGGTGTTAAATACAATTTCCATTGCCTCTGTCTCATCCTTGCTGCCTGTCTCAGACCTTTACATTAACAAATCAAATTACACACACCAGCAGATAAGGGGAATGATATGAGTGTACTGTAGTTATTACACATTGGGGTTTTTTCTTTTCAGGCAGTAAACACTAGAACATTCCTTTTATTTGGATAGAATAATACTGGTAATATCTACATCATTAACACATTTATTAGCAGGAGAAAACACTTATCTTTTTTAACAACACTAATGATGTTATGCTTGTACTGGCTGAAAATCACCAAAACATAAAAGCTTATTACGCACAGCCGGATTATGCACAAGGCAACCTAGTCTCCTGCCAAGGGCCCAGTAAGCTCCAGAAGCTCAGAATGTATTAATAAGTACATTTTTTGAAAAATTTAAACGACAAAACAACTTTTTCCGAAAAATACTTCCTTCCTTTTAATTAATGAGAAAACTATGAACATCTCAAATTGGAAAGGCCCCTATATCACAACATTGCTTAGTCCTGATTCAATTGTAATATAATTAATTAGATGTTGACCATATGTTAATGAACTAGTTAGCACCTACATGATTTGTGACTGCATACTGTAAATAAATATGAGGGAAAGTCTCTGGAGTCTCTCATACCATACTTTACAGCCATATCAAAGTTTACTTCTTGAAATGCAGATTATGATGGATGCCTTAGATTAAGAATGATGGTAGTTAAATATGTTTCCAGGGGTCAGAGGTGACATCAAGTGATTAGAAAGAAAACAAGCCTTGATTAAGTATTTTTAGAGACTGTATTGAATGTGTGCATGCTTGATTGGAGCAGGCAAAGTTCCAAAAGCCAATGAAGAATGTAAGCTGAACAGAATCAAAGCCAGCATTAAAGGTTAATAATGCTCTCCAAACAAGTAAGGGTAAAATTAAAGCCCAGAGCCCTACCTTTAATATCCTAACTTCAGCCATGTCATAACTTTGGTGCTAACACTTCCTGTTTTCAGCAGCTTAAATGACATCCCTGCACTTTCCCTGGGGTCTGAAAATGCCCACTAAAGGCTTAATGTTGGGAATAAAGCTAGGTACACACCTAGCGATTTTTCCTCCTGACCGACCGTTCGATACTTTCGAACGGTCGGCCAGGAGGAAGGACTGTCGGTCGCGGCAAAAGCAGCCGCGTCCGATAGTCACCGCGACCGATCGTGCGGTCCATAGAGGACCGCACGATCGGACGAGGTTTTCCACCCTGTCCGATCGTCCTTTCCTCCGATTTGGACGAACGGTCGATCGGACATGGGCACATTCGGATGCGATAATTTCGGTCCGATCGACCGATACACTGAACTATCGGTTGATCGGACCGAAATATCTCATCGTGTGTACCCAGCTTAATAGGAAATCCCTACACCGACAAGTTATGTTATCAGTGGTCATCTGCCAAATATACTGGAAACAGTTATGTCTTTTATTATTATTATTATTATTTCTTCTTATTAGTAGTAGTAGTATTAATTATTAGTAGTAAAACACAGAAAATAGGTTTGCATTATGCTGGTGGAACGAAAGAGATGAAATTATTGTAGGTTTATCTTATAATACTCTCATGCTTGGTTTCAAATGACATTTTTTGCAATTAAAGAAAAACCAACAAAGTATTTTAGTATTAATGAAATAACATGAAACTGCCTGAATTATAACTGACCAACCCGCTGATTCTTTCAACATTGTGGGACAGTTTAATCTAATAACTATTTAGTAAAATTCAAGTCCAACCTCATTCTTTTGAACTAATTAGGTTCATTTCCAAACTTCTATTTTGCAGCATTGCCTAAAATGATCCAATGCCATATGGTCACCCAGTTATATTGCAGCATCTCACGTGTTTCATTTTAGGCTGCAGTTCCAGTCCCGTCAAGTGTTATGGATGAGCTTACACGCATCCACACAGGTGCCTGCAGAGTACACCTGGGCCTGGCTGCTTCATCTGCAAAACATTTTGCGCATCCAACAACTGGCAGAGCCAACACTGCCACCTGGTCTTAAACATCTTTGTCTCTGCTGCTCTTGGAGGTGCAAGGTAGAAGGGATATTAGTCAATGTGCTGTGAATCCTCAGGAGAAGAAGCTTTCCCCATGCAAGCCAAAGATTTCTTTCAATGCATGAAATACTTTAACAGGCTCTCTTATAGGGCTGTTTAGTAATGAACAGTATCAGTGCTTGCAGCCAGTTTAATTAACAGGGAAAGGAGTTCTGTTCCCCTCACTATCCATTTCCTAGAACTGTGAGCAAAACAATAAATGTCTCGATAGCAATATGAATCACCTCTCCCTATCTTTATTTGAAAGAGATGCCACTAAGCAGAGGGAGTAATGGATGGATAGGCCCATAGGTCCTCTCTGTCTCAGCGTTGGAAAGATAACCAGTTACCAGGAATGGAAAGCAATTAGCAGCCTGAAGTCTTTCACGCAAGAATGTGCTCTCTGTTAGTTGTTTACATACATGGTCCTGTCAACCCCCCCCTACTTTCTTGGCAGAAAGATGAGGATATATCACAGTTAAAAGACATCTGTGACAAGTGTTAAACATACTCAAGCAGGATAAAATGTATGGAAGGAAAAAGGAATTCATAAATCATGTTCAGAGTTAAACAGTCAGCCATGAAAATAATACACTGAGACATGGAACAGGCCTATGTGACGTCATGGGAACAATGTGAGCTACAGTCCCCAATCTACTAAAGTTAAAAAGGAGAATCACAGAAACCTGAGAATTTGTAAAACAAACATTTGACTTTAATGGGAAAGCGAGTATAATAAACAGAACTGATTAAACAAAATCCAGCCTTGTGAAGCTGACAAATGACTGTTGAGGCCAGAAAAAAAGAGGCAAAGGAGAACCGATCCAGAATAAATAGGCAGTTTTGACCAACAGCAGTAAATACGAAGGCAGCACATTGGCATCACTATTGGAACAAAAATAATAATAACAAATGTAACAATAAATGAAAGAGGAATTAAAAAAAGCTAAATCTAGCTTTTAGCTAAACCTAAATTAAACTTAAAAGGCAGCAGCCCATACAGATATGAACTTTAGCTCCACGGGCATCTTTAGGAGTGTGCACACAGGGTCTATTCCCCAGGGGGCGCCACCAGCCCTGCCACTGGCTCTATTGTGTAGGTCACAACAAACAAAACAGAACCAGGCACTCAACCAATATGTGAGAAAGATAGATAACACAGTCCATTTATTATTGTAGCTTGTGGAAAATAATATGCAACAATCGATACGACAAAATCACTATTGTCATGTACTCTCCCAAAGTGACTTGCCCTTAGCCCATTTCAAATAGAATAATCCCATTATACTCATCTGTACATCAGTCATTCAGGCTCATTGACCCAGTGGCGCTATCGCTCTGGGTAAATGCTCCTTTCGTGGGATTTTAACGCCAGCTATTTGCGCTAAAAACTAACGCAAACACGATATTGATTCGGGTGATTTTTGTGTAACCTGCGCATACGGTGCTAATATGGATTTAAATTCGCGCTAACCAGTAGCGAACCGGACTCCATATATTTCGGCCCCATAGTCTCTGTCAACCAGTCAGCAGGAGGGATTGTACAGTACAGTATATCAAGTAATAGAGGGCATCAAGTATGGGAGGCCATGTAGTCGGGGAGAGTAACATCCATTCACGTGGAGGTAAACTCTGGCTCTATTGTGTGCCCTCTTCTCTGCAACCTCAGTAAACCCTGCAATCCTTTAATGTTGGTGGCCCTTTTAAATAACTTGTAATGCCTAAGTTTCAATTTTGGAAAGGCTTTTCTTCCACCATTATATATAAGTGCCCATTCATGACCCTGTTATCTCCTATCTGTTTGAATAAAGTTACAGTCCAGTCAGCATACTTTACAAGAAAGGAAAAGAAGTGGCAAGAGCTGGCAGATTAATGGCCAGGTCAGTGAGAGGGAAAACAATTACAAGTTAACCCTAGATTGTATTTGTGAGTATAGCAATTTGTAGCACTGTATAAGTGTTACGTAGTATATGTCTGTGTAGTCTTGTATTTGTAGAATAAGGTGTAGCGTGTTGTATGTTACCTTGTGTCTGTGGCATTATAATATTTGCAGCAGAGTATTAGAGAGCATTTGTGGGTCAGGGTATTTCTGGATAGTAGGGATGGGGAGATTGTGTAGTGTGTATGAGTGTGTAAAACTGTGTCTGGCAAAGTGTGCATTTGGATTTGTAAAGGATTATGTGTTTTTGTGTGGCAGCGTACATTTGTGTGTAGGGTTAGCATTATATTTATGTGTGCAATAGTATGTGAATGTATGTAGAAATGTCTGTATGTGCAATGGGAGAAATTTGCATCCCACAGGAGGAAGTGTCAGAAATCAAGTTTAGGGAGTGCCCAGGGAAGGTACTCATGCTACTTCGCCCAAGCCCAACCCTGCTTTGGTTAAAAGGCATCAAAACAAAAAAAGGTCAAATAAAAAGCAGTAATTTATCTTCATGGAACAAATCTGTCAGACATTATGATCCTGAAATGCTAAGGCTGGGTATTCACCAACCGCATTTTTGTCCTGACAAATGTCTGTTGGTCATAGCAATAGTGGCCGAGGTGGACAGTTCGTGCGACAGATTTTGTGCTCCTGTAGGATTTACCAACAGGCCCAATCGGAGACACACCGGCACACACCATCAGACATTTCCGCCCGGTCCACTGATACTACACATCACTATCGGTCGGCCGGAAATATCTGATGGTGCATACCCAGCCTAGCACTTCCTGCTTTTAGCAGCTTGTTATCATGTGATTGCCATTCTGCACTGCCTGCATTAATAACTTTACTCCCCACAATTAGTGATGAGTCTCGGATTCTAAATCAAACTGGTTTCGATTTGTAACTGCCAGCTTTAAAAATATGCAGATCTCATGGACTTTTTGAAATTTCAAACGCTTTACTTTTTAGACTTATGTTCGAATATGTAAAACATTCTGTTCATTTTTTTTTTTTCAGAACTTCAAGCGGTTCTGTGGAAACACTGTTGAACCAAAAATTGTATTTTGTATTACTTCCTCCTTATTTACAGGTTGACATTTTATAGACTTATAGAGAATTGACAAGATGTTTAAGAGTGCTCATTGATGTCATCACTCATCAGCTGTCAGTGCAGGGATGACCTCTCTTTCCCAGCAGATGAGTGGTGCAGATGGTGCTGATGATGTTCTTTAAGCTATTGGAAGCAGAACGAGTTAACCTTTTCAGAACGATAACTTCCTACAAATCTGAAACTAGAAAGAGATATGATATGGTAAGACTGCACACTCTTATTTAACATCAATGGTTTGGAGACCGCAGTCTGAGATCTATAAGGTTGTGGAAAGGTGGAAAATTGTACAAGGAACCTGCTATTAAATATATATAAAATATGTCATTTTCAGCCATAAACAGTTCTAATAAAATAGAATTTAGTCCAAATTGTACAATTAAGAGATTGTAGGGAATTGAATGTTATGTGGTTGTTTGTTAATTCTTTTTTGGGGTGACGTTGTGCGTTTATGCTTGGCCTTTCAACCTCTATTTTTGTTAATAGATAATTTTCATAGTCTACTACTGCTGTAGGTATCTTATTTGTACGGATTACTTTATCCAAAACAGAAATGTAAAAGGGTATAATAAGGCAAAAACAGCATTTACCCTCTCAAGCTGTAAACAATCCCCCCTTCCAATTGCTGCTGAGTTCTGTCTTTTTATCACCCTGAGCATCAAAGCTCTGTGCATTCAGTACATTTAACAAAGATTGCCTGTGCTGCCATTTTCTTTTCAATTTTTTGGTTAGCCAGGAAACCACAGAATTAGTATGCTAAAAATCCAATGTCTGACTCCTTTAGAGTTCATGCACTGTAAACCCCCAAAATTCCTTTATACTCATCATAATGGAAAATATTCAAGATATTCCTCAATTGGGTTTAAACAAAATCGATATTCTTGTTTCTGTTCTCTTTTTCCAGACACTTTCTCTAGCATGGTGGAGTCACTCTGTTAAATGTACTACTCTTATTGCTGGGGCATTGAAGAATGGTTATCTGCCAACACATTACACAAAATATACAGATCATAAACAATCATTTATCATTGTTGTATTTTGCTTCCAGGTGACTGCAAATTGCACAGACCATTATCTTAGCACATAATGTGTGTAGTTAGCTAATTCTATTACAAATGCACACAGAGCAAATTTCTGCAGATAGTACAACTATTAGTTTCGTGACTTTTGACAAAGATACAGAATACCACAGATACACTTATAATTAATTTTCTTCCCTGGCTCCAGTCACTAAATATTCCTACTTGGAAGAAATGAAATATGAGGCAAATAAATCATTATAAACTAGTGTTATGACTGTCAAACAAAATGACAGCTTCATTTATTTTTGTACATTTGCAATAAAATGTGATAAATAGCTAGATATTGAACACACTAAGTTACAGAAAAATGACTAAAGATTAAAGCTGCTATTTCATAAAATATCATGTTGCAGCATTTCTTACATTAACAGATATGTTGTATACTTTGGTAGAATATCAACAAGGACAGGGATCTCATAGATGGCATGCTAAAACCATGCGTGTCGGTACTAGTGCATGCAGGACACTTGGCAGTTATAGTGCAATGATAAACTGAAAGCTAACCCAAAAACTATAACCCTAAACCACAAATGGCATGACACCAACATTTTGGAACAAAAGGCCACAGCATTTTATTAAATCCTTATATAACACTCTTTAAGTGCTTAGAATTATAGGCATTAACTTATAAACAACATGTAAAACATTAAAGGGGAACTGTGGTCCAAAAATGACTTTAGGTAAATTCATAGGAATTGCTCTCCTGAGAATTTTTGCAATTTATTGTTTATTTTGCATAGTTTTATAGATATTTACATTTTTGTGTGTGATATAGCAGCAGCATCACCAGCTCCCCTGCACTTCCTGCTTCCTGCTCTGAAACCATGTCAGTCAATCTGCCCTGTTTCTCCTCCTCCCCTTTGCAGCCCCTCTGGTCCCTCCCTCATGGAACCCATGGTTCCTCCAGTTGCAGGCCACCCTTGACCCTTCTCTTACAGCTCTATGTGGCCCCGCCCACCTGTGAGTGTCGTGGCCCCGCCCACATGTGGGTGCACAAGCCCCCCCACTCGTGGGTGCATAAGCCTCGCCCACTCGCGGGTGACGTGGGCCACTCAGACCCACCACTCCCCTACAGAAAACTCTGTGGAAACAGCCTTTTCAGGCAGAGTCCTGTCCCTTTGCTAATCCTCTGGTAACCAACTCTGGCATCACATCAGCCACTCAAACACTGGCTCAATGGGTGCCTGACTATATCAAAACCCCAAACAACTCCCGCGAAGGCCCTAATTTATTTAAGAAGAGGGCACAACCCCCTTAATTTCCTATGTGGCCGTACCACTTCTGCAACTAATACCTAGCCTGCGCCTTCACCAATTTTATACCCCTCAACTCCACCAGTCTCACCCTCCTACCCCTGAACTTTTTTCCCTCCTCCAGCTAATCCAATTTCCTTGCAACTTTCAAACGTATCCAATCAAAATGTTGGTTGCAGTGAAAATTTGTGCCTACATTTTCACTCAATCAACCAAAACATTGCATCAGATAGTGAACTGGGCGGATATATCTACCCATGTGTACCTAGCGAGCAATCTATTTTGTAGGCAATTTTCTATTGGAAAAAAAGCACCATTAATGCCATGGCCTGAAGATAAGTGTTGAAAAAGGATACCTAGTATCATTTAATTGTAGTGCATGTATATATACAGTATGTTTATTTATTAAGGGCCACTTGTAGAAGAGGGAAAGGATAAGTGTAAGCAACTGTAAAGAAAACAAAAAAGGGTTACATAAATAATCTGATCCGATCACGTGTTAAAAAGCATGTGCTAGTGTTGGCCAATTGGTCTGTAGTGTGGCCTCACCCTAACATGAAAAGGGCAGTGCATTTCACACTCGTTACCAAGTTTGCCAGTATGCAATCTGCATAAAAAATTGGTAATCACATGCACTACAAAAACGGATCTCTGACAAATGCAAACAGTGAAGCCAACCACATTGTAAAGCCCAGGCAACTCTATCAGCACATGGTAACATGCATGAAAAACACAAATGCAATGCAACACAAAATTGCAGCACAAATGCTCATTACCATGCATTTGTGCTGCAATTTTGCCAATAATCTATTATCCGAGTACATGCAATTTGCATAAAAAATTGGTGATCGCATGCTGTACAAAAATGTATCATGAAAAAGTGCAAACAGTGAGACCACCCACATTGAAAAGCGCTGGCACATGATCAGAAGCATGTGAGAATCGCACCAGTGTGGCCAAGACCAAACACAGAGGAAGAACACTGAAGCATTTTTTGCATCTTGCCTTCGACAGGAAATTTGTGACTAGCTAGATTTGCAAACCTGTAGAGCTCTTTTCCTTTGGTGTTTTGTTGTTTTTTGTTTAACAGTATTTTTAAAGTAAAATATTGAAAACCAAGGACAAAGAACAAAAAAGGAGACTAGAGCTTCTTCTTCTCTAAATCGTCATAGCATAAAACACAATCAACTGATTTCCTGTCACTTCTTTGCCCAGAAAATTAATTACCCAGTGAATCGAACGGGGCCATTCTACATCAGGAGCAATTCAGCTTTAAATTATTCATGGAATAAAACAGTGATGGACTGTGAGACAGTATCTGCTCAAGGCCAGAGACTGATAACCCTGTGTTATTGATACCGCAATATTCCTCTGATGCTTTTAAATTATTCAGACCCACAATTCATTGAGGATTGGGCTACAAGTAGTAGGCACCTCTAAAAAAATCCTGATGCCCTACTGGTACCAATGTTAAACATAAAAGCACACATTTATATTGTATATATTTTATACATGATTCCTGCACAAACAGTACAAAAAATAAAAACCACATAGTAAAGTATTTCAGGTATGTTTCTGAAATAGCTAATTTTCCAAAGACCATTGGTTCCTCCCAATGTCTGTATTAATTACTTGTTATTATTATTATTTTTTAACTGAATTGTGACTTTCTTGCTCTACATTTACACTAAATATGAGAATTGTTAAACAACTGCAAATAATACTGGAATCTTTCACTACAATAAACCCTCCAGTTATATACTCCTTGGCCTCAAGATCTTAGCACAAGGAGTAAATGGAGGGGATAACTGGAGAGTGTTTCCCCCAGGGTGTAGTGTAGTGAGCATCTCATACACACTGGTTGATATACATAAAATATGAAGAACTGACTAGAAGCTTTAGTGTTGGTAAGGATTTCCTGACTTTTACACAAAATAAATGCCTAGTGTATACTCAATTCAATTAAAATTGCTTATATACTTTATTCCCATTATTGTATAGTTTATTATAATATAGTACAGTATAGTAAGACATACCTCCTTCTTCCCACATATCCTGCCTAGAGATGGGATCCGGGTCTGACACAAACCCAGATCCGACACGGAACCCCTTATTTCCAAAATCCGAAAGATCCGTCTGAATCCAGATGGATCCTCTGGATTTTCGGGACTTCAGAACAGATTTTCAAAGATTTTGATAATTTTTGAAAACGATCGAAAAACCCTAGAAAATCTGACCAGGGACCACTTTCGAGTTTCCGATCGTAATTTTGAAAATCGTCCGGTTGAGGCTATTTTCGAAAATTTTCTAAAATAGCCTTGAACATTCAAAAATCTTCGAAAATACGAATGGAAACTCGAAAGTGGTCTCCGGTCATATTTTCGAACATTCAAATATATTTATAATTTATATAATTATCGAAAATAGCTTCGTGCATTTGAAAATCTTTAGAAGTTCGTTCCGTTTTCAGATCAAACTTTCGATGATTCTTTTTTTATTTTTGAAATTTCACAGATTTTATCGAGTCTGTGGCAAAAGTCCAGCCATATGTCCCAAATTCACCAATAGCAGCTATTTTTAGCAGTGCAAACCCCCTGGGCTGCTGTAACAAGGTGCTTACCTGCTCAGGAATTCCGCGGCATCTCTCCTCGGTCCCGGCTCTCGGCGCACGGTGACGTCACGCGTCCAAGTTCTTATCGTGCTCACACATCCGTTCGTGCTCGCGCATCCAGCCGGCCTGCCCCCAGTGCTGTGCGGACGCGCACAGGCATGCTGAACCTCTCGCTCTCCTCTAAATCATCAGTTGGTCGGAGGAGGGTAGTTAGTTTGTTCATTCACCACTTCCTACTTCCTCCGCCTCTCCAGCTTTCCCATTGGATGGAGGAGGGCTCGTTAAGTTTAAACTATCCTATCCCCTTCACATATCTCTGTCCTCCTTCCCATTGGTCCTCTGCATATTATTTACCCATCAGCCTAGTATTCCCGCCCGATATAGCGGTTTAGTTTACTATCCTTCTCATGGTGTGCTTTATCTGAGTTTCCTGTTATGACTCCTGCCTGTTATTTTGACTCTGATCCGTATCTGCCTGTCCTGACCTCTGCTCTGTTCCTGATACGCTTTTGCCTACCTCTGTACCGTGCCAGGCAGCCTGACTTCTGGTTCTGACCTATTGCTCTGTTCCTGACCCTGCTTTTGCCTGCTCCTTGTCTGTACCGTGTATTTTTGGTCTCTGACCTTTGTATCTCTCCGTGTGCCTTGTCTGTCAGTTTCGTTCCGGACTTCTCTCATTCCGTTCCGTTCGTTCCGGACTTCTCTCGTACGATCGGAAACTCAAAAGTGGTCCCTGGTCAGATTTTCTAGGGTTTTTCGATCGTTTTCAAAAATGATCAAAATCTTTGAAAATCTGTTCTGAAGTCCCGAAAATCCAGAGGATCTATCTGGATTCAGACGGATCTTTCGGATATCTTGCACTCTAAGTCCAGGGGGTAACCATGTTCGGTGAGGCGCGTCTTGCCTCCCGGCAAACGGGGGCTTGTCTATTGGCGAAGATAGTGGTTGTAGATTGGGGTATTCGGACTGAAGGAATATGAGGGGATCCAGAGCGTTACATTATATCGGGCCATGGAAGACATTAAGGAGCAGCTACGCCTCCTGACTAGGGCCGTCAATCAACTGGCCCAACGTGTAGCAGCCCAGGAAAGTCATCAGGCTTTGGTGCCTCCCCCGGTGGCCCCACTTATGGAACCCAAGTTTCCATTACCGGAGAAGTTTGACGGTAGTCGGCAGATGTTCCAGAACTTTAAGGACTCCTGTCCTCTGTATTTTCGGATGCGACCCGTCTCTTCAGGCTCTGAGATGCAGAAGGTGGGTCTTGTCACTTCTCTTTTACAGGGGGACCCTCAGACTTGGGCTTTTGGTCTGGCAGCAGATAATCCAGCCTGGTCTTCTGTAGAGAGATTCTTTGAGGCATTAGGGATTTTATACTCGGACCCTGATCTGGTCGGGACGGCAGAGGACAAATTGCGTACCCTTCGTCAAGGGCGACTGGCGGTGGAAGAGTATGCTTCAGAGTTCCGCCGCTGGGCAGTAGCAGTCCAGTGGAATGATCCTGCTTTAAAAAGTCACTTTGAGTCTGGGCTATCTGAGTCGGTCAAGGACGTCCCGGTCAATCACCCGGTTCCCAAAAACCTTGATGAATCAATCCAACTGTCCGTACGAGTGGATAGACGTCTCAGAGAACGACGTCAAGGTAAAATTCTTCCCACTAAATTCACTTTTGCAGATTCTCCTAGTTCTTCAATTCCTCCTCCTTTGCCTAAACCCTTGTCTGAAGTTGGGTTCATCTCGACTCTCAGTGGAGGAAAAGATCCAAGCTTTTGTCGATAGTGGGGCAGCTGGGAACTTCATGGATATTACTTTCGCTAACCTTTTGAAAATTCCAGTGACTAAGATGTACGAACCTATATATGTGAAGGCCATTGATGATTCCCTACTGCAAAAGGGAGAGCCTTTAACTGTAACCACTGATGTAGTTCTAAAAATTGGGGTTCTACATTCCGAGCTTATCAAATTTTTTGTCCTTAAGCTGCCTACCAATCCTATTATCCTAGGGTTGCCTTGGCTTAGGAAGCACAATCCACTTATTAATTGGTCTACTGGTCAGCTTGAAAAAGGGGGTTCAGTTTGTATCGACTCATGTCTGTCTATTCATGTGTCTAATATCTCCTTAGAAGGTATTCCTCCACCATATAGAGGTTTTGCTGATGTCTTCTCCCCACAGGGTTCTGATGTTTTACCTCCTCACAGACCTTATGATTGTCCTATTGATCTTTTACCAGGAACCATGCCGTCCCGTGGACATCTTTACAACCTGACAGGTCCTGAAAGTGAGGCCATGAAAACCTACATTAAAGAGAACTTGGACTACATTAAAGAGACCCTCCACTTCTCCTGCAGGAGCCGGTTTCTTTTTTGTAGAAAAAAAAGATGGTGTTTTAAGACCCTGCATCGATTATAGAGCTCTAAATAAAATAACCGTTAAAAATAGATACCCTTTACCACTCATTGACAACCTCTTTTCTCAAGTTGTCAAAGCACGTATATTTTCTAAGTTGGACCTCCGGGGTGCATACAACTTAATCAGAATAAGGGCTGGCGATGAGTGGAAAACAGCTTTCAATACTCGATATGCCCACTATGAATATTTAGTTATGCCCTTTGGCCTCAGTAATGCACCTGCAGTGTTCCAAGATTTTATAAATGATGTATTCAGAGAGTACCTTGATAAATTTGTAGTAGTCTATCTTGACGATATCTTAATTTATTCCTCCTCTTTATAGGAACATCGAGATCATGTCAAGCTAGTTCTTTCTAAGTTAAGGGAACATCATCTTTATGCCAAACTGGAGAAGTGTGTGTTTGAACAACGGGAGGTTCCGTTTCTTGGGTACATTATCTCTGATCAAGCTTTGACCATGGATCCTAAGAAGGTCTCTGCCATTTTAGATTGGAAACCTCCTTCCAATCTCAAGGGTCTCCAGAGGTTTCTAGGATTTTCTAACTTTTATCGTAAATTCATTAAAAATTTCTCTTCTATAGTTTCTCCTCTTACCAACATGACCAAGAAAGGGTAGAATTACGAATTGGCCAGAAGAAGCTCTTCTGGCGTTTGGGACTCTTAAAAAAGGCCTTTTGTTCAGCTCCTATTTTAACCTACACTAATATTAATTTGCCTTTTGTTGTTGAAGTAGACGCTTCAGAAGTACGAGTAGGGGCTGTGCTCTCTCAGTATTCAGGCTCCCCAGAACGTCTTCATCCCTGCGCATTTTATTCCCGAAAATACTCCTCTGCAGAGAGGAATTATGATATAGGGAATTGGGAGTTATTGGCTATTAAATTAGCCTTAGAGGAATGGAGACACTGGTTAGAAGGGGCACTACACCCCATTACGGTTTACACTGGCCACAAAAACCTAGAATATATAGGAAATGCCAAAAGGTTAAATCCCAGACAAGCCCGCTGGGCACTTTTCTTCTCCCGGTTTAACTTTAGTATTACTTATAGACCAGGTTCAAAAAACGTCAAGGCCGACGCTTTATCCCGTAGTTTCATTGAACCAGAGTCTTTGCCCACTAAAGTTCCCTTGCCTATCATCGCCCCTCATCATATCTTAGGTGCTTTAACCACTGATAATATAATTTTTTTATTTTTCTGAACTCTTGACTCCTCTTCAGGTAGATGTTCCCCCAGGTAAACCTGATTCTTGTCTGTTTGTTCCACTGTCTTTTCGTTTACAAGTATTGAAACAGTTTCACGATTCCAAACTAGCCGGACACCTTGGAGAAACTAAAACCTTGTCATTATTATCGAGACATGTTTGGTGGCCTTCCATGGTGGAAGATTCTAAAGCCTATGTCAAGGCGTGTCCTGTGTGTGCCCGTAGTAAATCAGCCCGTAGTGCTCCAGCAGGTACTCTCTTGCCTCTCCCTATTCCTGAAAAGCCATGGACTCATATATCCATGGATTTTGTGGTAGATCTACCCAAATCGGATGGGTATACTGTAATCTGGGTAGTAGTGGATAGATTCAGTAAGATGTCACATTTTGTTCCTTTAGTTAAGTTACCCTCTGCTAAGGAGCTGTCTCAATTATTTATCATTCACATATTTTGATTACACGGTGTCCCTGAAAACATTGTTTCGGACAGGGGAGTCCAGTTTATTTCAAAATTTTGGCGTTCTTTTTGTGACCGTTTAGGTATTTCTCTCTCTTTTGTGGAACCAAGTATCCTCTAATCTTAAACAAGCAACCAGTTGTCAGAAAAAATATTCTGATCGTCATCGTTCTCTAGAACCTAGTTTTGTTCCTGGAGATTTGGTATGGGTGTCCACTCGTAATATTCCACTACGCCAAGCTTCTGCTAAATTAGGTCCTAAGTTCATTGGTCCTTATCCTATTGAACGACAGATTAATAGGGTGACCTATAAGGTAACGTTACCTAACTCTTTCAAAAAAAGTCCTTTCATGTGTCCTTACTCAAGCTGGCCAACAATGCTGAACTTTTGGATGCTCCTCCACCTTCTGTAGAAGTTCAAGGTGAACCTGAATACAAGATTGACAAGATTCTAGATTCCCGGTATGTTAAAATTCTCTTCAATACCTTGTGGACTGGAAAGGCTATGGTCCAGAAGAAAGATCTTGGGTCCCTGTTCGAAACATTCATGCTTAAGACTTAATTTAAAAATTCCACAATGATTTTCCTGAGAAACCTAAGGGTTCAGAGGCCCCTCCTCAAGGGGGGGGTGTAATGTAACAAGGGGCTTACCTGCTCAGGGATTCCGCTGCATCTCTCCTTGGCCCCGGCTCTCGGCGCGCGGTGACGTCACGCGTCCAAGTTATTCTCGTGCTCACACGTCCGTTCATGCTCGCGCATCCGTCCGGCCTGCCCCCAGTGCTGTGCGGATGCTGCATACCTCCTCCGCTCCTCTAAATCATCATTTGGTCGGAGGAGGGTTAGTTAGTTTGTTCATTCACCACTTCCTACTTCCTCCGCCCCTCCAGCTTTCCCATTGGATGGAGGAGGGCTCGTTAAGTTTAAACTATCTATCCCCTTCACATATCTCTGCCTCCTTCCCCATTGGTCCCTCTGCATTATTTATACCCATCAGCCCTTAGTATTCCCGCCCGATATAGCGGTTTAGTTTACTATCCTTGCTCGTGGTGTGCTTTATCTGAGATTTCCTGTTACCGACTCCTGCCTGTTATTTTGACTCTGATCGTATCTGCCTGTCCTGACCTCTGCTCTGTTCGACTACGTTTTTGCCTAACCCTCTGTACCGTGCCTGGCAGCGACTTCTGGTTCTGACCTATTGCTCTGTTCCTGACCCGCTTTTGCCTGCTCCTGTCTGTACCGTGTATTTTTGGTCTTGAACTTTGTATCTCTCCGTGTGCCTTGTCTGTCAGTTTCGTTCCGGACTTCTCTCGTATTCCCGGCCTCAGTTCGGATACCTTGCACTCTAAGTCCAGGGGGCAACCGTGTTCGGTGAGGCGCATCTAGCCTCCCGGCAAACGGGGGCTTGTCTATTGGCAAAGATAGTGGTTGTAGATTGGGGTATCCGGACTGAAGGAATACGAGGGGATCCGGAGCGTTACAGTTGCCTTGTGAAGTGTTAAACTTTGGCCTTGCTTTCCCCTATATGATGCAAATGTAACACACAATTTCAAAAATAAAGATCAAAGGGGAAGTTCAGTGCAAATACATTTTCTTTTAAGGGAAAAATAGCAGTATTTTCCTAGGCTAATGACCTTAACTGACTTCCTGCAGGATCCCTAATAGAGAATGTTATCATTCAGCCCAGCACCTTGGTTGATTCATTTGCTCAATAGAGATCTGAGCACTTTTGACCCATCCAACAGCCAATCAGTAGAAATTAATGTGGCCATACCGATCGTTAATGATATTTAACGATAACAGTATCAGCAGTGTTAATGGGCCGAATCCAACCGACCACAATGCAGCCGAATGACCGTAGTCAGCATTGAGTATGGTAGGGAAATACAGAAAATTTAGTTCAGTATCGGCCTTTACTTTAAGTAAGTCCATGTGTACGGTCCCCACAATATGTGTGCTGACAGATATTAATGTGATCTGTTGGCACAATGCAATAGGGATTGCATGTGTATGGTCACTGTCACGAACCCTCCGGGCCGCGACGCTCATCCACCTATCAGCTACCGGAAAACCACACTCCAAGCAACTGACAGGCAGATTTAACAGATCGGACCCGGTGGGGTTAGTGAACAAACGATATACTAGACAATTAATATTACTTAATATCAATATACTCTCTGCCACCACATTCCGAGAAAACAGCGGAATGACCTGTTACATATATCTATGGGGATATCCGCACCCCTACTTCTAACAACCTGTAAGAATATTGGTTATTCACCCCTAATATTCTATACACTTATTCTATACACATTCTATACACATTCTATACAGTATACCTATATACCTACACAATACTTCTCTATAGTAGTGTACTTTGAAGACAGGTTCGTTTTGGGATAAACTCAGAATAGGACAATAGCCTATAAATGATTTTATATCATTTATTAAAAGTTGACAAAAATAGTGCATAAAAAAATATAAAGAAAAACTAAAGTAACTCACTGAACATAAAAACGGTAACACACAGGTGAGGGTAAGAAATGGGATAAAAGAATGAATACTTGAAGATAATTGGCATCTGAAAAGTCCATGAGCTGAGTCCAGAACTTGCTAATCCAGATATGGGAAAAGTCCAAATAATATCTCCTGCTGTAAGCCAATATGGTCCGTTCTGTTGGCTAGATGTTATTGAAGATCTTATGACGAACTCCTGAGCTGAGACCCGGCTCACAATTTTATCCTTTGCCAGAAAATGGGAGTGGTCTGGTCTCTAGAGGGGGTGAATTTGGTTATGCCCCCGAAGGTTCGTTCCTATTTTTGGAGGGAATTTTAAATCTCCAATTCCCCTCTAGTCCATAATTTGTGAACCATACATGTCACATTCAAAATAATATCATGATGGTCCGTAACTAATTTTACCCAACAGAATGAGACCAAATATGACACATCTTGGGGACCGTAGGCCTAAGAAGGATAATATCCCAAGTTTGGCTCGGGCTATCATATTATGTCAGGTATCTATAAATGCAGAATTAATTACTGGATAAACTGAGGGTATTTATGAAAACATGAAATAATTCTACATCCTGAATTATTAAGGAATATGAATTACCTTTGATCTGCCAGTTGGTTTCTGCTCAATTCTCAACTAGAAGATTCCCTGCTGAGCTGGTGCCTACTTGCCTGTAACCGTGTATGCATATTACAGGGATTTCACACCTTTCCCCTTTGAAGTCAGACCTCTCGCTAGGTCAGCTAAGTCAACACCAAATGGGAATGGCTATGGGAAAGGGAGCAGAGCTTACAACTTAACATGAATTAACCCTGTGATTACCCATGACAGGGAAACAATGTGTGAGCTGCCATACTGCTGGACTATGCCAATAAGGTGAAATAATTGAAAATTAGGAGTGCAATTTCAGACATTGTGTATGGGGTTTTACATTGCACTCCTGTTCGTCACAGTCACCTTTACTGTTAGGAACATTCCACATTAGTGTGCATTCGCGGAAGTAGAAGGAACGTTACAGAACCTGAAATATCAGCTCACTACAGCAAGGAATACCAAGGGGTATAAATGCAAGGGATTTTTCAAAATGGAAGAAAATATGTAGCATAACTAGGTATGCATAATATATACTAAGAATTTTAAAAAATATTTTTCACTGAACTTTTCCTTTAAAGACAGAATTTTTTTTATATTCCTTTTTGTTGAGCTATGCAACTTTGCCACTTCCTGCTGGTCACGATTCCTCTTGTATAATAACGAAACCCCCAATTTTTAAGAGATTCAGGGAAAGATTAAGAGAGATATTTTTGGGGATTTTTTTTTCATGTTCCCCAGACCATTTCTCAGGTCACAGAACCATGTACATTAATGTACCATTAGTATTTGAACCTTTTTTTATCTATATCTTTTTAAACTATTTGTCCCCATTAACTTTAATTTGTCCGGTTTCAAACGTTTGAATTTTTTTCAGTTTCAAAATTTGAAATCGGACAGGATTTTTGGAAGTTCGGCCATCTCTAATTGCCCCCAAATTTAACTAAAACTGCTGGGTGACACCCAGCCCCACCCAATAATCTGTCTACCCAATCCATCGCATGTCGCACCCTAGCACCAGGCAGGCAACACATTATACTGCATGTATGTTCAACCATTCTTATATTGGAGTCTCCTGCCACTACCACCCTTTCTAGCACTTGGTTTTCCCCCTCCCCCTTGTCTTAGTGGTGCTGGTTTCTTCGGTGCTCAAGGGATCAGCCTGCTCCATACATGTTACTTATGAGCTGACCTCCACTTCATCATCTAAGGTGGCAAATCTGTTGGGATGGACTAGATGGGAAGAATTGAGCCTACTCTTCCATCCCCTACTTCGCCTAGTAACGCTTAAAAAACCTTTCCTGTCCCATTTAAACCCCCCCATATACAGGCCCCAGACAGTTCCTTTTGTCCCCTCATGTTTGCCGAGCTCTGCAATGCTACAAGTGGTCCCCTTAGACTCTCCACCTCAGATTTCAAATGGGCAAACCACTCACACCTGACACAGAAAAAGGTCCAATAGAATGACTGCTCCAAGTTCCTATACATGTGGCAGGATGCACATTGCATGGTAAAAATATATGTAATAAAAAGTATGTACATAAATATTATATGCTATTCCCCTTATTGATATTATATTAATTTTATTAAGAATGATACATATTTATAATTTTTATATTTTTAGATTGTAACTTTGGTATCACATTTTTTTTATCTTCTAATTATTTTTACAAACAATAATAAATATATTTATATACATGCTTTTTATTTTAACTTATATATATATTTTTATAGTCTTATTGATCACTTAGTGATTGATTTAGCAGGGGGTGTAGGTCCTCCTGTTAGGAGACTTAGCGAACACCTATACTGTCACCTATATCTATTTATCTACATTGCATGGTAACACAAGATCCCTTCTTAAAGGGTATCTCCACTGGTAAAACCCCCTTTTTTCTATTTAGTTTTATTGAAGAACGGGAGGTAAAGGATCTATGTCTTACCTCCAGTTTTTCAATAAAACCTTCAGAAGCCCGGAGCGAAGGGAAGGAACTTACCGATTGATCCCGCCTTCGCTGCTTCATCTGACAGGTCCCGACGGACTTAGTTGCATGCGCAAATGTATTGTGCATGCACATAGAGTACAGAGTCCTTACTAGAGCAGCGCTGCAAAGTATACCAGCCTAACAAAAAAGTACCCAGTGGTGAGGACCTAGCGGTTTAGGTCCTCACCGTGGGTACAACGTGTTGAGTATAGTTTTCCTACAAGTACTTCACATGACTATACTTTGCTCCATTGTAACTTTCCACTGCTGAACTTCTGAGAATGCACTTTATAGAACCAGCAATACATCATTTGCATCACAAGATTGTGTGTGAAGATCTCTTTTACTGTCTATTTGGTCTGGCCTGTCAAAAGAAGACTATAAAAAGAAGCCTAACATAATCTCCCAAGTTTCATATTATAACAGATGCCAGTGTGATAGGACACAGACAAGGGCCCAATGAGTGCTTATAATATAAACATTGGTAACATTTGTTTTAATGACATTTTGCTGCTGCTACCGTGGTAGGGCAATTTGGAAAACCCTATGCAATTTTGTTGGTGTGGAAAACCTCAACTCATCTTGACAGGCATCCTATGAAAACTGCTCTGGTTTTGTATTCATAAAGTAATATTTATGTTACAGCCACGGTTATATTATGACAATCAATCTATATAATTGATTTTAATAAATGTTAATGAAACGTTACTGCCAATGTTCATATTGAGATATAAAGTGTGTGTCATGATATTTACAGACAGAGGGTTTTGAATAATTAGGCCTATTAGATCTGCATACAAGAGAATTTTAATAGAAAGGAACCTGATCTAGGCATTTGTCCTTTTTGGGCAAAAGTGTCCCTTAACTAGATTTTACATGTGGAGGAATGTACAGCAATATCAAAGGAAATGTAGTGGCAATACACACCAGGAAACTGCACATGAGGATAAGGTTAAAAGAGCTTCATTATTTAAACTTGTGGTTCCACCTGAAGCATTTCAATCGTCACCCACACTTAATCATAGGTGCACATCGTATCGCATGACAAGTACCAAGAATGTAGAGCACATCACACGCTAACAGTGGTCAATACATTAAAACAAACGTGCAGTACAGATTTAAAGCCCTGAGCACACGACTGATTCCAGCCATGACACCCGACAAAATTTATTGTCTTCCATCTCTCTATGCTTGCTTCCATACACGGAAAAGGTACGGAAGACAAGCAGAAGGCAGCCGATGGAACGAAGGCTGATAAGTTTATTTAGAGGCCGAATTGAGCAATTTAGACATTGTGAGGTCTAGGTTTTTGTGAGGTTTCCAGTCTCCAGTAAAATTTTTGTTTAGGGGTGGACATAGCCTTTTAATATAGTTGTAAATGTGGGACAGTTTATTATGATCTCCTTCATATATAATACATTTCCAATAAGCCTTTTTTACAGTTTACACTTTTTTGTTGTTGATTTTTCTAACCTTTTTTCTTTGAGAATCTAATACTTTCCACAACTCTCCCTTTTTAGTTTCTGTTCTTAACTCAATGGATTCTTATAGACAGAAAGTGCTGCCTCTTTCATCAATGGACACAGGAGGGAGAAATGTTATCTAAGCAATAACACGTGAGAGATAGCTTGTTAGCACCATTAAACGTCTCATTAACCGTTGGGACAATGCTTTTTTGAGGGGCTTATTGCCATTATAAATGTTAATCAAGGTTTACAGCAGAGATAATGTGGCCTTTGTGTTTAATGGACAGTGGTGGAAGCTTAGGGGAAAATAGTTTTATTGTATGTTGTAAAGAGTTGGTTATCTTGTGTCAAGTCATTTTCTTGTCTAGTTTTAATGGGGCAGGAACACTGTGAGTGAAATTGATCTATTCTTTCTAAGTAGGGGGAACACTTTCAGTAGAAATATGAAGACATAAAGACCTAAGAATGGGTTAATATATTCAGAAATAGAGAGAAAAGATGTATTTTTCATTTTGCATTTTTACCGTAATAAGCGTATGGCATAGAGAATCATTATTTATATTGCTCACAAATCATTTTAAGGGCATGTCCACCCCTTTTAAAAACTTTTGGGGTATAGTAGGTCTCAAAAACTCCCCCGATCATTACTTACCTTACCTCTATACTTATACCTCCGGCATACTGTCCCGGCCCTCTGCTTGCATGAAACTGCAAACAGGGGACCGGACCGGCAGCCGCATCCGTGACTTGCCGAGAGGCAGCCAATCACGGACATGGCTTCCGGCAGTGGAGAACGCCAGGGGAGAGAGTCCCGATTGCAGGCACAAAATCCCGAGTCCCGAAGTCAGGGCCAAAATCCTGTTCAAATTCCATCCCTGACAGCCACACCCCCGAATTCCCACTCCCTGGCCAGTTATGCCCCTAATCCCTCCCCCAGCCGTAGCCATGCCTCTAACCCTGCCTCCGCCCACCCAACGTGATGTCACAGTGATGTCATGGCCCCACCCCCTGATGACACAGTCCTGTCCCCTCCTACTCAGGGCAAAACATTTTTGTGGTAACCTTGAATGTGCTGAATGTATTCTTTGGGGTTTGGGGCAGGTAATGGACATATGGCTAGTTTTTTGTTTTAAGGGTGAACATACCCTTCAATTCATCACCTAAAATGTTAGGTTAATTGTGGAACTTCTGCTCCCATTTACTTCAATTAGGTTTGAATTAGAATTTTTGATTTTGCACGTGTCTTATTGTAACATTAACTAGATTGTCAGCTCTATGGGGCAGGGACCTCCTTTCCTCTTGTGGCAAGGCTCTAGAACTTATATTTATTTAATTTATATATTTATGTACTGAACTATTTATGTATTTGTTCCCCTTGTATGACTTTATTGTACTTTGTTACTGTACAGCGCTGCGTCCCCAAGTGGCTCTATAAATAAACTATACATACATACATATAAGGATATTATGTCACCTGGATTCAACGACTTGTGTATAGTGGAGCATTTAATATGATCCTGGAACACAAAGGTGACTCCTGTTATCCCTATAATTTGCAATATGGGGTATAATATTCAGTAGTATAACATAGGGTCTCAACATTACTACAATACATAATGTTAAGGTGAAATAATTAAAATAAATAAACAAGGTTTTCAGTCATTCGGGTCATTGAGTATTAGACAATTTTAAGCCAATTCAATTGGACCTGTTTAGTAATTAAAGACGTTTATCCAGTTTCTCAGTTAACTTATGTATAAGGTACATTCCCTGGCATAATAGGTATTTGTTAAGATTTCATAACTGGAGGTAGAGGTATAAAGATTAAATTAACATAACCCATTCACCATGTGCTGTAAAACGCACACAGTTAAGAACCTGTACATCAGGTAGACAAAACAGCTAATCAGTTAGGACACAGCCTAAGACAGGAAACCAAACTCAGAAGGGCAATATTTTGGACAGAGAGGAAAACTAGTTCACAAGAGAAGTGAAAGAGGCCATATATGTCAAATTAGAGAAACCATGCCTGAATAGGGGTAAATGACACCTCTTATCTATTTAAATTGTTGTTTTACCATCCTTACCTCAGAAGTTTAAGAACAAATCACACCTATGTAACACAAACAATTAACTGTGAGTTTCACTGCACATGGCGAATGGATTATGTTCATTTGATCTTTACCTTCATTATGTAACTTGGACCATTAACATACTGAATAACACCACATATGTGCTGGGGAAAGTTCCTACAGCTCAGCTGAATTGAAAAAGTCATCTTCAATTTCCAAGCACATTCAGATGTATGTATGTATGTATTTTATTTCTTATAGTTGACTTAAAAGTATTTGAGCTGCATAAACAAATAAAATATACATTAATAAGAATAGACACATCACAAAAGAAACACATATTTAGGGCTGGAGAGTGCTATGCTATCCTAAGAGCTAATTACTATTTTATTATTTTTAGAATAGATGCGGTTAATTGATTATAATTTTCTATTCATATATTTGTTATGTTGCCACCTAGTGACCAAGGTCATAGTTGCAAGATATAAACATTTGTAGAACCACGTGTCTTGATGTATTCAGCTATTTAACAATATTTACCAGCATTGTCCTTTGACTGCTTTATAGTGTACTGTGCTGTATACCCAAGTGCTATGTAAATAACAGATAATATACAGTGCACACATCAGGTACTACCATCTGGTGTATGTCTGACTGTGCTGGTCTCTTTTTCTAGTATTGGCAGATAATTATTCTTCAGGTTGCACCAGCACCTTATTAACATGCAAAGTCTGATGGATGTTTTAAAACATGTTCAAATATCCAAAACCTAATCCCATGGGATGATGCTATTAGTAGTTGATAGATTTGGTCTGCATAGGTTTTCACATAAAACCTGTTTTTTGGCAACAAATTCCTATTGCAGGCCATTTAGTAGTTATCTTCTTAACACCTCATGGTGTTCCTGTGATGTAACAACTACCGCCTGGACCAGTTATTTTGCAATCGACAATTGATCCTGCATGGAAAATGGCAGCAGGTAAATGTACTAGGGGGCATTAGATTTGGTGACCAAGCATTGATTCCCCATATAAATCAGATATAAAGGTGACTCCAGTGCCTTTAAGATAAAAAAGACTTATTTAGTACAGAGCTATTAATTTGCCCCAACCAATCAAATCTTACATACAGTATTTACTACTACAGTTAGAAAACATGTGAACATTTGACTGGTTGCTGCAGATTAAGAATATGGGCAAAATTCTGCACCTCTTATTGAATAAAACTTTTATGACTTCTGTTAATATTCTTACATAATAAGTGAATAGAATGTTACCAAATAAGACTACCGTAATATAAACAAATGCTTACTAATTCAGGTGTATATATTTTGGATCTTTGGAAAAGATCCATTCCCCATGTTCCAGCCACAACACAATCCATACGGCACCAGGAATAGTGAAGAAAAGAAACAGACAGATGTTCATGGTTATACAAACATCTCGTAAAAATGTGTTTCATTTTGCAGATCTGACAAACATTACCATACATTGGACTTCTCCTGTCACTTGTATGCAATGTTTGTAAGAGCCTTTAAATGAATCACCCCATTAAAATGACTTGAGACCAACCCCTTTCTGTGTTACTCAAGGGAGTTTACAGAGGGTTTGACATTAGCAGTAAATCTACAAGGATGTAAGAACATTTGTGTCTTATTACACAAATGTATTTAGCGTCAATGTTTTCAGTGATCTTTGAATATATTGCAGTGTAAGATAATGTATTCAGCCTGGCCACAGTGGTTAATATGTCATATTAAAACTCTTCTGACACATTTAATGCAAAAATGCAAGTAATCTAAACCTATGTTATAATTTTATTGTTTCTTTTATTATAGCTATTCCATGCATTGCTTTACCACATACTGGGTTTATAATATATTACCAAAAAAATCATAGGAAAATGTCATAGGAAAAATAAGAAGATGGGCCCCCTTAGCTCTTGGGCCCCCCTGTATTTGCTCCCCTGGTAGTTACGCCCCTTATACAGAAGAAATGGTTCCCTCCTATGTATCAAGTTATCATCATGTGCAAAATGGCAAAATATAGGAAGTCATTTTATTAATTTTGTGACCACCCAATATGGGCTGCTGTTTGTTGCCAGATCATTTAGTCAACAAAAAACAATACTTTGGAGACAAAACTATATTTAGTCGACCAAAATAAATTCAGTGGTAGGAAATCATATATTTAGTCAACATAAAAACTTTGGTGACAAAACTATATTTAGTCGAACAACATAAATTCTGTGGCAACAAAACATTAAGTTATCAAATAAAACAATGTTTTAGTGACAAAACTATATTTAGTCGACAAAAAGAAATTCTGTGTTTACAAAACATGGGCTAAAACACAATATTTTTTGTATACAAAAAGTGATAAAGAGGAACATTATGCTGGCACAAAGAAAATTTGGTAGACCAAATGAACCTTTAGATTTGCCACATTAGGTTCCCCACTTGCCTGTTAAAAAAAAGTAAAAGGACTAGGGATGGCATAGAACTCGAACCCGAACTGTTTGAGTTCGAATGGACCCGGACTTCTCCAACTATCTCGGACGCGGACTTTCGATATTTCCCGGACTTTCGATGATTTATCGAATGTTCGAACGTTCGAGTATCGAAATCTGCGAGTAAAATGTACATGGTATCTAGGCGCGAACATCGAATCTGCGAGTAAAGTCTCCATTACAGCCTATACGCGAGTATCGAATCTGCCAGTAAAATGTCCACATTACCTCGAACGTTCGAACGCGAAAGCTCGAAAGTAGCGCGCGTAAGAGTAAAATCGATTTTACGAAAGTCCTGGATATTGGAACATGCTCCCCAGACCATTTCCCAGGTCCCACAGCCATTTACATTAAGTTACCATTAATATTTTAGTTGTATTTGACTCAAACTTTTCAAACTATTTGCCTCCCATAGACTTTAATGGGTCCGTTTTCGAACTGTCGAACTTTCGAACTTTTACAATAGTTCGAAAGTTCGAAAACGGACCGAACTTTCAATATTTCGACCATCTCTAAAAAGGACAGACAGAAGGGAAAAAGATACAAAGTCAGGCAGGTGGGGAAACTAATGTGGGGAAACTAATATGCATGCGCTGCTATAGGGTAACATCAAAGCAATCGCAGCGCACATGTAGGGTAGCGCACATGATTTGCGTGACGTTTTGATTTCGCTGCGTATCGCGATTCTTGCGTGGTGCCTAGTGGGGCCTTGCCCATAAAAACAAAATAAGGACTGTGCCATTTAGTAGTATTTTCTAAGGGCAGAAATTAAAGGAAACATTTTCCATTTACCAGAATATATTTAGGTAATGCATGACAATTACCATTTTTAAAGGGGAAGTGTATCATATAACAGATAATTCTTATTAAAGAGTTTAAAGGGAAATATATTATGGGCAGGAGAGTCATTAAGTGTATATATTTTTCTGAAGGGAGTAAAGGGAAAGTAAACAGTTTACCAGTTTTTTTTAACAAATATTAAAAGGAAAGCTTGCCATTTACCATTACCAAACATAACTCTTGGTGCACAAAATTGCATTTTTAAGACAAAAGGTATGCTTGGTTTTCCTTAGTTCATTTTGTGTACAAAAACCATACACTTATGCTATAATATGTATTTGGTCTCCAAAATGTTCTTTTTGCCAGCATGGTTCTTTTCACCAATTTTCGTATACAAAAAAAATTTTCAGTTTCAATCCACTGTACAATTTGTTCACAAAAAAGATTTTGGTCATGAAAATATACATTTTGGTGCTAAAGTTGTTTTTTGTCACTGGAGTGTGTTTTTTGTTACAAAATTATCTAGGAACAAACGCCACCCCATAGCATGTTTCTTTTCACCAGTTTTTGTATACAAAAAAATTTTTTGTTCACAAAAAAATTTTTGGTCATCAAAATATACATTTTGGTGCTACAGTTGTTTTTGCTTGACTTAATGTTTTTGTTATTACCGAATTTCTTTTGGTCGACTTAATATAATATTGTCACCAAAATGTTGGTGTTTGTTGACTAAATGTGTTTTGTTACCACAGAACTTCTTTTGGTTGACTAAATATAGTTTTGTCCCCAAAGTGTTAGTTTTTGTTCACTAAATATATTTTGTTACCACTGAATTTCTTTTGGTCACTGAAGCATCCCATAACCCAATGCAAACAATTCAATTGCATTTCTGATTTTATTTTTGTTTGACCAGTCCCTCGCTTCTCTTTATTGCATTTAAGGATATTTTTTCAGATCCCTCGTTCAAGGCTTTTAATAGTCAAAAGATATTATTCTATTTTTAATCCTAAAATGTACCATATTTCCCTGCAATTCAATAAGGTAATGAACTGTATATGACACCTGCCAATGCCCAAACCAGGGATTCTAGAGATACAGCAATGCCATATTGACTGGTGGCTAAGCATTCTGGGATGTCTAGCTTAGCTGGGAGAGTCCTGACAATGAAGAATATGGTATATTCCATAGAGAAATCACAATCTATGCAGATCCTACAGGTTATCAGCCGAAGGAATAATAATAATAATAAAGAGAAACTCATGGAAAAACTTAATGATTTATTTTATAGTTTCATTATTGGGGGTCACATTACTCAACAGCATTTCAAACATGTCATTTGTACAAACTGTGGTAATTAAAATTTATAACGTACTTTGCGGGCAGCATATGAATCTTTTAGTCTGCACTCGGCTGTCGCATAAACAGTGTAATTTCGGCTGCAATTCTCTTTTTATTGGTTCTCATTTGTGATTTAACAGCCATCAATGACTGTGCTGTAAAGAATAAATTAACCATCCGTAAACCCGATGATGACAGGGACCATCAAAAATACTTACACCGCTTTTTGCGATTACATTTAACGTGCTGAAGGAAACCAAAGCGATTTCGTACTTGTTACTTGTACTGTGTTACCTGGTTCAGCCAGAGTTCACCATCTTTGGCCACTAAACGACTATGGGGAAAAAATAACTTTATTTCACAAAAATATCCATCTGAAACATTATTAGGCCTATGCAGTAAAAGTTCTTATCGTTAAAAATGGTGCTAATTTTGCCCCAACCAATCAGATGTTATTTAACATTTCAAAGCTGGAGATCACATAGTTATAGCTACTATATACCTTCCAATGGGAGGTGGGACAACGCTGTGCACTAGATCACACCCTCAGTGTCTAGATCACACCCTCTCCAAATAAGCCTTCTCACTCAAAAACATGGCTCAGCTTTTCAGTAAAGGCTCGACCCGCAAAGCACGATGTGTATGAGCACCCGTTTTGTCCATGGGCAAAATGCATGGGCACTTTGTCAGCCGAAATAGGCATTTGGTCGGGGCTCGTTGCTGATCCAGCCGGTTGTGCAATGAGCCCTGACTGAAACCGATGCTCATACACATCGTGTGTTGCAGGTCGATCCCCGCAATCACACGTGCGTATGAGTCAGGACAGGCCCCTAAAAACAGGCTTGTCATGCTCTTTTTCCCATCCACAACTTTCTTGGGCAGGGGTATCTGTATTGTAGTAAGTGTTGCCTGCGGGAGCTTTAGATATACTGTGTATTTGCTGGAAAATAGGGCAAAACAAAGTTTGAACAATTGTTTTTTAATTTATAGCACTTAAAGGGCAACTGTGGTATGAAAACAAGTTAGGGTTAAATGAAAGCCTGCAGTATTTCCTTTATAATGAGCTGACAATCACATCACTGGCTTCAGCCTATGAGAAATTATATTAGGGTGAATTTTCAAACTTCCTGCTTCCAGTAGGTTGAATGACACCTTACCTCTGCCCACCCCTCCGCCCTGGGGGAGAAGCATGCTCAGTAAAGACTTTATGCTGGGCAAAACAGGAAGTACCTGGGGAAAAAGTTGACAGTTGAGAAGGGGAGCCTATTAATGCAGACAGGCTGGTCACATGACTGCAAGCTGGTCACATGGCTTTTCAAAAATTGTATCTAGAGATGTGATTTAGGTTTCATTTTAAAGGTATGATGGAAGGCTTTTTATATAATCCTTACTAGTTTGGAAGAATTTTAGACCACAGTTACCCTTTAAGGAAATCCTTCTTTCATGCAATAGCAGTTTTTTGGATTGGGTTTAAGAACAAAGTAAACAGTAAGAAAATATTTAACTAAACCAGGTTCCCAAGTACTGTAACTTTTTAAAACTTTTATTACCTAAACCAGTAACTTACATCTTCTAGCCAGAGAAAAAGGGCATGATCAACAATTAGACTGGGTTTTAAGTAAATACAAGTTGTATAGGTAATTACTAGTATTTAATATATAGGGGATACTGGGCAGTATTTATAAAGAAACATTATCAGTAATAGGCTGAACTACAGCTAGTATCTGTGTTGTTTTCGACCACTGTTATTTTTATCTCTGTTATTTTTCGACTATGGGGGAAATTGTCAATGGGATAATACAAGGTGCAATCGAAATATTGATCATTTAAAAGAATCTGCTTTAAAATCCTTGTACAGAAGCTTCTCTTTTCAAATACTGGTAATACCTTCAAAATGGATTGCCTAAAGCCTAGTAAAAATGGTAAGATGCCTTGTCCTGACTAACTGTTCAGCACTGTTGGACAGGACGTAGGACTCTGCCATGGCTGACAGTTTGCCACGACCAAGCATGAGATCCATGGACCGCACAATCAGCCGTGGTTTCAGATGAGTCCAATCGCCCATTCGTCTGATTCGGATTCTGATTTTTTTTTTACATCTTTTTACAGATGTTAATTTTACAAAGTAGGTGGAACATGCTCTGGCAGGATTTGCCTTCACTTTATTATTATTTGTAAAAAAAAAACGTGTATAGTAATGGGGTACATTTTCCTATGTTCCTTTGTGTATTTTTGGATGCTATAAGTTTCTACTACTATTAAAGGGTAATTGTTTCCATGCTAGTGCTCTCTATGTAACAGACCGGATGTTCGGTCCGTTTTCGAATTTTAGTAAAAGTTCGAAAGTTCGAATTCGGACCCATTAAGGTCAGTGGGGGAGTGATAGTTCGAAAAATCTGGATGATTTACAGCTAAACTAACAATGGTACCATATATCAGCCTCAGGAAAGCCAGATCCCCATCAATTAATGACCTCTAGAGTCTCAAAGTAGTTGAGTCAGTGGCCATCCATTTCAAGACTATCGTTTTCTGAACATAAAATAGTTAAAGGGTATTTCCACCATTTTTCTAACTTTGTGTTATTCAGTTTATCTGAAGAGCAGAAGGTAAATGCGCTATGTCTTACCTCCCGTTCTTCTGTAAATCTTGCAGGAGAGGAGGAAGAACTTACACGCGAACGGTCCAGTGACGTCTTCTCCGACGCATCCATGCTCCCTTGCACTGTGTGCAATGAAACGGTAACTCCAAGTATAATGGTTAGTTTTTGCATTATTTTATTCCAAAAACTCTGTATCCTGGGATAAGACCATAATCAAAAAAAAACAAACTTTGCATTATCAAAATTACATTTGAGGCAACTCCTGGGTCTGCCTCCTGCAGTGCGCTCAGAGGAGTTAGATAAGCCTGTTGAAGTATAAAGAACTGGGTAACCTTATTTTTAGCTACAGGTGAGGGTATGGAATGGGATGAGGCCATATCCTCCCATTCCTCTAATATGATAGTAGGTATAGAGTTCTGACAATTAAGTAGCAGTGAACTACAGAGTAGGGACATTTCGGTAAAAATCAGATGAGCATTGGTTTAGGATCTAAATTTTCTATTAGATAAGGAGTATACCACTTTAATCAGGGGGTGTGGTGCCACTGGTATGATAGTCCCCTGGAACCATCATAGACAGTGTCTTAATTATTAGTACCTATAAAGGTAGTGATTAGGTAAATCAAATCTTATCAATATATCTGCAAATTACATCAGTTTTGGTCTTTACCAATAAGTATATTTCGCTGTGTCTGTAGAATGTAAAGCATGTGAGTATTTGGGGTTTTGCCAAAGACAGGCTTCATCTGTCACCCTTTAATATTTTATCGCAGAATTAGTCAGCTTCCATATATTGTGCATCTTTAAAGGAGAACTGAAAGGGCATGTCCACCCCATTTACTAACTTTTGATGTACTGTAGGGCTTCCTCCCCCAGCCCCAACTGCCATATTAGTTTTTGCAGAAACTCACCTGATCATTACTTTCCTTATCTCTTTCCTCCGGCGTACTGTCCCAACCCTCTGCTTGCATGAAACTGCAAGCAGGGGGCTGAACTGGCATCCGCGTCCGTGATTGGTTGAGAAGCAGCCAATCATGGATGCGGCTTCCGGCTATCCAGAATGCCGGGGTAAAGAGGTAAGGTAAGTACAATTCGGGGGAGTTTCTGCAAATATTAGTATAGCGGTTGGGGCTGGGGGAGGGAGCCCTACAGTATAACAAAAAAGATTTGTGCTAGGGGGAGGGAGAGTAAAACGAGAGAGGGGGGCTGCAGTGCGCATGGCAAAATTCTCCCGGAGGAGAGACAGGAGGCAGAGTCCTATATAGACTCTGCCAGGCTCCTGGTGGCCAGTTTTTGGGACTTAACAGGGACATTACAGGAGAACCATTTGGAGCTGGGATGTAAGGTTAGGATTTTATTACACTACAGAGTGGGGCCAGTAGAGGGTTAAATTCTATTTTTGGTGGTGGACATGACCTTTAACTTAATTTTTTAAAATTCTTATGTAAAAGCTTTTCTCCCCAGAACATCTATACATTGCATTTATGTAAATGTGAGTAATATATTCTGTAACAAAGAAGGCTTCCATGTTGTTGACAGTACAACTTTTATATAAAAATATTGGCTTACGCCTTGACGCCCAGGATTCACTGTCTCTATACACTTTCTAGCGAAAGATAACATTTATAAATGTACCCGTTTTCATTGTTGAGTTGTTGGTGGTGAACCATGTAAATGCCATGTTTTTAGGAATACACAGCCCAAAAAGTCACATATTCAAATCCCCTAGTTCACAAATATACAACATAGACAAAAAAAAGCAATAAACAATAGACTGTTTCCATAATGTTTCTAGAAATATATAAAGTTTCTACATATGTACAAACTTTATATATAGCAGCTGTTTTTTATTTACTAACCAGCGTGAATTGTTGACAGCCTTCCTGGTGCAATCCAAAATATTGCACCGATTTACTGAAATGTACATGCTTTGTCTGCTTGTGTAGTGGTGGTGCACTGGTGCTGGTTTTGGAAACAAACAGACCATTGGGACACAGGTTAAATTTCCCAGGTTTACTTTGATTTTTTTACTGAAATGTTAATATTCTGTCTCTTACATGCATGCTAGCTAAGAAATAAAATGCAAAGATTACTTTCCTTTTTTGTATGAAAAGCAAAGGTATTTATCATTGTTAGGGACAGGAGCATTTGTAATGTGTTAACACAAAAACTGCACTGAAATCTGTGATCTGTGTCAGAGGGAGGAATAATCTCTGAAATGTAATATGATTGGCTGTCAGCTTCCAGAAAGCAAGGCTGCAGCTTCCTGTGAAGTGTACTGCGTATACTTAGCTGGGTGTTCCCAGCTAAGGTGAATTATGGGAGCTGAGCCCTAGAACCCACAGGTTCATTTCATAAATTGCCCAGCATCCTTTAAATTTTAGTTCCCTTTTAAATGCAATACTGACCTATATTATCACTGGAAGGATTTTCAAGATATGAAATTATCCTATTTAGAATTTAAATTCAGGCATTTTTACCTTCTCAGGTAAACATTTAAAACTGTGTGAACAGAAGCAAGACTAATGCACAAAAGATGGACATGTTGACCTTTAATATACATAAAACATATTATAAATTATGATAAGCAAGCAAATGTCTGAAAACAGGCAAATACCAAGGTGCATTGATGTCTTAAAAAGACACATTAATGTTTTAATTAAAACCCAACCGAATGGGATTGGTTATTTTGTTTGTTTGTACAATGTCACAAATTATAAACAGATTCCAATGGAATCTTCTATGCAATTTGTGGCTGCATTTGCATGTGTATGGCAAGCTTTGGATTTATAAAAAGCAGTATTAAATGAATATGCCAGTACTCCGGGGAACAATTTGGGCTGATTTTTGCCCAATAATGTCTTCTGGCAGATTAGCTGATATTTACATTGACTGGTAGTCTTTTATAAGAAATTAAAGTTACATGGCCAATACTTCAGCACCATAGTACATGTGGCATGCTGAGACAAAAAAGGTGGAAAAGTATCAATTATTTGGTAAATTTCTGCTAAGATATGAGTGTGGGCAGAGGGCAGTCAATCAAAATGAAACATTTTGTACCAAGCCTAAGGAATACAAATCTTGAAAAATAACAGGCTATCAATTGGTAGTAATCTCTCACTGGGAACATAGAGGAATTTGTACCCTGGCGTTTTGCATTTAACAGTTTTTTTACTTTATAACTGTATGCAATGGATAAAATCTAAGTTTGTCCTTATGTATGCTATGGATGAAAGATGTGTCTGTCCATATTTGAATCAGGCAGGGGAGGACTGGGAACTTTTGGCCTGGGTGGCAAATCTACCCTTTCACAGTAGATCACAACATTTTTTAACACTTTATTTAAGTTACGCCCATTTTTAAAACCGCTATTCACATTTTACGTTGTTGCAAGTGAAGAACAATTATAGTCCTAAAATCTTCCCCCTACCCCTTACAAGTACCCAGGGTGAGGACCTGAATCACTAAGTCCTCACCCCTGGTTACACTTTAAAGTTATACTTACCCAAAGTTTCCTTCATTCCTAATGAACTGGAGGGCTGACTAACACCAACTAATGAAGTGGGGGGCTGGAAAACACTGAATAATAGACAGGAAGGCTGACTAACACTAGTTAATGAGCTGGAGGGCTGACTTACAATTGCTAACCATCTGAATGGTTAGCAATGACTTACAATTGCTAACCATTAATGAACTGAATGGCTGATGACACTGGCTAGTGAACTGGAGGGCTGACTGGTAAATGATCTTAAGGAGGAGTTTCCTGTTCCTGGCCCATGTTAGAGCTAGAGGTGTAGGCTGTGCCTTTCAAACATGTAACTTACTAATAACTTCTGTGGCAGCCCAAATTTTTCATTGGAGGCTAGCCCGGGGGGCATTTGTCCCTTAGCCTACTGGGTCAGTCCTCCCCTGGAATCAGGTACATACTGTACAAAAAGCACTGGTGAACTATATCCAGTAATAAAAAAGTTCTCAGGATGATATGAATAAAACTATAGAATAATCCTATAGTTTATTAAAAGAATTTAATATTGCCATTACTATTTAATAACCCCAGTGGTAACTATAATTTATTTCTTTAAAAGAAAGTCCCTTATACTTGCCTGTTAATAATAAGCAGAACAAAGGACAAACTTCAGAGGTTTAGTCATTAAGGCCTGGTACAGCTCTGGATCAATATATTGTAGCATATAAGTAGCACAGACAATATTTCACCCTGTCCAGTTACTCAGATTATTTTGCATATCAAAATATGAACATTCAGACGTGATTTACCAGCGAGACACTATTGGCCAATTTTGCAGAAAAGAAAAAAAACCAGTCTGCTTCTTACTACTTACTACTAATGACCGCTGGGCAACCTAGTCAAATTATCGGATTTGTGTACAGGTAAGGTATACAGGAGTTTTCTCTCTTACTTGACGTTTCCAATGTCACATGTAATGTTTAGTCTTTATGATTTACTAAAACATAAAATTAAATTTAAGGGAATGGAGCAGCCATGGAACTGCAGGTGAGAATGGAGGGTGTTTAAAAACTGCTGTTCGTGGAGACTGTGGAAGGGGATTTTGGGACTTCTTACCTCCCGGGCCCCCCCGGCAGTCACCGGCCAAGGCCATCCAGGCCTAGTAGTTATGCCACTGCAATGGAAAGGATACATAAGAGGCTGGCTGTCTCGGACTGCCAAGCTTGGATAATTAGAAGGCATGACTTGGGACGCAACCATTTGTGTAATTGGAATGGCAGCTATTAGCTGGATTTAAAATGTCACACAGAAAAGGGCACAATCAGAACATGTGCAGCTAGCGCTAATACCGTCTTAAAGTCACACTAACCAGTGGTAAATAGTTTAGTGGGACTTTAAGACTGGTAAAATGTGATTTTTTTTTTTTTTGCTGAGTGTTTTTTTCTCAAAGGGCAGCAAGAAGGAGCATGAATGGTCACAATAACTTGCTGATGTCTGTGTAATTGTCAATTTTATTAAACTGTTCAGCCATACTGGACATTAATCACACATGTGGGCATTTGGTCAGGTGTCATTGGCCGTTCGACCCTACGGATAGGCAAATGATGCCCCACCGAGCTGTCGCACATGTACAATTTACATCCAGTACAGCCGTTCGCTTATCTGTCGGCAGTTGTGTATGCAAGTCGCATATGTGTACCAGCCTTATCACATCTCATAGAGAACAGTGCCCTTCATTCTAACCTTTAAATATGCGGTTTGTCTACAGCCTTCAATGCGGTTCAATTTTGTTCGGTCACTGTGCAATGTCTTCCTTTCAGATCAAAAAAAACCGCAACAACTGTTTAAAAACAAGAGCTAAAGATCACAAGAGGACACAGTGAGCCTGTGTGATTCATAGCTGATATGAACAAAGGGGAAAAAACAAAGAGGAGATGGTGTTAATAACACACAAGCGTCCGATACATCAGCTCCTGCAGTATTCAGAAGGTGACCTGAGAAAGCTGTAGTAATCCTGTGTGTCAGGATGAATGTATGAGGCCAATTTATCTGACCCCGCTGCCTTCCAAATGGCTGGGTAACAAACACAATCCATTTGGTTTATTAGCTCTACGCGGTGTCAGCCGTGATAATACAAGCGCCGCGTTTACCTTATCAATCTAATAGGGATGAGGCGACGGGAGAAACTTGGCCAATAATTGTCATTTTGGTGTCACTACTGCACAGATTTGCTCTGTATACATTTCCTGACCTGAGTTATTCAATGCTGACTTACATCCCATCTAAAAGCTAATTATCTCACAGGCTCTGGCAGAAGATCCGTATTAGAGTGTTAAACAGGAATGTTTATTCTTCTTCTGTCTCTTCTATAAGGTTCGTGTAAGAATGAGATTTCGTGCTTCCAATCCTGACATCTAATTTAATTACAAGACAAATTATTAATAGGTCAGCACATGATTACTATCTATCCATCTATCTATATATATAAATATAGATGTCTATTAAGATGATATAAAGCCTTTTTGCATTCATATTATGGTGTGCGGCTCCTTTTCTATCTCACATTGTATATATATATATATATATATATATATATATACACTGTATATACACACACACACAATGTTTGGTTATCTCACGGTTCCGTGTAAAAAGCTGGATGTATTCTAAGAGCCACAAGGACACGCTCCTCTAATCAGCAAACTGTCATTGTGGCGTCTCTCCTACTTAGAAAGATTCTGTACAGCAAGGAATGTGACTCTAATACATCTATTATACAGCTTAGAAAATGCTAGAAAACACTAGTGCTGTGTTTTTCACTGTTAGGAATCATCATTGGCCCCAAAGGATAACGTAGGCAAAACACAATATTATTTTCCTAATGTACCCAATAAATAGAGAAAATAAAGCCACCTCCACCCAAACAGACTCTTTTCATCTCCTAAATACCCATATATTACTCACACTTAAATAGGAACCGTGGTCTCCACACAAGTGGCCTAATGACTACAGGAGCTTCTAGCTTTAGTCTATCCAAAGTTACAGCAGTATAAAGGTTTTTTTCTTGTTAGTACTGTGATCTGTGACATCATCAGAATTTTGGGGGCTGCCTCCTAGTTTATGGTTGGAGCATGCCCACTGCTGGGAAAGAGCATCACCAGCTGCATCATAAGTCCCAGCCCCAGACTTCTAAATCATATTTAAAGCTAGCCACAAGCCAGAAAATAAAACGTGTTTTTCCCCAAAGTGCCTATAGGTAGAGTATAGGATAGGGAATGGTTGCAGGTCTGTAAATAGCTTCAGAAAAGATTGGTTTTGGGGCGGGGGACTTCTTACACAGAACATCGTGTGATTGTCTCAGAGACTCAGAGACAAGACAGACCAGGAACTGTAACTACAAGCCTATTACCAAGGAAGCTAGAGACATCCTCTAAGGCTTGTTTGAAAGGTATGAATGATCTCTGTTACATAGAGATGGACACAAAACTGAACTCGAACCCGAGTTTGAGCCAAACTTTATGAGTTCAGATGAACTCGAACTATTCGAACTAGTTCAGGTTCAAACTAGTTAGCTTTTTTGCACTTGCGGCTGTATTTTCGATAACTATTGAATTTACGGACTGTTCACTGACCCTAGAATGTATCATTCGCTAACCCTCGAAAGTATCGTTCGTTTTCGGTAACCCTTGGAAGTATCATTCGTTTTTGGTAACCCTCAAATGTATGGATTGTTTTCACTTACGCTCAAAAGTATCATTCATTAACCCTAGAAAGTAACGTTTGTTTTCAGTAATCCTCGAAAGTATTGTTCGATTACGATAATCCTTGAATTAATCGTTCTATTTTCACTAACCCTCGAAAGTATCCTTTGGTAACCCTCGAATTGCCCATAACCCTCGAATGTAGCTCGAGCGAAACCCCACAATTGCCCACTCGTGTTTAAGAAGTGTTTTAACAAGTTTTGGTGATAGTGACATGTTCTACAGCCATATACAGTAAGTTACCGGTAAGTGAATAGAGGGACTATAGGCAAACTTTGGTCTATATGGTTAGATGAGACATGATAATATATAACAGTGTATATATGAGATGTTAAAAGGAAATTGTAACTATTTACTGAGCCTCGATGATTCAGAATACTGTAATTGTGAATCCCTTGAGACCAAATATTCAAGATTATATATACTATACCCTTTTGATACAATATGACTTTGTAATACTTCCCTGGTATCTTCCAGAATATCCCATAGATGTATATATCGCAAACACTTTCCTTTGCCCACCTTATCGATTATATTTTCAGTTTAGTTTTCCTTGGTTTATTAAGTTTACCAAGATACTTGATACAAAAATGCAAATGTGTAATAACAGATAATACTAATTCAATTTTATGATATAGAAAGTTTGCTATATGATGTTCTTATATAAATATCTAATTGCTTAATAAAATTTAAAAAAAAGTTTAAAAAAAACAGTATTGTTTACTCCTAAATAAGAAAGGATTACCTTGTACATCGGAATTCAGGAGAAGGGTGGAGAATAGAGGGTTTCATTTCAATGGTGTTTTCTTATAATTTGGAAAAAGTTTTCAGAGTGAAAATTTAACATTATATTGTAGTCAATTGGAAGGAAAATGTTAGAAATGCCCTTTATTTCACAGCAAAACAGCATATTATTATTATTATTATTATTATTGTGGGTTTATATAGCGCCAACATTTTCCATAGCGCCTTACAAGTACATGTTTTACATACACATCAGGCCCTGCCCCGAAGAGCTTACAATCTAAGCACATTTATTTGACACATGCATCCTATCGGTATTTCTTTATGATTGTGGGGGAAAACAGAGTGCCCAGAGGAAACCCACACAAGCACGGGGAGAACATACAAACTCCTTGCAGATGTGTACAAGGGTGGATTTGAACTCAGGACTTCAGCGCTGCAAGGCATCCGTGCTAACCACCCTTTATTTCACAAGCTGAGAGCATTTTAAACATGGTCAAATCACACAGGTAGCTGGGAAATGGTTTCTAAAAATATTATATTTGTCTGCTAAGCCACCAAAGCTAACACAAAGAAAGCAGGTACATTTTGAGACTTTTAGCCTCATTTACCGATGCGCTCTTTTTTTTTTTGACATCTTCGCTATCGGTTAGCTTGACGTTAACTTTTTCCTTGCGCCGGCTGCATGGGAATCAGAAAAAAAACCCATATAGCCCACAGTCGTGATTCAATATCGCGTTTGCACTACTTTTAGCGCTGGATTTTAAAAATCTTGATGTGAGCAAATCCCTTTTCCGGATTTACCCACAGTCGCAAACGTGACATTGAATCGCGTTCTGTAGATTTACCCAGAGAGATAGCGTATCTGGGTAAATGGCCCTGTTTATCTTTTACTGGGAACAGAATGAAAGCAGAGAAATAAAAAGAAACTACAGTAAAATCAGCTGACTATTGTTTTGTTACTGGTAGGCCGCAATTCACATGGATGGAAAATAAACTGCAGGGTAACAAGCAGTGTTATCAGGGACATCATGTTGGTGTGAAAATATGTGCATAAAGACAGTAAATACTGGGGTCAGGGGCATAACATGCTCACAAGACTCTTTGAAGACTACGGTACACAGGCTATGAGTTGTACTAGAAATAACATGGAATCCTTCTTGGTTATAGAATCTATTTGTGACATTACATAAATACAACTCACTAGAGAATCTTACACAAATACACCTTACAGTGTATTTGTGTTTTGGGTAGAAAAATTTGTTTGATTTTATAAAAGGCATTATTTTGGTGCGAAAATCTGTGATAGCTTGCCAATGAAAATGTGAATAACCTCTAGTGGAGCAAATACATGCTTTAATTACTTGCAGGTTTTCACATTTTACCAGTGTGGATCACAGAAAAAATGTAAATCTGCTCATGCTCGTGAGTTATCTGTTCCTCCATCAGAGCAGTCATGCAACTTCTGGGTGACCAGCCAGTGGCCTCTCTCTAAACAACATTAAGCAGTCAAAAAACTACCGTAGTTCAAATTTGCTGGTAAGGAGAGAACATTACTTAGGAAATCCAGAAACCTTTAGAATTAGAGATGATTCTTCCAACATCCTGTTCATTTCAGAGGTGAGACTTATATTATCTGCCAGTTAGTAATTATAGAATCCATTCGGACTCATTTATAATTTAGTTTTAATTATCCTTTAATTTTCCTTGTAATTCACAAGTGCTGCAGCCTAACTTAAACACTTTGCACTGTTTAGATCCTGATTTTTTTCCCATTACTAATCTCCAACTCCTGCTTGAGTGTTACAAAGTAGGATCTTCACCAAAATGGATAGAGACTACCAAATGAGCTACAAGGTGGATTAGTGCTGAGAGCAAACACCTCCTGCACTGCAACCCTCCCCAGCACCCCTGCAGGCTCCTTTCTTTTGTGGGTTTCCTTGTAGAAGCAGAATGTTGTCATTTATAGTATAGATGTCCTCAAATGTTTTTATTAAAAGAGATATTTAGATCCTCTCGGCTCTTCTTCATCCTGGAAGCATCTTTATATTTAAAGCTGTAAAATATCTCAGTGAATCCATGGCTTTATCAAACTAAAATGGTCACTCTTTTCCGCATGACTCCGTTATAGCTTTTTACTTCACTACTGTTATTGTGTTATAATTCCTGCAATAAAAATACAAGTATTAAGAAACTCATTGTTCTTTCATTGCATTATTCTTTCTTGTAAATCTCACTTGATGTCTTTATTTTCTTCTTTGAACAATAGATGTGCTGCTTCAAATAAAAATATAGCAGGATACTAAAACCCGCTGACATTTTATTTATAAACCCCGAGCAACGAGATTCTTATTTATTTCCTCCATCTAAGCTTCTTTTCTCTTATAGTTTATAGAAGTGTAATCTTTTCCTGGCTGCTCACCCAATTTCATTATGAATTTTCAAAGAATTGCATCCAGAGAGCAAGAAATATATATACATAGACTAAATGGATTCATTGCTATTTTTCATCTGTATTATGAAAGGAGGGGGGAAAGTCTATCTATCTATCTATCTATCTATCTATCTGTCTGTCTATCTATCTGTCTGTCTGTCTGTCTGTCTGTCTGTCTGCCGATCGGTCTGTCTGTCTGTCTGCCTGCCTGCCTATCTATTGATCTATCGATCTATCGATCTGCTAAATATCTATTCTATCTATATCTATCTATCATCTACCTATTAGTCTATCAACTATCTACCTTTCTATCATCTATCTATCTTTCTATCAATCTGTCTATCTATCTTTCCACCCAATCAATGGTAAATCTGTAATACTCGATTGTAGGCTACATTTCCTATAAAATGCTATAAAAGGGGAGTTGCTGCACCAAGTGATTGAAAAATTGTTAGTACCCAACCCCTATAGGAGCATGGTTTACATTTTGCCCATGGTGGCCAATTGTGTGGAGTTATCCTTCAAGAGTAGACTGTTCTACCTGCAATGCAGAGGCCATCCCTTTAAGTTTTTAACTTAGCATGGTAGAAGATATTTGAATGTGACCCCAGCACAAGTTTGCACTTTCTTTCTTTCTTTGGTATCACATGAATTGATTTTTCTATCACACAGTTTCCTTTAACTGGTATTACCAAAATGTTTAGTTATGGTTAAGTGGAATCAAAAAGCCTAGAAAGCTTTACAGTCTCTCAAATCTGCTCTGTGTAAGCAGACATTCTTGTTAACACTTCAATTTCTGGAACAGATGAAACATATCTTGAATTGGGGGCATTTCCAATTGTGAGGAGCACCTTTATTTAACCAGTCAGGTCAACAACACTATGAACCAGGCTACATGGCTCCTAGCATTGGTAGATTTGTTTTTCTAAACCTGACAAAGAGTAAGAAGACCATATCCTAGGTATATACAATATAATAATAAATTGGTGTTACATAATGAGAGATCAGGCGCTGATTTATGGTAAATATGGATTTGTTTATACAGCACAAAATGCTTGATTTTGTCTAGCAAACCACTGGTTAAAGTGCAAGTGCATTACAATGTTACCAATCAAAAATATAAATTGTATTGTGTAATGACTGATAGTCACCTATCTCCCTGACACTGGTCCTTCCAAGATGGCAGTCTATTGACAGCCTATGTATCAGGGTTTTGCCTGATTATAGGATTACCTTACCTAGTCTAGCATCCTTGGAATGTACTTGTGTCTTCTATTGGATTTCTCAACTCTTGACTCTTGGCTTTGGATTACTACAATCTGCTTTTTCCTGCCTACCCTGGACCTTTGACTCTTGTTTATTGGAGTCTGTATCTTGCTGCCAGACCTTGACCCCAGGCATTTCACAATTTGATTTTGATTTAAGCTGTCTGCCTTGACCATTTGGCCCGAAACACCCAAAACGCGTCAGGCTGTGTTGTTTGTTACAATGTTACTTCCAAGCCAATAAAGAAGTTTTTATGTATGCTGAGTGAGTCTTTGAAGCAACAACAACGTTCCAGTGCGCTCTACCTGAATGCTTTATACACGGACAGTCTTTGAGTTCGGAGTCATTGCGAAGGACCCGCGGCAGACGCACCTGGGTCAACCACGAGGAAGAGTGAGCACTGTTTAACTGTTGCCAGTGTCTCACTAAGTGTGTACATTTACATTTTTGGTTGGTGACAGTTGCAGCGAAGGGTCTGGGGTATACTTACACCCGGACCACCTATAACACTTAGTAAGTTACTTGTTTGTATGTAACAACAAGCATTTTTTTAGGATGGGATATATATATTAGTGTGTAATTGGTAACACATGAAAGTCTATTTTTGACTTACATTACACACACCCCTAAATTCTAAATATCCTGTAAGGAAAAGATTATTCCCCTCTATCACTCTATGCACAGGTCTATATATCTAAACAATACTTCCTATACAGTAGCACAAATTCCAAAGCAAGGTAAATGATTTTAAATAATTTATTAAAAGTACAAAAGTACAAGAGTGCATAAAAAGAAAAATGCTATAGTAAAAAATTGAGCATTAAAACTAGCACACAGTTAAGAGTAACTGGTATAAAGAAGAGAAAACTTAGAGTAAATGGCATCTTTTAGTCCATGAGCAAAGTCCATGAAAGTTTGGTAATCCAATATGGGGGGGAAAGTCCAATATGATAGTCTAGAATGGAAGCCAATTGACAGTCCTCCTAATTGGCTAGTAATGTTCCTTGTCTTGATGTTAAAATGGCAAACTCTTGCTTTCTGCCTGGAACCATATTTTATGCCCTCTCCTGAATAGGGAAGTGGTTTGGTCCCTAGGGGGTGGGTTTGTTCCCTCCCTGGTAGGTGTATCCTGCTTTTTTGCTTTTTGGAGGAAACCTTTTATGCTCTATTTTCCCTCTAGTCCATACTACGTGGACCATACACCTCACATACAAAATATTAACGGTTTTGTGAATTACTAATTTTATACAATCCGAAGATACCAAACGTGATATATGTATGGTTTTGTATGACCAAGAAATAAAATATCTTAAGTTCCCTTTGTGATATCAACCTATAACATATATGTGCAGATGCACCTTGATTCCAGCATTAGCTGACATTATTTCCGGGAAATATTACATAAATCTTTCCCGTCAATTATAATGAAATATGAATTGATTGTGAAATAACATTTGTTTTAAAGTTGTAGTCCCCCTGCTACTATTGCACGTGCCAGTCTGGGGTGCTGCAGTTGCTGCATGATTTTTAACAGATATTGTCTTTGAGGCAGATACCCTGCTGGGCTAGATCCTCTGTAATGAGAGATATTGAGATGGGGGAAGAGCACTATCTTTTACAGATCAGAGGTTTTATTAACCATATGAGTACCTCTGGGTTGAAATAGATGGGACCTGCCATATTGGTTGACAATGCCAATAAAGTGAGATCAAATGAAAATGAATGCTGCATTATACAGTATATATTACCTATGGGAGTTTAAATGCCACTCACTTGATCTTCATGACATTTGCTCCTTGATCTTAACCACTACTTGGCATTTAATATGTACCAACCCTTAGATATTGGTACCAACATTTTGAGGCACACCACTGGCTCTCTTAAGGCCCACCAGTGTATTTCTGGCACATCCTTCAATCTCTTTTATAGAGAACCCCACACAGCAGTAGACTCTGGTGGGCCTAGGAGAGGTTTCAGACAGGTTATAGAGCCAAACACAAGAAACTCTTTAACATCTTAAATTTAGAACTTGTTACATAAAACTGATTACACTCTAGCTATTAAAAACAATCCCGTTCACACAAACAGTCCTCTTGATTATTGTTCTGAAATACAGACATGTTTCCATCCAGTGGATTTTGTATTTGAGGGGGGGGGCATAGTCATAATACAATGGCAGCAATAAGAGGCAGTTTAAAATAAAGATCAAATAGGAGCATTATAAGGGTTATTACAGAAAACATCTTATAAAGGAATATAAATATGAAACACAATAATGCATGACTGATGATTGTCATGTATAAGTGCATTGTGTACAATCTGTCAGTGTGTACCTGCGGCATACATTACAAAAGTAAAAACCCTACATCACTCTGCATTAGCTGTTATTGTGCTTGTAGTTTCTGACAAGCTCAGGTGGTAACAAGTCAGAACGTGGCATCAGTCCCCTGGCAGATATATCTTACCTAAAGGCACAAAATCTGCCAGAAATAACATTGGCTTAATTAACTTGAAAAGAAGAAATGTTTCTTTCTGACACATTGCTTTGAACAAGAACGATCCGAACAGCATTAACAGAAGTCACTATTATGGTTATGGGAAAGGATTTCAACAAACTCACAGAGGCTATTTACACAAGGATCAATATTTCTTCCTGACCGACCACCTGGTGTGATATTTTGATTGGTTGGGATGAAATATCCCTTTTTAGAATGATTTCGCTCAAATCTTTAAAAATAAGATAGAATGGAAATGTTGAAAATGTTTGGACAATCTATTTTAACATACAGGAGCAGACTGATGGGATGAAATATTGTCTGTATGCTTCTCTTTTCTACCCACAGACCCATAACATCTGTAAAGAAGATTGAGAGCAGAATATATTTTGCTTTTTCTTTCTATAAATTTCTACCTGGGTTGTTGATGAAAAATAACTTTTGCAACGAGAACAATGAAGAACCAAGATCTGAAATTTTTGCAACTCCAGTTATTATCAAGTCAAAGGTCCTGGCAACTCACTACAATTTGAATTTACCATTGGGTACTTAATTAGCGCAACATAGAAAAATACCAGTTCATTAGTAGATTCTATAGTTCCTAACTCATTTCAGCGTGTACACCATGAGTCAACTTTTTAGGGATCGTAGAATCCATTATGGAACTCCTGGTTCCACTTTCAAAATTCCAGAATTCAATGGAAAAAAAATGGAATGGAAAAAGGTTTTGATGTTGACATTTCCTAGTTTAAAGGGCATGTTCAGCCTAAAAAACTTTTATATAAATGAACAGCAAACCCCCAAACCCCAGTTTTGCATTATACTTAATTCCCAAAGATGCCCCTAAAGTGACTTACCGGGCCTGGTCCCTTGTCGCTCTGCTGCGCTACTCCACTGCTTTATGGCACTTCTTCCTGGTTGCAGCTGTCAATCAAGGTGCAATGTGATGTCACACCCAATTACCTGACAGCCACGACCAGGAAGTGCCTCACTGCTCTTGTTCTTGTTCAAAACGAGCACAAAACAGGAGCAGGGGGTGGCACCCAGGTGGTGAGGGACCAGGTCAGGTAAGTCACTTCAGGGGCATCTTTGGAAATTATGTATAATGTGAAACTTGGGTTTTGGGGGTTTCTGTGCATTTATATAATAAGTTTTTTTAGGCTGGACATGCCCTTTAAGCGCAGAAATTCTATTTAGGGGCTAAGCCAAAGTTATTTGCCAATCCACTGCGTGTTCATTCATCTCTAGAATCCAGGAAAGAACTGGTCCAGTAGGTGCCCTTTGGGCCTTGATCATTGGTGTGATATTACGCTACATGGCCACACTTGGTCAAACTTTCTTGCTAATTGCCCATTTAAAGTGAATACTCTCTGGCTGCTACTTTGTACCTTGGCTTTCAGTGATTTTGTGTACAGTCAGATTTCATCATGTACTGTACCTGGATGGGGGTGGGAAATTCAAACTCCTGCCCACTGATACTATCGATATTTTCCAATAGTATGTGCATATTTGCATGCAATAATAGCCTACTTTCATACTCAACCCACCATGAAAATACCATGTCAATGTGCCCACAAGTCCAAAAGGTTGCAGTCCTCCCCATGATAGAATCCATTCCCACTAATTTATGTTTTAGCTTTAGTTCTCCTTTACCTTTAAGTTTTCTTAACCGGTATTAGGTAATAAAGCTCTGTATCCTGTATCCTGCAGGTCTTGGGCAGTAAAATTATTGTTAAAAAAATCCAAATAGAAATTTCCATCAAGAAAAGTGAGAACAATAATAACGTAAAATGAAATTTGCACATCATTTAAATCAAATGTCTTTTAGTCCTAATAACCCCACACAAAGACACTGAAATATAAACAAATTTATATAATGCCACCGTTCCATAACCAGCCTTTTCCATATGGGGAGGCTACTTACTGCAGCCTACTCCAAACATGGAAGGTACTTCTCCCTACAATCTCCGTCAGAAGGAAGCAGGTAGCATGTGTTTCTCATCTAACCTCAGGGGGGGAGATTTGGCCTTTCCTCTCACTGCTGCTGCTTTCCATTATCTTCTTTCATCTCCTAATGTTTAGGGACAGGTGTGATGGGCTTCAAAAGAGCGTAATCATATTTTAAATGGAAGCGAATCGCAAGCATTAGATGTAAATTACCTGAGAATAGAAGGACAATCACTATCGGTTAGGGGCTGACACCTCTCCTCCCCAAAGCTTTTCCCAAACGCCACAACTTGTTTATCTGGCTGCTCCTGAAAGCTTCTAATTATATGTCGTGCAACTGCGACCTCCTGAAAATATTGCAAAGAGGCAGATACGCTGTTTATTCTACCTCAAATTCTGGAATCAACATATGCAAGTTCACAGAGAGGAAACAAAATGAAGCTGTACTTTTGTCAAATTAGAAAACAGTGAGGTGAAGAGTAAAATTAGCCATACACATGGCCTGTACCCAATAAGGCCGAGCACACTCTGTGGTGCATCCTAGCGCAGTATGCATTTCTGGTGCGCTGCTGCGGATTGCCGTTCACGTGCTCTGCCATTGCGAAATGTGCTTGCAGAATGTCCATTTAGTTTTCTCTTCAGTCTTTATTACTTTTTGAGGAGATGTGATATTAACAACATTATTGAGATATCTGCAGGAAAACACAGTGAAACCTGCTGAAACCTTAAAAAGACCCCATAGAGAGTGTCACATCATTTGGATTTGAGGTTTATCTTTTAATTATTTTATACTTTATTTTTATTATGGTTTAAAGCTGAGTTAACCTTTACCCAATGAAGTGTCACAAGTATTTTGACACATAGAACGGTGGCTCAGTAGTTAGCACTGATACCTTGCAGCGCTGAGGTGCCGAGTTCGATTCCACCCTTGGACACATCTGCAAGGAGTTTATATGTTCTCCCCGTGCTTGCGTGGGTTTCCTCCGGGCACTCCGGTTTCCCCACAATCATAAAGACATACTGATAGGTTGTATGTGTACATAAAGTGATTAGATTGTAAGCTCTTCGAGCCAGGGCCTGATGTGAATTGAGTAAATAATTGTAAAGCACTGCGGAATATGTAGCACTATATAAGAAATAAAATACATACATACATTTTGACTGGAACTGCCAGTAAGTAAATTTATTGAATCTATGTTTATATATCAGTGCTAAATCTTGATAGCAACTAGAGATCGTGGATCCAAACCCATTCCCAAAGCAGATTTCCAAGATCCGTGAATTATGCGGATTTTCCGGAATTCCCCATTCCAGATTTTTCAAAACCACGTTCAAAATTTTTAGAAAATTCCCCAGAAATTTAAAAATTTTTCAATTTCATAAATTTCAGAAATACTAAACGGAATGTCAAAACAGGAATTCCATGAAGTTTCTGGTACTGAACGGTGTTTTTAAAAGATTTTGGCCATTGATACGTGTTCCCCAAAACATTTCCCAGGTCCCTGAGCCATCTACAGTAAGTTACCATTGCTATTTAAATCTCTATTTTAGGCATGAGTTTTTGGATTTTTCTTCCTCATTTACTCTCATAGTTCTACTCGCAGATTTTACAATTTTTAAAAAAAATCCGTAAATCATTGAGCGGAACAGATTTTTCTGAAGTTCCGCCATCTCTACTAGCAACACAAATAACATAAGATCTCCCTTTAACCATCCCCCTCAAACACCCACACCTGTATACTCCAGAGTGGATATATTTCTAATATGTAAACCTTGAGTGAATTCAGCCACATCCCTCTAATACTATTGGCACTGGAAGATTTCTGTTTTACTATACAACACAACCATTCCTCCTGAAGTTTCTAATTTTACCCCACCACAGTTGCCTTATTTAATCACAAAGTGCAGTGTTCCTTGTTTTTTAACACAACCTGCACCTGAAATATCTCCAGGCTGCTTTAAACAAGGTCACAATGTTGTACTACACACTCCGGAGGGAGGAAACTGAATCACTGAAGTGCTTAAGTTGTCTTAATCACAACACAAATGAGAGCCGACAGATCAGTCTCACAAGGCCTAGTTTAGTAATACTGTTTGATCAAACGGCGCAGTCCCATTTAGGAGCAAATTGAACTAATGACAGTTATTTCCAAACTTACAAGAGCATGTTTTTCATTTCATTTTTAACTCCTCTGTTTCTCATCCTCCTGTAGTCTCCAATGACTATGCAAGACATAACATTTGAAGGCAAATATACATTATTAGTAATAGCAAAGCCACCCACCATTTTTCCTAACCATGGGTTTACAGTCATTATTTGTACAGACCTCTGCAAAAAAAATTTGTGTTAAGTTGTTTCTCAGTATTACCTTTAAAAAAATATAACAATGGACAAGAAGGAAATGTGGAAGGTAAGAGAAGAGTGTGGCTTCCAAACAAATTATAAGTAGATGTTTAAAAAAAGCATCTAGTAGAAGGAGCTGATGACATCACTGCAGTGACATCATAGTCCCTCACTCCATTTATTGATGTATCTAGTCTCACTTCAGTGCACACTGAAATGTTATAATATAATATAATGAATGGCACGTCCAGACGGCGCCTGTCCCGTCTTTTTCCGGCTCCCACACTTGCAGGCAGTAGACAATAAATATGAAAAGAGTAAGGAGGCATCTGCGCAGGTTGCTCACTGCTGTAATGTGTTTAATGCGACATGTTTCGGGTCCAAACTGACTCTTTCTCAAGCCTAGCAGTGAGCAACCTGCGTAGACACTGCCTTGTTCTTTTGATATTTATTGCACACTGAAATGTTATAGCTTTTACTTCTAATGCAAATAATGGGATGATGTATTTACATTGGACTATAAGACTTTACAATATATTTTATATATTAACACACTCCTATGTAATAACAAAAAGGTTACGTCTTACCTAACCGCAATCCCTTGATTCCTTAAAATCCCTCGCGATACTTACAGCATCAGGTAAGATGTCATTTTTTGGGTTCTGCATTGGCCTGTACACCTAAGTAGTTTAGGCGTTAAGATTGGCGCCAAATTGTTGCCCTAATCTCAACAAAGCCTTTACTACATAGGCTACACTGTGCTATTTCCACACAAAAAATTGAAAATAGTGCGGCCTGCACGAAATAAGTGCACTAATCAAGAGGAAACATGGCCGATATAGCATCGCCCCATCAGGATCTAAAGTACCTAACTACTAAACATGGTGATAATCAGTTTGGGTTTATTTGACTGATGTTCACTTGGTTAGTTCAAGGAAGATGATCTTCTTGTTCCAGGTGGCACAAATTCATAGGGTGGCAAATTGATACTGTAAATGTAAGAAGCATTTCCCATGGTGCCTAGAAAACTGTGAGATAGATGGATGAATTAAATGAATCGGGAAGCATAATAGCTTATATTTACCCCTAGATCCAGGCTTGGCTTATATAATGTACCAGACAGTAGCTTTCATTTATGTAAACATATCTCCCATTGGTATCATTGGTAATTATAGTTGCTGTTGAGCTACATTTTGCTCTGACCATATTTTATCCAGTCATATTATATAATAATACACCTTGGTCACCCCCTAGGTATGGCTGACAACATGCACACAATTATATCCTTGTGACCATTTATTTCCTTGAAAAAAGGAGTGTTCATTCAGCTATTGTATTAACTGTGAACAGAAGTATAATATTGGTCCCTTCGAAGGGCAGTGATTGGGCTATGGTTCCCTTAGGATGGAATGTAACAAATGGTGCCACAGGATGTAGCAAGGATGTTTAGGTCATTGTCTCTTTTTGTGCAGTTAAGATCTCATGTTTTAGGACAGAGCACTGTGTTCCAGACATAGTGAACCCTCAATTATTGCTTAGTGCTTTATGCTACTGTATGTTTTTTTCTCTTCTGTTTTGTGTACAATCTGCAGTTGTTGTCTGATTCCTCTTGGGTGTGTATGTGATTCCTACACAACACACAGGGGTTTTGCGGTGCCTGGCTGTAGGGTGTTATTAACCCTCCTAGTGTAGGGCAATGCAGAGAAAGTCATCTGGTTGCAGCATGGTACTTTTGGAGGACATTTTAGCTTATAGCAGTTTATCCCAAAGGCTGTCAGGCCCGCAATGTGTAAGCTTCCACTAGTGCGATTAATCATCTCAAGACGTAAAGGAATAGCAGCTTCAAGAAGCCAGAGAACAAGGCAGGCGGCCTGTCAGAGGCTGATTAAGATATGTGGGTAAATATGATTAATAAGGCTGAACGGGCGGGGTGTGCAGTAAACAAGAAATAACCAGATGGCAAATGGTTTTCCTCCGAACCGTGGAAAATAGTGAAAGGGAGATCATTCCATTAAAGAAAGATGCGTTCATATCAGATCCTAGGAGGGAACAGATGAGAGTTCATTTAAATCTCTACCGAATGAAATAGAGAAAGGAATACTGCGATAATCAACGGGATCCTCATTTTCATAGTCTTGAACTGATTTCCTAAACACTTCTAATTAAAGGAAAACTAAAAAGGAGGCTAAACTAAATAAGAGTTTAATAAAAGTTAAAAACTTAAACTTAACATAAGTTTAATTACCATAATTGTGTATGTCTGTTATCTATCTATCTATCTATCTATCTACCTGTCTGTCTGTCTGTCTGTCTGTCTGTCTGTCTGTCTGTCTGTCTGTCTGCCTGTCTATCTGTCTAGCTATCTTTCTATCTATTCTTCTATCATTTGTCTGTCTGTCTGTCTGTCTGTCTGTCTCTCTATCTGTCTCTCTATCTAGCTATCTTTCTATGTATTCTTCTATCTTTCTGTCTTTCTATCCTTCTATCATTTATCTTTCTATCTATCTTTCTATCCTTCTATCATTTATCTTTCTATCTCTCTATCCTTCTATCATTTATCTTTATATCCTTCTATCATTTATCTTTCTATCTATCTTTCTATCCTTCTATCATTTATCTTTCTATTCTTCTATCATTCATATTTTTATCCTTATATAATTTATCTTTCTGTCTGTCTCTCTGTCTATATATCTCACTGACTACTATCTATCTATCTATCTATCTATCTATCTATCTATCTATCTATCTATCTGTCTATCTGTCTATCTGGCTATCTGGCTATCTGGCTATCTTTCTAAAAACTTAAACTTAACATACGTTTAATTACCATAATTGTGTATGTCTGTTATCTATATATCTATTCTATCTATCTATCTATCTATCTATCTATCTACCTGTCTGTCTGTATGTCTGTCTGTCTGTCTGTCTATCTGTCTATCTGTCTAGCTATTCTTCTATCATTTATCTTTCTATCTGTCTTTCTGTCTGTCTCTCTATCTGTCTCTCTATCTAGCTATCTTTCTATGTATTCTTCTATCTTTTATCTTTCTATCTATCTTTCTATCATTCTATCATTTATCTTTCTATCTATCTTTCTGTCTTTCTATCATTTATCTATCGATCTCTCTATCCTTCTATCATGTATCTTTCTATCTCTTTATCTTTCTATCCTTCTATCATTTATCTTTCTATCTTTCTATCCTTCTATCATTTATCTTTCTAACTATCTTTCTATCCTTCTATCATTTATCTTTCTATCTATCTTTCTATCCTTCTATCATTTATCTTTCTATCTCTCTAATCCTTCTGTCATTTATCTTTCTATCCTTCTATCATTCTATCCTTCTATCATTTATCTTTCTATCCTTCTATCATTTATCTTTTTATCCTTCTATCATTTATCTTTCTATCTGTCTGTCTGTCTATATATCTCCCTGACTACTATCTGTCTATCTATCTATCTATCTATCTATCTATCTATCTATCTATCTATCTATCTATCTATCATGCAGGCCTGTGTACTGAGTTTATCACAGATGGACCATACAATCTATTTATCAGTAGATGTGGACATTTTTTTATTGCAGTACATTGCACAATTTTCTATACAGCTGGGGAAATAAATGATTAAATCAAACCTTTCTTTGAAGGATACATCAAATAAGTCTATCGTCTTTTATTCTGCTGTCAAATTTATTTATTCTAAAAAGCAAAAAACAAGACTTTAGAAGGCCAGATTAGTTATTTATCCCCCTTTTTATTTGGGGAAGAAATTTTAGGAAATAAAATGTGTTTGCAACATGTCCTTAGCCAGGAACACAGGTATGTATCTTTATGGAGATGGTATATACTGTAGAGCAGATTAAGCTCTAATTAACAAAGGACTGCCTTTAGGTTTAGCAGTAAATGGCATCAAGAATTCAAAAAGACCAGTGGAAAAAGAAGAGAATCCCTCTACTAGATAACATAGAATAAAGAATAAGCTCAGGAGCATGGCCCAGAGTGCAGAAATAGGTCCATTCTACTTAAAAGCAGCCTGATAACTTTTGCTACAGGCTATTTCTATATATTTTTTCCTACACATGTTACAATGAAAGCTGATGCTGATGACAACTATGCTTGTTATTTACTAGATACACAGAACCATTAACCGTAAAAAGTATTTTTAAACCCCAAATGCATGTACTATTATGTGAGCAGCAATGACAGCAGAATAGTAAGTTCTACTCATGTCTGAGCGGAAGGATTGGTAATTCCTACCTTCCAACATTGCACAAGCACAAAGAAAACTGCTTCTGCCAGGCTTCCTCAGTGCTTCAGCAGAAAAGATGAAAACTGTACATGCTAACGATCCAAAATGATATTAGGTAGTATAAATAAATCCTACATCTCTGCCGTAGGTACTTTTCATTAGAGATGGTCGAACTTACTGAAGTTCGTTTTGTTTCCGTAAAAGTTAAGAATCAAACTCATTAAAGTCAATGGGAGATAATAGTTCAAAAAGTTTGGATAAATAAAAGATAAAATATCAATAGTAATTTATGTAAATGGCTGTGGCACCTGGGAAATGGTCTGGGGAACATGTCACTATCACCAAAACTTGTGTAAACACTTCTTTCTTCAAGATTGGGCAACTGTCAGTTTTCCGCATGCTATATTTGAAGGTTACCAAAAATCGAACAATACATTTGAGAGTTACTGAATTTGAAGGCTACATTTGAGGGTTATCGAAAATCAAATATTATATTTGAGAGTTACCGAATGATATATTCGAGGGTTAAAGAAATTGAAGGCTACATTCAAGGGTTATTGAAAATCGAACATTACATTTGAGGGTTACCGAACGATACATTCGAGGGTTACCAAAATTGAGGGCTACATTCAAGGGTTACTGAATTCAACTATTACATTTGAAAATTATCCAATATAGCACACAAAATTTAGTTTTGCACAGAAAACATTTATATGCACAGATGGTTTAAAATTAGAAGGAACATTGATTACACTGTGGGTTCATCTGATGTCGGTGATAAGAATCCATTCCATGCCTAATCTTAAATGGAACTTTTACTCATATGTGGTGTAATGAATAACCCTAACAAAGGGACTGTGCAGTTACAATTATGTTCCAGGTTTTTTAGGTTACATACAGTTATTGTAAGATTGTATATTTCTATGCGGACAAACTTGCACTATAAATTGAAAGTTCAAGTCTAGGAACAGGCATAGTTTTAGGATGAATATATTTGGTCCCTAAATCCCTAGTGTTGATTTTAGTAATGGATCCTGCTTGCCTGGCTCTCTACTTTCAGATTAATAATTCAGACAATTTGGAAGTCTATAGATTTAACTGTGATGTCTACATCCAAAAACATGCTTTAAATCTTCAATATTCCTAGTGAAATCCTGCCTGGTTTACCTCCAACAAATAATGGAATGTGGTGAGCTCTGCCCATTTCATCATGGAAAACTGGTGCTGCCCACTATATTTTATGCCTTTTAGATTACCTCTAATTATTTGTAGTTAAAAGACTGTTTTTATCTGTGAAATAGATAAAACAAAATTTAAATTCTGATATAAAGAAAACATGCAACTGTATCTAATGCTTTTTATTTGGACAAATTGCTTGTCACCTAGAGGATGCACACAATAATAAGCGCTGTAGTTGGGCCACATACCCATCATCCTACAGCTGTCAGTTTAGTCGGTATTACTATTTGCAACAGTGCTGAGTTTTCCAGTGCGATGAGCATAGATGAATGTAAGATGAACCAGGGTATATAATCTTGCCTACACCTTGCTGCTTATTAACAAGTAAGCATAATGGTTTGCAAAAGCATCTGTTAAATGTTCAAACATGCTGAGTCTGTGAACATGTCTAGCCGGTTCCTTTTTTTTAACTCTAATTTACATAAAACTGTCATTGGATGATAATGCTTGTATGCTAATTGAACATTTAATTAGGTTTTGATTGAAGCACCAAAGGTAACCTACATAACAAAATACGGATTATCATTAGAATGGACAGGGGCAAAAAAAATAAATCAGCACTTCACCGTAAATGAGATCTCAGTTCCAGGATCTGTGAAAAGATCATGTAAAATGGTATCTCAGTATTAACTAGAAGAACCAACAACCAGAATGGCTGAGATTGTGTAGAAAATGATTGATGGCCATGACCCCGGCTATGTCAATCCAACAATACATGGGATAGCTGGTATCTCAAATCTGGGAGCACTGAAAAAAAGAAAAAAAACATTAAAATGTGTGATTTGTTGAGGAAGACTCTGCCACTGTCTCAGCACTGAGCCACTTCCTCTTTCTTTATGACCTCGTAAAGTCCCAGCCGAGAGGCCAATTTGGAAAACAAACGGCCTAGGGTTGACAGGTAATTAGATCCGGGGGACATATTACAAGGCTTTGAATATCAATGGACTCTGAACACTTTAGCACATCTTCAGCAGTATAAAAGCATAGCAGGTAATACTGAGCAACATTAACAATCTTCTCCAGGAAATATCTCCTCACCAAACAACCTGAATTTGTAGACTCAATTTTCCCGACGTGCTGAAGCTCCCTGTTCAGCACAATCTGAATACACGCTCTGTCTTTTATAAGACAAGGTTCAATTTAATGGGGTCCTTGAGGGTATGGTCTGATTAAGGTAAATGTATAGCCAGGCTTTTAAGAAAAGAGCAGAAAAATATAAACTAGGGAGCATAAACATATTAAGTAAAGGTATCTACAATCAATACTCTTCTATTTCATTTCTTACATGTAAGGTGTTTGTTTACTATATTTTATTACTACTGGAGATGAAATCACTTTTACAGCTCAGGATTCTAATACTCCCCGTTCATCAACCTTAGTGACAGGGACACTTGTTATCTAAATAATTGTGTTTATTCATGTAATTTCCCTCAAATCCTGAGGCCAAGAGTCTTATCAATGATGTGAATCAATCTTCTTGCCATGGGCCTTCAGGTAATGTCAACTAGACTGACTAGTTGTCCCCCAGACTTGGTCTTAGGGGCCCACCAGAGGACTAGATACTAGGGACCCACAAACAAAAAAAACAGAAGTTAAAGCTGACCCAGTTATAAATATTGTGGTAAGCGTGTTCAGGTTTACATGTATGTTTTACCTTTGTGACGATAGGAAAGAATTTGTAGCAACTTTGCATTCTAAATACAAAATAAGCTTGATATTCAAAGGCAGTTTAAATTCAGTGTTAAATTGCTCCAACATAGGCACAGCTTTGGCTCAACAACACATGGCCCATTTACTTTCATTCCATACACTACTATGCCCCATTCTTCTCTTCTGTTCTGTGTATCCCTTTTCTTGTTTAACTCTCCTATTCCTTTTCTCAGTTTAGCCTTTTCTATTTCTTATTATCTTTCTTTCCACCAAAAAGTTTAGTGTTTCTGTCTTTAATTTGATGGAAAGTCACAGACAACATGGTGAAATCTGCCTAAACTCCAGTGAAATTATTGCACGTGTCAAACTAAAATAATTTTTGATGGTTTGTAAATATAATTTTCACAAGATATGGTGAAAAGTGTTTTTTTTTTCTTTTTTTTTTTCCATTATCTTTCCTCATTATAAACAACAAAAACATGTCCCTTTAGTTTTAAAATCCAAACGATTAACAGAAGGTAAAACTACTTTTACCAGCCTTGATAATGAACCATGGGACACTGTAACATATTGTACTATATACTATTGTACTATATAATGCAAAATAGTATGTAAGTGGGCTGGCCATTGGGTATAACAATTTATATTTCTTCATTTATGATCTGTCATAAATTGCCAATTATACAAAGCCTTAACCTGAAATAGTTCATCATAACCAAACAGTTATAGCAAATCCCTTAGGAACGTTTACATACACAATTCATAATCACAGATACAGTACATTATCATAAACTAGATAGTTAATTTCCTTAGAGAATTTCCATGGACAACCTACAGTTAGAAAGTGAACAGTTTCAGCCTTTATTCAAAGTGTTCACAAAAAGGAAGGTTAATAAGAATTTAAGAATAAACTTGCAGACCTCTTGGGAAATTAACTATCAGGCTTATGATATATCTGTAACGATCCATAAGCAAGTGCTCCTAAGGGACCTATTATAACTACAGTATTTGGTATTCACACCACTATTTTTTGTTTCTTTTTTTTGGAGGGAATGGGGGGTTCTTTATATTATAAAGGCGGTCATAGAATAATAAAATGTGCCGCCAATACAGGATGTGGGGTTATCTATCTCTACGTTATTCTATACTAGGGATTAGTCTTTCCATAAGGCTGGATACACACAAGGGGACCATTTGTCGCTTGGCTGGGATAAATGATGGCAAAAACCACAACAGAGTTTTCTGCCTAACTGCTTGATAAAAGGAAATATCTGTTGATTGGTCCAAAAAATCTGACCGTGTGTACCCAGTCTAAAAGTTGGCTGCTTTGAGATTTTGCTGAAGATGGCCGTACTCACTGAAATCTGTTTCGCTTGCAGATTTGGGAATTTTCTAAAAAAATTAAGTTCCGCCTAAAAGTATGAATATCAATGGTAACTTACTAAAAATGGTTCAGTGACATGTGAATGGTTTAGGGAACACATATCAATGCCCAAAATCTTTAAAAAAAAATACTGTCCAGTACTGGAAACCTTATTCGCTTCCTGTTTTGACATTCCGACCTAGTATTTTCGAAATTTTGAGAAATTTTGAAAATGTTGTAAATTTCTGAAAATATCAAAAATTTGGCATTTTTAAAATTAGAAATTTCTCGATTGTTAGATAAATATCGGAAACAGTTATACGGTTCAAAAACAGCCATGTTCTGGCAGATCTGTGAAGTCGACTTCAGAACTGGGATCGGGTCAATATATAGATTTTGCAAGTTATAAAAGTGTACCTGCCTGATCTCAAATTTCTAGTACAATCATGTTGAACCTTGGCACTCCAGATGTTTAGAAACTACAACTGCCAGCATTAAATGAAGGAAAAAGAAATACCTGCAGAAATATCCTCTCTGTCCACCCTCCAAACCCTTCCCCTTACACCTCAGCCAGTCCCTGCACACACCCTGAAATTTTGGTAAAAATCGGTCCAGCCGTTAGTGTGCAGGAGTTCAAAATTCTATTCCCCCCCCATTCACCCCCACCCTAAAAAAAAATATTTTGTTAACCTTTTACTGGTAAAGGAGTACATGCATACAAAATTTGGTTGAAATCGGACCAACCATATAGATTTGTATAGCTTGTAAGCTAGGTAACCATAAGTCTGTGCAATGTCAGATACTCACCGTTACAGGTGGAATTTTGAAACGAAACCTGCTTAACTTTTGTAAGTAAGGTGCAATGAATGAGCCTGCCAAATTTAAGCCGTCTGCCTCCACGGCAAGTTGGAGAATTAGTGATGAGTGAGTGAGTGAGTGAGTGAGGGCTTTGCCTTTTATTAGTATAGATTTAAATGGTGAAAAGCTAATCCAATCAAATTAAAAAATACTATGTACAACATCCTAGCTACCACCAGTAATTAATATTATTTACAATCAGAAATCAAGAATTCATTATATTAATATACCGCTAGAGTTAATAAATAGGAGGAACATCAGAGATTATAAACTCATATAGACCATCAATAAAGTGCATTGTGCTTTGTATCTGGCTACACAGAGTTTTGAACAATCATCTGTCCCTGTCAGCTAGTGCTGGTGTAGAATGGAGGTTAGCAGCATGCCTTGGTTGCATTCCCCAAAAAACAATATAAATAAGTTGACTAAAAAGTACTTTAAGGTAGAAAGCTACACATTGTTGATTTATGAAGAACAGACAGAAATGGTCCATGGTCCATCAAGCTTCAAGAAATACCAATTGAAACTCTATAAATGGATGTTTCATTCACATCAGAGGTTTAACCAATTAAAGGACATGTAAACTGGAGCAAACAATTTTTTAACTAATCACACAGTAATTAGGATTAATTACCAATTAATTACCAATCTTAAATCTACTTTTTTTTTCCTTCTCTGACCTTCCTATCCCTTGATTTTATCTCTGGGAGTTTTACTTTTTAAAGGGGGCAGGACACAGCTAGTCAATAAAGAACTGTCAATCAAAAAACTGCCCCTCTACATGTACACGTAGAAACTATCCATTCTATAACAGAAAAAAGCTTATTTCTCTGTCACTGCATTAATGAATGAGCATTATCTGTTACTCTGTGCTCTTTCTGTGCAGATAAACCCTGTGTTACTGAAGTCTCAATGTAGCAATGTAGCTAAAGAAATCAATTACAAAGTCCCCCCACACATACATACACACACACACACACATACAGTACACACACACACACACACACACCTTCAAACTCCTACAGCTAAAAGAAAATCTTACATCATTCAAGCAGTGATTACAGCTCCCAGTGCTGCTTACCTTACCATGGCAAAGCAGTTTTACTATCACTTTCACTGTAACACAAAATCACTGGGTGAATGCTATTGGCTGTAGGGGGGTACAGATCACCTCCACTGCACATGCTCCACACTCAATCTGTGCCTCAGTTTTGGGAGGGGGTGGATACATAGAGAGGAGACATGCATGCTAACTAGGAGTGAGTTGAACAGGACATGAGAAGATCTAGTGACAGGGAGCACTGAGAGTAAAAAGGGATCAAGTTCCTGGCAGCACTAAAAATATAGAAATGGATAAAGTCCTTTTTTTCAGTTTAGTATCCCTTTAAAAATTCAATATTTTGGGCCAACCGACCAACATTTTAGTGTATCAGTCTCTGCCTTCAATTAGCCGTGCTGTAAAGGGGGAGTAACAATTCTATCTGCCTCTAACTGTAAACTCAAAGCTAGCATGCGAGAAAACACTCCTTTACCCATCCTTGATCAGCTTGATTGTAGGCTGTATCCTAGCAACAGGACATTTTGAAGTTTGTTTGACTGGCAGAGGAGGAGGAGAGAGGTTATAACAGACATTCTTACCAGCCAATGACAAGTGTTATGTTAAACACGGCCCTGGGTGGTCTAGGAGGCAGGCTTTTAGCATTCATCTTTGCTGTGGGATATCTAAGGGAGGGCAGCACGGCTGTAAATGAAAGAGATTTCAGGTGTAATGGCGGTGATGTTTTTTTTTTATATTGTTGTCCTAATTTCAATAGTATATATCTTGAACTACCTTAACTTATTGTTCACATCATTTTCTGACTGCAGCTATCTGCAAATATCTAACAAAATATATCTGACCTATGTGGTCTTTTCTCAGGTGCAATTGAAAACCAAATAGGTCCAAAACATGTTGTGCTGTATCTTCAATAAATCACTAAGCAATGGCATTGGTTTCTTGTGTGGTGTGGATACATTTTGTCTGAAAGAACTGGTGAACCCTTTACACACAATCGAGTCATCCTTAAGTATAAACAAAGACCTGCTGCCTGGATACCTGTGTTTAATTGTGCTATCTGCACAGATGTTCAGTTTTAGCTTAGCTATTTCTACTGAGACCATTTTAACAAGATTACTGTCATAACGTTTGACCTGAGACAATGGACAGATGTGATGTAGATTACTAGAAATCTATTCATTATCACTGATCACCATACTGCTAACAATAATGTATTAAAAATACTCAAATTGACATTAACTTTGTATTTAACTTTCCATTTCCCATTTCCATATCTTTGTTAAAGGGACACTATACTTACTGCATACTTACGGTATACTGCAGTAACTGACTGCTCCTCACACAGTCCGTGTCCCTGGCACCCCTTTTATCTCCAACAAAGGTTAAAATACCTTATTGAAGGGGAGAGAAAACTAGGGGAGGACCCAGACACTTGCTGCATGAGTGTCCCTCAATGTGTCCCTTTAATATTGATCAATTAAATCATCTACTCTCATTATTCATGCAAAAGACCAACTAAGAGAATGAAATTAAATCCCTACTTTGTTGTTTTTGTACTCAACTTCTAAGACATTCTCTCATCTTCACCCCCTTTCAGAGTGTGTTTCCTTTTAAAACCATATTATATGCAGTTTCTCAACCCTCTAAAAGAAACTTGGTAATCTTTACCTGTTCCTTATAACCTATTTCTGGTCATTTTCAATTCTGTAAGTCTGTAAGTGTGCTGACTTGCTGTACATTCCAACAGTCCAGCAACATTTCATGTCCACTCTTCTCAACATCATTCCACTGATTTCCACTCATGGGCTTTAGAGAGCATATGAGAAATAATGCATATTTAGAGAGCATAGAGAAATAATGTTTACCCTTAGTGGGTGTCTAGGAGACCTTCATGGGGTGCCTTCATTATTTAAAACTAGAAGAAAAAAATTGCCTCAATGCTTAAATGTAATTTCAAGGGGTAATGACCAAAATTTTGCAAGGCCTGCAACAATTTGCTTGTTTATAGATTTTACTTTTTAATATTCTGTAACCTTGTTCTAGAGGAAGTTTACAATGTTGTGTTTGATCTTGTGTTTCTAGTCCTGAAGGCCAAACAGTGCTGGAACAACCAACCACAGCAGGTGGACAGGTCCCAGATGACATTGGATGAATGTATCTCCTCAGAAACTTGGCATGACATATCTGACTAAATATAAAGAGGAATAAGAAATCAATCTAGCTGCTTAATTGCTGCCTTATCTTCTCAAAATGTATTTTTTGTTTTGTTCACCTTTAACCTTTTAGGTCAGAATTTGACCCAAAAAACCCTAAGGCAGAAATTTCCCACAAACAACCAGCTGCTGTACTTTTGTACAGCTGGAACAGTTTAGAACAGGAAGTGCACATAAAAAGGCCACCCCCGTGACACACACGATTATTAAAAATATGAATGCATTTTAAGCAATAAATTTATATATATTTTGACTACATTCAGTTAATGAACAAAGAATCAGACTAGTTACATTTTAGTTTCAGAAAACTGAAGTTAACAACAGTTTGTACAAAGAGCTTTTTTGTCTGCAATCAGGAGCAACCTTTTCAAAAATAATTAGAATGAGAAGCAATCAAGACTTATAAACATGTTAAAAGGTAGCACTTTTATGTTTGCTTTTTTGACAGTCTCATGGAACGTAGAAGGATTAACCCTTTGGACATATTTTTTTCTCAGGAGAACTAAAGGTTCGTACATACAGGAGAGTACCGCCTGTGATCCCCCATAAATGAGCAGCCAACAAAGGGACACTTGTGGCTGAACACATTCTTAAGGGAGATTATCACCTGAAGCAGACATTTGTCAACTGCTTAAAAAGAGAGCAAAATTTATTTTCCTCTGATGAAGTGGCTAGGTCCATGAAATTTGTCAGCACTGTGTCTCCACACACCGTACTGATTTTATGGGTGTTATGGATAATAAATATCCATTTGGGTACGGAGTGGAGCCACCTCTTACACCTGCTGTTGAATACTTACCTGGAGTGGAAGCTTTACTGCAATAGAGAAGGACTTCCTGCACACCGAGGATCCTTGATCACTATATTACCAGTCTGAGAGAGCTCCTACGGACAAATCCACTTGTAAGATGTTTTCAGGCATGAAAGCATGAAAAGCATGAAAAATTTAGCGTTGGATATTTAAAAGTATAATTTTCAGATTTATAACCTTATAAATGTATAAACCTTGATAAAAATGATGCCTCACATATTTATAAAAGATTGTTACGTTTTTACCGCCATTATTGCCACAATCGTCAGCAGCATTGGTGCAATGTCTAAAGCAGTGATTAGCGGTGAAGAAAAATAATGTTACCTAATTATCAGTTACAGCCCTGGCCTGGTATTGGTAGACATTCTGGTGACATATTTCTATTTTGCTGCCTTATTTGACTTCGGTGATATCACCTCCATATATCGCCCTGGTTAAAATAACCCAAATAACAATATAAAATAACCCGATAACAAAATGGTGAAAACATTCTTCCTTTAAAGGGCATGTCCACCCCCAAAACAAAAATATAACCCACTACTGGCCCCATTGTGTAGTGCAATAAAATCCTTACCTCACATCCCTGCTCCAAATGGTTCTCCTGTAATGTTCCCCCAAAGTCCAAAAAACTGGCAACCAGGAGCCTAGCAGAGACCATATAGGACTCCTGTGTCTCCTCCGGAAGAATTTTGCCATGCGCAGTAAAACCCTCGCCCCCCCCCCTCTCCCTCCCGTTTTGTTCTCCTTCCCCCTAGCTACAATCCCCTTGGTGATATAGTAGGTTTCCCTCCCCCAGCCCCAACCGCCATAATAGATTTATCAGAAAATCCCTTTAAAGGAAAGGAGAAATTCACGGTCAGAAGATAGATGAGAAAGCAATGAGAAAATCAATGAACTCATTAACAAAATTAGAAAGACAAATTCAATTAATAATATTTATTATAATTTCTTCATCCATCAAATACGGAGATAAATGTAGCTATTTATTCACCTTTAACATGATTGTTCCATGAAAAAAGAATTGTGATTGATTAAACTGAAGTCATTTTGCAGAGTATTAAACAATCTGATCATTCAAATTTATTTCTATAACAAAAGGATGGATTTTGACACTTTTGCGAGAGATATATTTATTGTAATTCCTATTTACACCCATATATAAAGTTATAATAATAGTTAAATAGTCATTCTCACTACAGTAAGAAAGAGTTCTTTTTGGAACCTGTAGATAAGTACTTCCTTTTCATTTCAACAAATTTCCATTAGTCTTTTGTGGAATGTCAAATAGTAGAGATGTACTGTGGGTTCTAATAGAACCCAGTTACGAATCAAATCCAAGGGTTTTGAAGTCCCGACGAAACTTTCTGAACTCCCGGGAATTTACGAAACCCGAATTTTCCAAGTTTTCAATTTTTTGTGAAAATTCGATAATTATCAAAATCGAAAGTAGATGATTATCGAAATCGAAAGTACATGATTATCGATAGTACATGATTATCGAAATCGAAAGTAGATGATTACCGAAATTGAAAGTAGATAATTATCAAAAATTGAAAGTAGACAATTTTCGAAAATTGAAAACCAAAAGTAGATAATTATCGAAAATTGAAAGTAGATTTATCTACTTCGAAAATCTATGTCGAAAGTAGATGATTTTCGAAAATCGAACATTGAAAGTAGCCGATTTTTGAAAATCGAAAGTAGATATATCTGTTGTATTCAATTAGATCAACTGGACTTGAAGTTTAGTTCTTGAAGACGTTTCGCTAGTCATCCGACTGGCTTTCTCAATTCAGAATGACTTGTACAAAAATCTGTGGCAATTATGTACCCTGGAAAATCCCAATTAGCATATCACAGCCAAGTGTTAAGGGCGTATTGGATAGTGGCTAAGAGGTGTTATAGGAACGCCCAGAGTAAGGTGTCAAAACAGCATTGTATATGGCAGACAGTTGGTGTCGAACCCCCCCCCCACCTCTATTTAGGCCTATTTAGGTCTGCCATGTACAATGCTATTTTGACACCTTACTCTGGGCATTCCTATAACACCTCTTAGCCACTATCCAATCACACCCTTAACACTTGGCTGTGATATGCTAATTGGGATTTTCCAGGGTACATAATTGCCACAGATGGTTTTTCTAAGTTTCATTTAAGTTAGTGGCTTGGCCTACTCCTTCACTTCCCTTCCCATACTCCTCCAATCATCCTACAAGCAACGTGCCCATCCTCGGGGGGCCTCTCCCAATCGTGTCTGCATTTACTAAAATTCACTATTCAGGTTGACCCGCTGGTCAGATCATTAGTCCAGGTCTTTAAAAGACTTTGTAGAAGAGCAACAACATATATCATACTCCCATAGGGTTACACAAAGAGTCAATATAGAAATTAAAATATGTAACAACGCTCACTTGGAATCTCAAGCAATTCTTTAGTTCTTACATATTAAAACATGGTAAAATTCTCCACTACTAATATTACAACATGGTGAGTTAACATAAGACAGATGTCAATACAAAGCAGTCATTTAAATTTTGTATCGAACTACAACAGTTTCCTCATTTCCAATGATCATACAGCAAGACTTTGTTACATCTTCGTAGAAAACAAGTATGCAAATAAGGAACAAAGACTTCTGGGAATTTACCATGTTTCCGTGGAAGCTTTTAAGAAAACTATATCTTTAAAAAGACTTTTACAGCATTCCACAAGCAAATGCGGTTTCGGCTTTATTGAGCCATTATCGGTGTAATGCAGGCCTCTGGTTTTGCAGTGTGAAGTACCTATAGACCGACATCACCAATAAATTAAATAGGATAGGGAGAATAAAGGCTTTGAAACTCCCCTTTTAGCAGTATGCAAATAAGGAACAAAGACTTCTGGGTAATTACCATGTTTCCATGGAAGCTTTTAGGAAAGCTATATCTTTAAAAAGCATTCCACGAGCTAAATATGTAGGAATATTACTTAGGGACTTGTTTACTGAACTAGTTCTGTTGGCAAATCACGAACAATATGTTCTTTTAGCAAGGACCCTTACCTATTGTTTCTTGTTTATAGTAGGTTCAGCTTATATTGACTTAGCCTTCAGTTAACAACACACTTGGCAATAACAAGTGATCAAGAGGAGGGCAGTGACTGTATCACATCACATGTATGATATTCGCCAATCACAAGCGTACACATGTATCTATTATCCCATCCCTTCAAATCTGTACATACTTAAAAGTCTGAATAAAAGGACCTCAAGGAGAAATCTGAGAGGACATACAGAAAGATGATCTAAACCCTCAGTGTGTGTATTGGTATTGCCAGCAAATCACCATAAAGATCTACTGTATTGTATATAGGGCCTCTCTTAAATCACAATGGTGATTTAAGAGAGGCCCTATTTAAGATCCATGTGGAGTACAACTTTCAAGTCCTGTTTAACAAATTAAATAGGATTATTTCCACGCACAAAACCAAATTTTTCAGTACCAACAGATTTAATCTAATAATCATTATTTTGTCCATGTATAAATTGAAAAAATCTAAGAATTGTATCTACTGCAATATCATCACTGTCTTATGCCTTATACATGTAAGATTCTGTCAGCTTTAAAGTCTGTCGGCTTCAGCCAACAATCTTACAGATGTGGCTAGTCTATTCAGCATCATTTATGATCTAGAATGATGGATTAATGAACAATGCCAAGAGCCCCCACACATGCGAAACTATTGGCTGACAATAATCGTATATTGATCTATTGACTAGATATGCAGGGCTATTCAATAAAAGTTCTTATCGTTTAAAATGGTGCTAATTTTGCCCCAACCAATCAGATGTAAGCTTTCAAATGTTAAATAAGATCTGATTGGTTGGGGCAAAATTTGCATCATTTTAAACCATAAGAACTTTTATTGAATATGCAGGGTTATTCAATAAAAGTTCTTATCGTTTAAAATTGTGCTAATTTTGCCCCAACCAATCAGATATTAGATTTCAAATGTTAAATAAGATCTGATTGGTTGGGGCAAAATTAGCACCATTTTAAACAATAAGAACTTTTATTGAATCTCCCTGATGGTGTTTTGTTAAATTTCTCACAATAAGCAAAATAAAGGAAGTTACGGTTTAGGACTTTAGGTGCATCCATTCATTAATCTTATAAATCTATTTTTATGTATAATATATATTTATTATTAACTCGTCAGTTTTATTCAATGTAAATTTATGAAAACTTAGCATACATTGTCCTAATTATCCATCAATCTTAAAGGAGACTCGTTAAGATGAAAACATGTATATGTTAATCTATTATGATGTTCTTCACTTAACTGTGATTACATGTGTTTCAGACACCAATTGTGCTGACTGTGTTGAAAAGCGTTAGTTGTAATTTAGGTCATAACAGATTTTCCTATGCCCGTGCATGGCTGAAAATAACTTATTTGACCCTCTGGTCTCTAGGGGGGCATTAAGCCAGTTAAAGATTTTTTTAGAATGTAAAGGAGGTCAGAGGTCAAACCAAAACATATTTCCTGACAGTGCTCAATGACATCTATAGGCTTGGTATCCCATAACAGGCTGTCAGTGCTTTTACAGAGTAAAGTATAGTAATTTAGACAGGGTGCAGTCATTTTAAAGGAAAACTCAATAAGGTATGAAGTCTTTATACAGGCATCACTGTTCATCTGTGAATCCCTGTTTCTGCTACTTTCATTCAGTCACTGTGAAAATTAAAGGGTAACACAAGTGAGAAGGTAATTCTTTCTAAAGGCTCATACACACATGTGATTGTGGGTGCCAACCCACGATGCACAATTTGTATGCACAGCCGTTTCGGACCAAAATCGTGCCATGTATGGGCACTTTGTCAGCCGAAAACCCGTTTGGTTGGGGATTGATGCCCTTTAGTGGGGAATTGTTTAAAGGTCCTTGTAGTCTCCAAACAGGGTAGGGTTAAATAAAACCTTAGTCTTCAATGATACCTGGGTCACATCTATAACTGCACTATGAGAAAAATTATATACCACTTTCTGCTTCAGGTAGCTTTAGGGATATTCTCTTGCCTATTTTACCCCTCCCCTGTACCTGGGGTCTAAGCATACTCACTGTGAACTTTATGTTGGGAAAGACAGGAAGTCCCTGCACTGACATTTTATGAGCGGTGTTAACAGTGCCCATCCCCCAGACTTCTGGATATTTATACAACCAGAAAAATATCAATCTGCTTCTCTCTATTATTACTATGGATTTATATAGCGCCAACATCTTCCGTGGCGCTTTACAATTACATGTATACATTTACATCAGGTCCTGCCCTAAAGAGTTTACAATCTAAGCACATTTATTTGACACAAACAACCGATCAGTATTTCTTTATGATTGTGGGGGAAACCAGAGTTCCTGGAGGAAACTCAGGCATGCACAGAGAGAACATACAAACTCCTTGCAGATGTGTCAAAGGGTGGAATCAAACTCAGGGCAAGGCATCAGTGCTATCTATCTATCTTGGTTTACAAAGACAGAGGAAAGAAAAATGCTAGAGATAGCTGAACTTCCTGTAGTTTGGTTTGTTTTTGAACTTCAGTAATAATTTGGAAGTTTTGAGGTTTGAAAACGGACCCATTAAAGTCAATGTGGTGTAATAGTTCAAAAAGTTTGGATAACATAGGACCCAGGAAATGTTCTGGGGAACAGGTCCATATCACCAAAACTTGTTTAAACACTACCTTTCCCCACGATCAGGCAATTGTTGGGTTTCCGCATCTACATTCGAGGGTTATGGCCAATTCAAGGTTTAACAAATGCTACATTCGAGGGCTATGAACAATACATTTGAGGGTTACTGAAATCTAACCATACATATGAGGGTTACCAAAATCGAATGCAACATTGAGGGTTACCGAAATCAAAGGCTCCGTTCGAGGGTTACTAATTATCGAAAATAAGTCCGAAATTAGTTTGTAGTTTGGATAGTTCGAGTTTATAAGAACTTATAAAGTTTGACCTGAATTTAGGTTCGGGTTCAAGTTCGGGTCCATCACTAACAAATACAAGGTTTGCAGAGTTGCCAATCAGTACAGGCAGAGTAGTTTCCTGTTCAAATGGCTTGTCTGGAGATCACCGTTTCCCTTTAATGGGAGCTTTATTCCTATGTCATTGTATCATATAGATCTTGGTGGTGTTACAAATATACCACCAAGAATCCCCCAGTCAGGGCTGAAATCCCGTCCAAACACCGGCCCTGGCAGCCCTGTCCTCAGAATGCCGACTGCCCACCCACCCTAACCCTGTCTCTGACTCTCCCAAGCTGATCTTCATAACAAGCATGTTCAATTAGGCCTTATTCAGTGGTGGTTAATAATAGGATACCTTGATCCCTGGGGTGACCAGAATAATCATCACACGATACAGTATTACACACTCTATAGAGGGGAAATGTTACATTTTTGGACAGAAAGAGAGATAGGTTGTTCTGAAGGGAGAAATGTCCATATGAATAAGTATCCACAAGAACATTGTGTATTGCAACATGCTAGGTTCTTACAGGCACAAACCACAACTGTCCTTTACCCAGAGTCAGTCATATAAGCAATTAGTAGCAATGAAGTGCACACTGAAGTTTCAGAAATGTATAATGCTAGCCATATAAACATGTTTATATGTTTTATAATTTTTTTTAAATTTGGACAGAATGTATCTATGGTATTCAATTAGATCAACTGAACTTAAAGTTAAATTTCTTGAATATGTTTTGCTAGTCATTCAAAGGCTTTCTCAATTCAGAATAAATCTGTTGGCAATAAATAGACTAGAATGTGTCCCAATAAGCATAGAACAGCAAGGTGTGAGGGACATCCAGAATACCAGGTGTTGATTTCTTGTACAAGTCATTCTGAATTGAGAAAGACAGTCGGATGACTAGCGAAACTTCTTCATGAAACTAAACTTCAAGCCTACTTGATCTAGCTGAATACAACAGATATACCATGACCTGGATGATTGAGAACCTTCACAAGCATTTGGGAGGAATACACCTTATCACTACTTATTGCTCTAAGGAAATCACTTGCTCCTCTTAAGTCCAATAGCTCAGCACTGCACTGATTCATGTTTAGATTTCCTTCTTCTGTAGAAGATATATGAGGCTGTTTTGAAAAAAGCTAGGATGGAAGCCTTACAAACCAGACCCACTAAAATTGAAACATCAGGTGTCCCATTTGTACAGTCTTACACTTCTAAATCAGGTACCATCAAAAACAACTTAGACAAGTTCTGGCCTATCATACAAGAAAACCCTAACCTAGGGATTCTCACTAAATCTAAACCACGATGTATCTACAAAAAAGGTAAATCTTTATACTCACAACTGAGTATGTTTCTACTGTTTCTAAATACAAAAAAACTCAATTTGTATTTTCACAGAAAAAAGGTTGTTATCGCTGTTACAATTGTAACGTTTGTAATTCCCATATTGTGGGACCTACATTCCACCACCCACATACAGGCAAAGCCTTTACCATTTGAGGGTATCTTAACTGAAAAACTGATTTCTGCATTTACCTGCTTAAATGCCCTTGCTCCCTCATCTACATTGGGAATACCATTGGCCCTTTTAAAAAGAGGTTTCAACGCCATTGCAGCGATATTAAACTGGCATTGCAGAAAACCCCTTCAGAGATCCCCCCTGGTAAATACAAATATGATGATACACCCGTGGCTACTCACATCCTTAAGTGCAGGCATCTTGTGTCCGACTTGAAAGGTATGGTCATTGACCAAATACCCCCGCTTCACAGAGGTGGGGATAGGCATAACTTGCTATTAAGAAGGGAATCCTTCTGGATTTTCACCTTCGATGCATTGCATCCTAAAGGTTTAAATTGCAATCTTGGTTTGTCATGCTTCTTGCCTAAAAGATGATCTTGTATATATTTGACTTTTTTTCTCACTCTGTTTTATGTTTTCCTTATGATTAGTTTGTTTATTACCTACCTTACTATTACCACTAGGTGGCACTAGTGATTCACTTCCTGTATCTATATAAGACGCACAATGTATTTCATTTGTTATTGATTGCCTGAAGAAGGTACAGCTCATGTACCGAAACGTTACACTTTGGTGTACTCTGTGTATGTAGCATTAAATAATACACAGACATTTAAGACTAATGTGCATGGTGTTTATTCTTTTACTTTTATACATATATATATACCTATATAATTCTTGTATTGTATATATATATATATATATATATATATATATATATATTTTTTTTTTTTTTTTTTTTATGTGTGTGTGTACCTTGTGCATGTTCTCGCTGTTCTATTATATGTAGGATCTGTTGACAGACCATTGTAATACAATTTCAATCCTAGTCTAGTGATTGTGACAGTTCTGGGCACCATCTCACATCTTGCCAGTGACTTCCCAATAGTACTTATCAAACAGCTAAAATCTTAAAAGAACAAAAGATAATTCTAACCACATTGCTAACTTTAGATAATCATTTATTGATTGGATTTTCTTAAGGGCCTTTAATTGTATTTCCAGGTATTTCTACAGATCTTGTGATCTATTCCCAGAGCAAGATTTCCTTTACCCTTTAAGTAGTCGACTGGATTCAGACCACACTTCTCTGTACCCCCACAGGCCACTAAAAGACAATTATTGTAAGTCACTTCTGCAGAACCTTAGCCATGATATATATTTGACTGAATACTTAAAAGAGAACAAAACCAAAAAGTATTAACTTTTCGATAAAATGGAGCACCTAGGATTGTCAGTAGAATCCCCAGGCTTCCCATGTGTAAGAATAGGTGGACACATATGGGAATGTAAGTGTTGGAAACCGTACTTCATACAACAGCTTGAGTTCCATGCATGCCAGAACACTATTGTTGTATGTGTGTGGACCTCTTATATATTAAATTCATCTATTCATCTGTACTGCATATTTATCGACAGAGAAGTTATATCCCCGGTAAGTTCCCTGCTATCAATAAAATGAATAAGCATTTATGATTCGAAAGTGGAAAATAATGGAATGAGCATGAATAACCCCAGCCAGTATACACATGCAGTAGAAAGGTAGCAAGTACAAGGTCTCTAACTCTACTTTGATTGGGCAGTCACAGCCAAATGAATATTAATTAAATGTATACATAATGAAAAGTAAATATTAATGATTAATCATGTGTTGTAATTATTAGTATGAAAAACTTTACATTGCTCTAGAAAATGACCATTATCTAGCGAGCAAAGGTCATAAAGCTTTAGTCAAGCAGAGACAACCTGTCCAAAATGTTTCTGAGATGACTGGAAAGAATTATTTTTCATGTAGGACTCTTTAATACAGATGAAAGCACAACATGAAAGCATTTTGGCTGTCATTTCAATAGAGCTGATGTGTAGAGCAGATTTGAGAAGATCAGAGGAGGTAAGAAGGCTGCGTCTGTGAATAAGCAAATAAAAATAGGAAAGGGAATGGTAACACCAGGAAGGATGGAAACAAAGAAAGAAATAAATGTTTCTGTATTTAAGGTGTTTTGTTTGCAAACAGTAGGTACAGCATCTCGGCGGTATGATTTATGGGGCCTGTCGCACTCTTTGCTTGCTGTAGCATGAAGAATGAATGCGTCCCTGTCATCTTGGAAGGGTACTGTCTCTCTCTCTCTCCCCTCTCTTCCGCATGCTCTCCTCATTTCACGCCAGAGAACATAAACAATCTTTCATAGTTCTGACAGACACACACGTATCCCTTGGAAACACAAAGTGTTTGCAAGCCATATCTTCTATTATGTACTGTGGTGTGAATCTGAATAAAAATATAGTGGGCCGCAGTACAACCTTCTGTTCAGAAAAGGTCTGAGACAGAGTATTTCTCCTACTGTTAAATTCTCTATTAAAAATTGTATTACGTCTAGAAAAGTCTGACTTTCCATTACGAGGGACTGCAAGTTAATGAGTCATGTCATTGACAATGTAATAAGCCTGTTGAGGGCAAAGACACTATGATTTGATTATGTCTATTGGCCAATACGGGAAAGTGAACTATAGTTTAATGTGAAAAGAAGTAAATCTTGAGGAATCTCTTGTGTTTTGTAGTGGAACTTTTTTTTTTCTTTCTTTCTTTTTTCTCTGTTTGCATCTTAGGGGAGAAGATGGCTAGAGGGTTGGAGGAGATTTTAAACTAGGTTTGGGGGGGGAGGGTATTAGCAGTCTCACTGGGATAGATTGTCCAGGAGGAAAGCAGGGTGTAGATAGGCCAGTGGTGGGTGGAAAGGGGGGTGGGGCTAGCATAGGGGATAGGGAGGAATGTGTATCAAAGTGTACGAATAAATTACAGGATCATAATCTAAAATGTATGTTTGCAAATGCGAGAAGCCTGGCTGACAAAATGGGTGAATTGGAAATGATGGCATTGAATGAAAAGTATGATGTAATAGGTATAGCAGAAACGTGGTTGAACAGTTCTCACGACTGGGCTGTAAATATAGAAGGATATGCCTTGTTTAGGCAGGACAGAAAAAAAAGGAAAGGGGGAGGAGTATGTGTATATGTTAAAAAAGAATTGAAGCCAAATTTAAAAGAAGAGATAGCTGGTGATATGGATGATAAAGTGGAGGCAATATGGGTGGAATTAGGCAACAGGAAAGGGGGTAATGTCATTGTTGGTGTCTGCTATAAGCCGCCAAATGCTAGCAGAGAGGAGGTGAGTCAACTTCATATGCAGTTGGCAAGGGCTGCAAGTTTGGGGAGTGTGCTCATTATGGGGGACTTCAATTACCCTGACATTGATTGGTGTGGTAGAACTGCCATCACAGAAAAAGGCGATGAGTTCCTGAATTTGCTGCAGGATAATTTTCTCTCACAGGTGGTTGAGGTTCCTACTAGAAAAGGAGCTCTGTTGGATCTGGTAATATCTAACATTGTGGAGCGCATTATAGATATAAAGGTAACTGGAGGCTTAGGAAATAGTGACCATGAAATAGTGGCATTTGGAAAGGAAAAGTGCGCTGGGTTAACAAAGACATTTAATTTCAGGAAAGCAAATTATCCCAGGTTAAAAGCAGCTCTTCAGAAAGTCAACTGGGATAATGTATTATCAGGTAAATGTACTGAACAGAAGTGGACTGTGTTCAAGGGGATTTTAAGCCAGTTCACATCTAAATTTATACCCTTGGGAAATAAATGTAAAAAAAATAAATCAGCGCCCATGTGGCTGAATTCTGATGTAAAGAGGCAAATGGAAAGGAAGAAAAAGGCATTTAAAACCTTTAAGGCCGAGGGAACAGAAAGGGCCTTTAGGGATTATAAAAACTGTAACAAGGAGTGTAAGAAAGCAATCAAACTAGCTAAAATTAATAATGAAGTTAGGATAGCTGAAGAAAGCATCACTAAGCCTACATTTTTTTTTAAGTATATTAATAGTAAGAAGATGAGGACTGAGAATGTGGCACCATTAATTAATGGGGATAAGTTAGTTACGGAGGATGGCGATAAAGCAAATGTCTTGAATAATTTTTTTTCCTCTGTATACACTATAGAAGATCCAAGTACAGATATCATAGAGTATAGTAGCAATAATGGTATAAAAGATTCAAGTGCACTTTGGTTAACCGAGGATATGGTACAGAAAGAACTAAAGAAGGTTAATATTAATAAATCTCCTGGACCGGATAAAATACATCCTCGGGTACTTAAGGAGCTAAGTTCAGTTTTATCTAGGCCATTGTTTCTTATTTTTGATGATTCCCTCATATCCGGTGGTGTACCTCTGGATTGGAAAAAGGCTGATGTTATTCCAATATTCAAAAAGGGTAGTCGTTCACAGCAGGGTAATTACAGGCCTGTAAGTTTAACTTCAGTGGTGGGGAAGATCCTGGAAAGTTTAATAAGGGAACATGTTCTAGAGTATGTTTCAAGGACTGACATTATAAGTAGTAACCAGCATGGATTAAGGAGGAATAGATCTTGTCAAACTAACTTGCTTGGCTTTTATGAGGAAGTAAGTAGAAATTTAGACTCTGGCATAGCAGTAGATGTAGTTTACTTGGATTTTGCAAAGGCTTTTGATACAGTCCCCCATAGGCGACTAATGAATAAGCTACGGTCTGTTGGTCTGGGGAGTCACATTTGTACATGGATAGAAAATTGTTTAATGAATAGGATGCAGAGAGTAGTTGTTAATGGGGCTTCATCATTATGGACTAAAGTGGGGTGCCACAGGGTTCTGTGTTGGGGCCGCTTCTATTTAATCTATTTATTAATGATTTGGAAGGGTATTGTCAGCAAGGTTTCTGTGTTTGCTGACGACACAAAACTTTGTTGACCATTAAAAACTTCAGAGGATGTGCAATTGTTGCAAGGGGATCTAGATAGATTATCACATTGGGCTGCTAAGTGGCAGATGAAATTCAATGTTGATAAATGCAAGGTGATGCATTTTGAACTTAAAAATCCTTGTGCTACTTATACTATAAACGGCTCTGTGTTAAGTGAATCCCTGTTGGAAAGGGATCTTGGAGTTTTGGTGGATAACAAACTTAAAAGTAGCAAGCAGTGCCAGGCGGCAACAGCCAGAGCCAGCATGGTATTGTCTTGTATAAAGAGAGGTATGGATTCAAGGGAAGAAAATGTAATTCTCCCTCTTTACAAAGCATTGGTAAGGCCTCATTTGGAATATGCAGTGCAATTTTGGAATCCTGTGTACAAAAAGGACATCTTTGAAATGGAAAGGGTTCAGAGAAGGGCAACTAAATTAATAAGGGGATTGGGGGAGCTTGAATATGAAGAGAGACTGGAAAAGTTACAATTATGTACGCTGGAGAAAAGGCGCTTGCGTGGGGATATGATTACTGTGTATAAATACATTAACGGGCCATACAATAAACTATATGGGGCATTGTTCACCAATAGAACATGTCAAAGGACACGAGGACATCCCTTAAGACTTGAAGAAAAAAGGTTTAGGCTTCAAGCTCGGAAAGGGTTTTTCACTGTGAGAACGGTTACAGGGCTATGGAACGTCTTCCAGGTGGACGTTGTAATGGCAGGTTCATTGGTGAGTTTCAAAAAAAAACTGGATGGGTTTGCAAACAGGAATGTTGCAAGTTACTGGTATTGATACATAAAGTAGAGTTGATCAGGGAAATTCCGTTGCCCTTGGAGTCAGGAAGGAATTTTTTCCCCCTTCATAAATTTGGTGGGGGTTTTTTGCCTTCCTCTGGATCAACAGTTAGGCAGGAAATGAGGATAGTGCTAGATGGGTTGGACTGGATGGACGTATGTCTTTATTCAACCTCAAATACTATACTATACTAAAATAGAAAAGTGTTTTGGTTCTATTTTGTACATTATCTGTAGATAGTTCAATTGTGATCCTTCCACCATCCACCTACATCATGTCTCCTGCAACAAAACCTTTCCACTTCACCTGATAATGTCACATCAGGCTAATAGTACAAGTCTCCGAATTGTGTACCTTTCTGTAATCCATTGACACCTTACCCTTTTACAAATGAATTAGCTCCTCTAAAGCTCAGTATCAGCCCTGATAACATCCACATGTGACATTTTCCCCTGATCATAAATTAGTTGGGCTACATTCGTTACTGTCTAAATCCTATTTTATATTGTAGGCTCTTTCGTTATAAAATGCTACTATTCTTCATTCCCCAGGCCTATGTCACTAGGGGAAAAAGCACATTGAAATACTCATCAATATGTGTTAGCATTGAAGAGTAAAATGGTTTTCGTAAGCATTAAATAGACATTATACTGCCCCGTCCAGTTTAATATTCCAGCCCTGGGGGTAATATTTGCAGGGCCCATGCACCTTTGAGCCTTTGCTCTGTCTTGCTAGCCTATCTGAGGGTCATATTATAAACCCCTTCTACCGTATTACTGTAGAATATGTACTCGCATGAACACATTTTATTCAGATGTACTCAGATGAACACATTTTATAAGAAATTGGAAAATATCCATTTGTGATCCAGAAAAATTTCTGGGCCTATTAAGCTGTGTCCTGTCTGAAAGATAACATGTGTTGCCTAGTTGGTTGTACAACTGTACTGCTATTATAACCACTGCAAATGCATTTTTATATTCTTAGCTATAGCTGCTTTTATGTCTATTGTGATAACATCATGTCAAAATTTATTTCAATATGTTCCTTTTTTACTATACCCCCCTCCAACACCACCCCACAACCCATATTAATAGTACCCAGCATAAGAATTTTAAAATACTAGGTCCTCATCCAAGAGTTCTTTTTAGATTTGCTGATTAACTTACTTAAAATCTCCCTCCAAGCTTAGGTCTGCTCTGATATTGGCTACATAATGAACAGACTAAGAGAAGACAGACAAGAGAACTAGAGCAGTAAGGGAAACTTTAGGTAAGTTAATCAGCTGGTTTAAGATGAGCCAAAGGATGAATAATAGCATTTATGTTTTCGCATTGGAATAATTATCCTTTAAGCCACTAATTTGGTCAGACAACTTGGTTATTTTCCCCAGGCCATAGCTATGTGTGTGGGATTCTTGAAGGTCAATGTTAGTATAGTATAGTATTTGAGGTTGAATAAAGACATACGTCCATCCAGTCCAACCCATCTAGCAATATCCTCATTTCCTGCCTAACTGTTGATCCAGAGGAAGGCAAAAAAAACCCACCAAATTTATGAAGGGGGAAAAAATTCCTTCCTGACTCCAAGTGGCAATCGGAAATTTCCCTGGATCAACTCTACTTTATGTATCAATACCAGTAACTTGCAACATTCCTTGTTTGCAGAAACTCATCCAGCTTTTTTTTGAAACTGACCAATGAACCTGCCATTACAACGTCCACTAGAAGACAGTTCTCACAGTGAAAAACCCTTTCCGAGCTTGAAGCCTAAACCTTTTTTCTTCAAGTCTTAAGGGATGTCCTCGTGTCCTTTGACATGTTCTATTGGTGAACAATGCCCCATATAGTTTATTGTATGGCCCTTTAATGTATTTTACACAGTAATCATACCCCACGCAAGCGCCTTTTCTCCAGCGTACATAATTGTAACTTTTCCAGTCTCTCTTCATATTCAAGCTCCCCCAATCCCCTTATTAATTTAGTTGCCCTTCTCTGAACCCTTTCCATTTCAAAGATGTCCTTTTTGTACACAGGATTCCAAAATTGCACTGCATATTCCAAATGAGGCCTTACCAATGCTTTGTAAAGAGGGAGAATTACATTTTCTTCCCTTGAATCCATACCTCTCTTTATACAACAATACAATGCTGGCTCTGGCTGTTGCCGCCTGGCACTGCTTGCTACTTTTAAGTTTGTTATCCACCAAACTCCAAATCCCTTTCCAACAGGGATTCACTTAACACAGAGCCGTTTATAGTATAAGTACACAGGATTTTTAAGTTCAAAATGCATCACCTTGCATTTATCAACATTGAATTTCATCTGCCACTTAGCAGCCCAATGTGAAATCTATCTAGATCCCCTTGCAACATTGCACATCCTCTGAAGTTTTTAATGGTCAACAAAGTTTTGTGTCGTCAGCAAACACGAAACCTTGCTGACAATACCCTTCCAATCATTAATAAATAGATTAAATAGAAGCGGCCCCAACACAGAACCCTGTGGCACCCCACTTAGTCCTAATGATGAAGCCCCATTAACAACTACTCTCTGCATCCTATTCATTAAACAATTTTCTATCCATGTACAAATGTGACTCCCCAGACCAACAGACCGTAGCTTATTCATTAGTCGCCTATGGGGGACTGTATCAAAAGCCTTTGCAAAATCCAAGTAAACTACATCTACTGCTATGCCAGAGTCTAAATTTCTACTTACTCCTCATAAAAGCCAGCAAGTTAGTTTGACAAGATCTATTCTCCCTTAATCCATGCTGGTTACTACTTATAATGTCAGTCCTTGAAACATACTCTAGAACTGTTCCCTTATTAAACTTTCCAGGATCTTCCCCACCACTGAAGTTAAACTTACAGGCCTGTAATTACCCTGCTGTGAACGACTACCCTTTTTGAATATTGGATAACATCAGCCTTTTTCCAATCCAGAGGTACACACCACGGATATGAGGGAATCATCAAAATAAAGAAACAATGGCCTAGATAAAACTGAACTTAGCTCCTTAAGTACCCGAGGATGTATTTTTTCCGGTCCAGAGATTTATTAATATTAACCTTCTTTAGTTCTTTCTGTACCATATCCTCGGTTAACCAAAGTGCACTTGAATCTTTTATACCATTATTGCTACTATACTCTATGATATCTGTACTTGGATCTTCTATGGTATACAGAGGAAAAAAAATTATTCAAGACATTTGCTTTATCGCCATCCTCCGTAACTAACTTATCCCCATTAATTAATGGCCACATTCTCAGTCCTCATCTTCTTACTATTAATATACTTAAAAAAATGTAGGCTTAGTGATGCTTTCTTCAGCTATCCTAACTTCATTATTAATTTTAGCTAGTTTGATTGCTTTCTTACACTCCTTGTTACAGTTTTTATAATCCCTAAAGGCCCTTTCTGTCCCCTCGGCCTTAAAGGTTTTTAAATGCCTTTTTCTTCCTTTCCATTTGCCTCTTTACATCAGAATTCAGCCACATGGGCGCTGATTTATTTTTTTTACATTTATTTCCCAAGGGTATAAATTTAGATGTGAACTGGCTTAAATCCCCTTGAACACAGTCCACTTCTGTTCAGTACATTTACCTGATAATACATTATCCCAGTTGACTTTCTGAAGAGCTGCTTTTAACCTGGGATAATTTGCTTTCCTGAAATTAAATGTCTTTGTTAACCCAGCGCACTTTTCCTTTCCAAATGCCACTATTTCATGGTCACTATTTCCTAAGCCTCCAGTTACCTTTATATCTATAATGCGCTCCACAATGTTAGATATTACCAATCCAACAGAGCTCCTTTTCTAGTAGGAACCTCAACCACCTGTGAGGAAAATTATCCTGCACCAAATTCAGGAACTCATCGCCTTTTTCTGTGATGGCAGTTCTACCACACACCAATCAATGTCAGGGTAATTGAAGTCCCCCATAATGAGCACACTCCCCAAACTTGCAGCCCTTGCCAACTGCATATGAAGTTGACTCACCTCTCTCTGCTAGCATTTGGCGGCTTATAGCAGACACCAACAATGACATTACCCCCCTTTCCTGTTGCCTAATTCCACCCATATTGCCTCCACTTTATCATCCATATCACCAGTTATCTCTCCTTTTAAATTTGGCTTCAATTCTTTTTTAACACAAACACAAACTCCTCCCCCTTTCCTTTTTTTTCTGTCCTGCCTAAACAAATCATATCCTTCTATATTTACAGCCCAGTCGTGAGAACTGTTCAACCACGTTTCTGCTATACCTATTACATCATACTTTTCATTCAAGCCATCATTTCCAATTCACCCATTTTGTCAGCCAGCGCTCTCGCATTTGCAAACATACATTTTAGATTATGATCCTGTAATTTATTCGTACACTTTAATACACATGCCTCCCTATCCCCTATGCTAGCCCCACCCCCCTTTCTGCCCCACCACTGGCCTATCTACACCCTGCTTTCCTCCTGGACTATCTATCCCAGTGAGACTGCTAAACCCTCCCCCCAAACCTAGTTTAAAATCTCCTCCAACCCTCTAGCCATCTTCTCCCCTAAAACAGCTGCACCACCATCAGTGAGGTGCAACCCATCCCTACTAAAGAGCCTGTAGCCGACAGCAGTCTGCCCAGTTCTCAATAAACCCAAACCCTTCTTCCTTACACCACTCTCTACAGCCACCATTAATGCTCCTAAGCTCCCCTGTCCCCTGGCTTAGCACGTGGCTGCGGTAGTATTTCTGAAAACACTACCCTGGAGGTCCTTGCTTTTATCTTGGACCCTAGCTCTCGGAAATCATGTTTAAGGACCTCACCTCCACCTCTAACTTTGTCTAACTATGTTGATAGACCTTTCTGCATTCCCATCTGATCAGTGAGTGACCTGTTTTGTCTAAACGAATGTCTGTCAGTGCTTCCAATAGGAATGTTTAGGAAGTGTAAGACAGACCTCTGTCTGTTTAAAGGAAGGTAGGTCTTATAATGAGTGTTTTTGTTGTCTGCTGTATTTTTGTCATAACAATTCTTCCACTTTGCTTTGTATGTGCTCCACAATTGCAACTTTTTCACTCCCAGTAATTCCAGAACAATATAAACCAGTCTATGCATTTTAGTCACTGGGCCAATGTTGACTCTGGCGTATTCTCTCACCATTACCATCTCTCATTCACAAACTATTTCCTCGTTTTTCCTTTGGTACATATACATGTTACCGTTGCAAACATTTTGGATGCAATCAAAACTGTTGGTGAATATATACCAATCCAGCAGTATCTGACTTTCTAAAGGTCAGAAGAGAATGCTTAAGTGTCATTATTGGTGAGTTACAGTTTGGAGTTCACTATTGGAGAATTGCTGGTTGGAGGTCACTGTTGTGAATTACAGGTTGGAGGTCACTGTTGGTGAATTACAGGTTGGATATCACTGTTGGTAAATTACTGGTTGAGTAACTTGAGTGTCATTGTTGGTGGAGATTGGAGGTTACTATTGGTGAATTGCAGGTTTGAGGTCACTATTGGTGAATAACAGGCTGGACGTCACTGATAGAGAATTACAGGTTTCATGTCACCATTAGTGAATAATAGGTTGGACTTCACTATTGGAGGATTGCAGATTGGACTTCACTGTTAGTGAATTACAGGTTGCATGTCACTGTTGATGAATTACAGGTTGGATATCACTGTTGGTGAATTACAGGTTGGACGTCACTGTTGGTGAATTACAGGTTGGATGCCACTGTTTGTGATTAACAGTTTTGACGTCACTGTTGGTGAATTACAGTTTGGATGTCACTGTTGGTGAATTACAGGTTGGAGGTTACTGTTGGTGAATTACAGTTGATGTCACTGTTGGTTAATACAGGTTGGAGGTTACTGTTGGTGAATTACAGGTTTGACGTCACTGTTGTTGAATTACAGGTTGGATGTCACTGTTGATGAGTTACAGGTTGGATGTCACTGTTGATGAGTTACAGGTTGGACGTAACTGTTGGTGAATTACATTTTGGAGGTTACTGTTGGTGATAAAGGTTGGAGGGTTACGGTTGGTGAATTACAGGTTGGAGGTTACTGTTGGTGATTCAGGTTGGAGGTTACTGTTGGTGAATTACAGGTTGGAGGTTACTGTTGGTGAATTACAGGTTGGATGTCACGGTTCGTGAATTACAGTTTGGTTGTCATTGTTCGTGATTTACAGGTTTGACGTCACTGTTGGTGAATTACAGTTTGGAGATCACTCTTGGTGAATTACAGGTAGGACGTCGTTGTTGGTGAATTACAGGTTGGATGTCACTGTTGGTGAATTACAGTTGGAGGTTACTGTTGGTGAATTACAGTTGGATGTCACGGTTCGTGAATTCAGTTTGGTTGTCATTGTTCGTGATTTACGGTTTGACGTCACTGTTGGTGAATTACAGTTTGGAGATCACTCTTGGTGAATTACAGGTAGGGACGTTCGTTGTTGGTGAATTACAGGTTGAATGTCACTGTTGGTGAATTAGAGGTTGGACATCACTGTTGATGAATTTCAGGTTGGATGTCACTGTTGGTGAATTACAGGTTGGATTTCACTGTTGAGGAATTACAGGTTAGATGCCACTGTTGGTGAATTACAGGTTGGATCTCACTGTTGGTGAATAAAAGGTTGGATGTCACTGTTGGTGAATTACAGGTAGGACGTTGTTGTTGGTGAATTACAGGTTGGATGTCACTGTTGGTGAATTACAGGTACAGATTGAAGGTTAATGTTGGTGAATTACAGGTTGGAGGGCACTGTTGGTGAATTACACGTTGGACGTCACTGTTGGAGAATTGCTGGTTGGAGGTCACTGTTGGTGAATTACAGGTTGGAGGTCATGTTGGGGAATTACAGGTTGTATATCACTGTTGGTAAATTACTGTTGAGTGTAATTGTTGGTGAATTGCAGGTTGGAGGTTATATTGGTGAATTGCAGGTTCGAGGTCACTATTGTTGAATACCAGGCTGGACTTCACGGATGGAGAATTACAGGTTTCATGTCACCATAAGTGAATAATAGGTTGGACTTCACTATTGGAGATTGCAGATTGGACTTCACTGTTAGTGAATTACAGTTGCATGTCACTGTTGATGAATTACAGGTTGGATATCACTGTTGGTGAATTACAGGTTGGACGTCACTGTTGGTGAACTACAGGTTGGATGCCACTGTTTGTGAATTACAGTTTGGACGTCACTGTTGGTGAATTACAGTTGGATATCACTGTTGATGAATTACAGGTTGGTTGTCACTGTTGGTGATTACAAGTTGGATTTCACTGTTTGATTATTACAGGTTGGATGACACTGTTGGTGAATTACAGGTGGATGTCACTGTTGGCGAATTACAGTTTGCACGTCACTGTTGAGGAGTTACAGGTTGGACATCACTGTTGATGAGTTACAGGTTAGACGTACTGTTGGTGAATTACATGTGGAGGTTACTGTGGGTGAATTACAGGTTGGATGTCACTTTTTATGAATTACAGTTTGGACGTCACTGTGGTGAATTTCAGCTTGGACGTCACTGTTGGTGAATTACATGTTGGACGTCACTGTTGGTGAATTACAGGTTGGACTCACTGTTGATGAGTACAGGTTGGACGTCACTGTTGATGAGTTCAGGTTGGACGTCACTGTTGGTGAATTACATGTTGGAGGTTACGTTAGTGAATTACAGTTTGGATGTTACTGTTGGTGAATTACAGGTTGGAGGTTACTTTTGGTGAATTACAGGTTGGATGTCACTGTTGGTGACTATAGGTTGGAGGTCACTGTTGGTGAATTACAGGTTGGACGTCGCTGTTGTTGAATACAGGTTAAACATCACTGTTGGTGAATTACAGGTGGTTGCCACTGTTGGTGAATTACGTTAGATCACCGTTGGTGAATTACAGTTGAGGTCACTGTTCGTGAATTACAGTTTGATGTCACTGTTGGTGATTTACAGGTTTGACATCACTGTTGGGGAATTACAGGTTGGAGGTCACTGTTGGTGAATTATAGGTTGGAGGTCACTGTTGGTAAATTACAGGTTGGGTGTCACTGTTGGCAATTTGCGTTGGAGGTCACTATTGGTAATTTGCAGGTTGGACTTCACTGATGGTAAAGTACAGGTTTGGAATTCACTGTTGGTGAATTACAGGTTGGACCGCCATCAGGGCCGGATTTATACTTTTTCTCCCCTAGGCCAGCTAACTTGTACTGCCTGTACACCTTTACGCGGTCATTTATTAGCTGAAGCTTGTAAGTGGGGGAGGGACCAGCTCCCCAAGAAAATCGGCTGCCCATTAGGTCACTGTTGGTAAATTACAGGTTGGGTGTCTGTTGGTAAATTGCAGGTTGGACTTCACTGTGGTAAAGTACAAGTTGGAATTCACTGTTGGTGATTAAAGGTTGGACGTCACTATTGGGGAATTACAGGTTGGATGCCACTGTTTGTGAATTACAGTTTGAACGTCACTGTTGATGAATTTCAGGTTGGACTTCACGTTGGTAAATTATAGGTTGGATATCACTGTTGGTGAATTACAGGTTGGACGTCACTGTTGATGTGTTACGGTTGGACGTCACTGTTGATGAGTTACAGGTTGGACGTCACTGTTGGTGAATTACATGTTGGAGGTTACTGTTATGAATTACAGTTTGAGGGTTCTGTTGGTGAATTACAGGTTGGTAATCACCTTTGTGAATTACAGGTTGACGTCACTCTTGATGAATTACAGGTTGGACGTAACTGTTGGAGTAAAAGGTTGGATGTCACTGTTGGTGAATTACAGGTAGGATGTCACTGTTGATGAATCACAGGTTGGACGTTACTTGTGGTGAATTACAGGTTGGACGTCCGGTTGGTGAATTACAGGTTGGACGTCATTTTTGGTGAATTACAGGTTGAAGTCACTGTTGGTGAACTACAGGTTGGACATCACTATTGGTGATTACGGTTGTCATTTATACGTATTGTAATGGACATATACACCAAGCCCCCTTATATACCACCTCCAGCCTGCAGGGCTTATTACTATCAGTGAGTAATAAGAGTCAAGACATCCCTGCTCTCTATGGCTAGGAGACAGAAAGTGAAAGTAATAGAAGTGTGTGGTGGGTGCTCCTGCTGGGACTGATCTGTTTTGTGAGATTCCTTATACAGTCATTTAGGAGGTGTGTGATCCCTTGCACAGTGTGATGACCTGATTGACTGCAACACCAGATCCTGTGTATAAGATCCTGTTCTACCTGTTGTAAAGACAGATCACTGGACAACAAATTACCTTATTGGATACAAACTCTGAGGCAACAGATAAGTGTACACCAACTGCAAGGACACACATTATGGTCAATATTTAAAGTTAGACAGTGCACTTACTTTCTTTAAACAAGATAAACATTTTTAATTACATTTAAGAGTAAGTATTGCAATGGTTTATAAACAAAACATAAAGTTTCCCCACATTACATATGCAGTAATATAGTAGTCCCTTCCTATGGTGCACTACATATACAGGCATGTGCCTTGCAAGTTGGTGTACACTTATCTGTTGCCTCAGAGTTTGTAACTTGTCTGTCCAGTAATCTGTCCTTCCAACAGGTGGTAACAGGATTTTATACACAGGATCTGCGTTCAGTCAATCAGGACATCACACTGTGCAAGGGATCACGCTTTTCATAAACAGACTGTATAAAGAATCACATGTAACAGATCAGTCCCAGCAGGAGCACACACCACATGCTTCTATCTACTTTCACTTTCTGTCCTCCTAGCCATAGAGAGCAGGAATGTCTGTCTTTTATTATTCACTGATACCCCCTGCAGGCTGGAGGTGGTATATAAGGAGACTTGGTGTACATGTCCATTACAGTATTCTGGACATCACTATTGATGATTCACTGGTTGGACATCACTGCGTGTAGAAAGCTTAAAGGGCATCTATAGTGGGAAAATGAACTTTTTTTCTTTCTTTCCATGTGTTCTATAATTCCCCACAACCGCCAGAGTGTCTTCACTTTTTCAGATTCCCTCTCTGTCCTGAGATACACCAGTTAGAAGAATACCTGATTGCATTCCTCTACTCCTACTTGGACTGTCAATCAAATCCCGTGACGTGATCCCCCCCTCCCTGCTCTGTAATAAACATAGAGATAACAGCATTAGCAGGGGGAGAGAGGTGGCTTTGATGGTAGATATAAGGCTGCACTTGACCCCCCTTTTAATAGCTTTCACTGATTGATGATGGGTCACAAAGAAGAGATCGTAAACTGTACTGATCTCCTTCTTCCCAGTCTCCAGGATAGCTTGCTTTCTATTGGCCACTGTGCGTGGGTGTGTTTTTCAGGATGTTGAACTTTTAACTCCTACTGCAAGCTTGTCGGTTAGCCGGAGTTGAGACATGGAGGAGGTAACAGAGAGGAGGGGGAAGGGGGGGTGCTGCACAGAGATCGGACACCATGGATAAACAAAGTCACTGACATAGATAGGATTAAGGCAGCACAGAGTACATGAATTAACTTTGCAAAGGGGCAATGTGTTTTTTTCACTATAGATGCCCTTTAAGTTCTATTAAATCACTAGAGGACAATGCAGTCTAGAGATATACGATAGATATGGAAGAGCAATAGAATGTCAGGGCATTCCACTGTCGTATATCCATTACGCTAAATGTTTTTTTTTTATTTAAAATGATTTTGGCATGAGCAGATTTCCAAGAGTTCTCAAAACACAAATAACAATTATACTTTACAGTGCTCCAATTAAATAAACTGTTTCAGCAGGTAGGAGGAGAAGGGGCCTGCCCCTGTTGGTGCTTTCCGGTTGGCTCTCCCTGTTTGTTGCCTCAAAAGGTGGATGTCCCTGTTGGTTGTTGGTGAATTACAGGTTGGATGTCACTGTTGGTGAATTACAGGTTGGGCATCACTGTTGATGAATTACAGGTTGGATGTCACTGTTGGTGAATAACAGGTTGGATTTCACTGTTGATGTATTACAGGTTGGATGTCACTGTTGATGAATTACAGGTTGGATGTCACTGTTGGTTAATTACAGGTTGGACGTCACTGTTGGTGAATTACAGGTTGGACATCACTGTTGATAAGTTACAGGTTTGACGTCACTGTTGGTGAATTACAGATTGAAGGTTAATGTTGGTGAATTACAGGTTGGAGGGCACTGTTGGTGAATTACACGTTGGACGTCACTGTTGGAGAATTGCTGGTTGGAGGTCACTGTTGGTGAATTACAGGTTGGAGGTCACTGTTGGGGAATTACAGGTTGTATATCACTGTTGGTAAATTACATGTTGAGTGTAATTGTTGGTGAATTGCAGGTTGGAGGTTACTATTGGTGAATTGCAGGTTCGAGGTCACTATTGTTGAATAACAGGCTGGACTTCACTGATGGAGAATTACAGGTTTCATGTCACCATAAGTGAATAATAGGTTGGACTTCACTATTGGAGGATTGCAGATTGGACTTCACTGTTAGTGAATTACAGGTTGCATGTCACTGTTGATGAATTACAGGTTGGATATCACTGTTGGTGAATTACAGGTTGGACGTCACTGTTGGTGAACTACAGGTTGGATGCCACTGTTTGTGAATTACAGTTTGGACGTCACTGTTGGTGAATTACAGTTTGGATATCACTGTTGATGAATTACAGGTTGGTTGTCACTGTTGGTGAATTACAAGTTGGATTTCACTGTTGATTAATTACAGGTTGGATGACACTGTTGGTGAATTACAGGTTGGATGTCACTGTTGGCGAATTACAGTTTGCACGTCACTGTTGATGAGTTACAGGTTGGACATCACTGTTGATGAGTTACAGGTTAGACGTCACTGTTGGTGAATTACATGTTGGAGGTTACTGTTGGTGAATTACAGGTTGGATGTCACTGTTTATGAATTACAGTTTGGACGTCACTGTTGGTGAATTTCAGCTTGGACGTCACTGTTGGTGAATTACATGTTGGACGTCACTGTTGGTGAATTACAGGTTGGACATCACTGTTGATGAGGTACAGGTTGGACGTCACTGTTGATGAGTTACAGGTTGGACGTCACTGTTGGTGAATTACATGTTGGAGGTTACTGTTAGTGAATTACAGTTTGGATGTTACTGTTGGTGAATTACAGGTTGGAGGTTACTGTTGGTGAATTACAGGTTGGATGTCACTGTTGGTGAACTATAGGTTGGAGGTCACTGTTGGTGAATTACAGGTTGGACGTCGCTGTTGTTGAATTACAGGTTAAACATCACTGTTGGTGAATTACAGGTTGGTTGCCACTGTTGGTGAATTACAGGTTGGAGATCACCGTTGGTGAATTACAGGTTGGAGGTCACTGTTCGTGAATTACAGTTTGGATGTCACTGTTGGTGATTTACAGGTTTGACATCACTGTTGGGGAATTACAGGTTGGAGGTCACTGTTGGTGAATTATAGGTTGGAGGTCACTGTTGGTAAATTACAGGTTGGGTGTCACTGTTGGCAATTTGCAGGTTGGAGGTCACTATTGGTAATTTGCAGGTTGGACTTCACTGATGGTAAAGTACAGGTTGGAATTCACTGTTGGTGAATTACAGGTTGGACGCCATCAGGGCCGGATTTATACTTTTTTCTCCCCTAGGCCAGCTAACTTGTACTGCCTGTACACCTTTACGCGGTCATTTATTAGCTGAAGCTTTGTAAGTGGGGGAGGGACCAGCTCCCCAAGAAAATCGGCTGCCCATTAGGTCACTGTTGGTAAATTACAGGTTGGGTGTCACTGTTGGTAAATTGCAGGTTGGACTTCACTGATGGTAAAGTACAAGTTGGAATTCACTGTTGGTGAATTAAAGGTTGGACGTCACTATTGGGGAATTACAGGTTGGATGCCACTGTTTGTGAATTACAGTTTGAACGTCACTGTTGATGAATTTCAGGTTGGACGTCACTGTTGGTAAATTATAGGTTGGATATCACTGTTGGTGAATTACAGGTTGGACGTCACTGTTGATGTGTTACAGGTTGGACGTCACTGTTGATGAGTTACAGGTTGGACGTCACTGTTGGTGAATTACATGTTGGAGGTTACTGTTGATGAATTACAGTTTGGAGGTTACTGTTGGTGAATTACAGGTTGGTAATCACTCTTGGTGAATTACAGGTTGGACGTCACTCTTGATGAATTACAGGTTGGACGTAACTGTTGGAGAATAAAAGGTTGGATGTCACTGTTGGTGAATTACAGGTAGGATGTCACTGTTGATGAATCACAGGTTGGACGTTACTGTTGGTGAATTACAGGTTGGACGTCCGGTTGGTGAATTACAGGTTGGACGTCATTTTTGGTGAATTACAGGTTGAAGTCACTGTTGGTGAACTACAGGTTGGACATCACTATTGGTGAATTACAGGTTGTCATTTATACAGTATTGTAATGGACATATACACCAAGCCTCCTTATATACCACCTCCAGCCTGCAGGGCTTATTACTATCAGTGAGTAATAAGAGTCAAGACATCCCTGCTCTCTATGGCTAGGAGGACAGAAAGTGAAAGTAGATAGAAGTGTGTGGTGGGGTGCTCCTGCTGGGACTGATCTGTTTTGTGAGATTCCTTATACAGTCTATTTATGGAGAGGTGTGATCCCTTGCACAGTGTGATGACCTGATTGACTGCAACACCAGATCCTGTGTATAAGATCCTGTTACTACCTGTTGTAAAGACAGATCACTGGACAGACAAATTACCTTATTGGATACAAACTCTGAGGCAACAGATAAGTGTACACCAACTTGCAAGGACACACATTATGGTCAATATTTAAAGTTAGACAGTGCACTTACTTTCTTTAAACAAGATAAACATTTTTTAATTACATTTAAGAGTAAGTATTGCAATGGTTTAATAACAAAACATAAAGTTTCCCCACATTACATATGCAGTAATATAGTAGTCCCTTCCTATGGTGCACTACAATATACAGGCATGTGTCCTTGCAAGTTGGTGTACACTTATCTGTTGCCTCAGAGTTTGTAACTTGTCTGTCCAGTAATCTGTCCTTCCAACAGGTGGTAACAGGATTTTATACACAGGATCTGGCGTTGCAGTCAATCAGGACATCACACTGTGCAAGGGATCACAGCTTTTCATAAACAGACTGTATAAAGAATCACATGTAACAGATCAGTCCCAGCAGGAGCACACACCACATGCTTCTATCTACTTTCACTTTCTGTCCTCCTAGCCATAGAGAGCAGGAATGTCTTGTCTTTTATTATTCACTGATACCCCCTGCAGGCTGGAGGTGGTATATAAGGAGACTTGGTGTACATGTCCATTACAGTATTCTGGACATCACTATTGATGATTCACTGGTTGGACATCACTGCTGTAGAAAGCTTAAAGGGCATCTATAGTGGGAAAATGAACTTTTTTTCTTTCTTTCCATGTGTTCTATAATTCCCCACAACCGCCAGAGTGTCTTCACTTTTTTCAGATTCCCTCTCTGTCCTGAGATACACCAGTTAGAAGAATACCTGATTGCATTCCTCTACTCCTACTTGGACTGTCAATCAAATCCCTGTGACGTGATCCCCCCCTCCCTGCTCTGTAATAAACATAGAGATAACAGCATTAGCAGGGGGAGAGAGGTGGCTTTGATGGTAGATATAAGGCTGCACTTGACCCCCCTTCTTAATAGCTTTCACTGATTGATGATGGGTCACAAAGAGAGAGATCGTAAACTGTACTGATCTCCTTCTTCCCAGTCTCCAGGATAGCTTGCTTTCTATTGGCCACTGTGCGTGGGTGTGTTTTTCAGGATGTTGAACTTTTAACTCCTACTGCAAGCTTGTCGGTTAGCCGGAGTTGAGACATGGAGGAGGTAACAGAGAGGAGGGGGAAGGGGGGGTGCTGCACAGAGATCGGACACCATGGATAAACAAAGTCACTGACATAGATAGGATTAAGGCAGCACAGAGTACATGAATTTAACTTTGCAAAGGGGCAATGTGTTTTTTTCACTATAGATGCCCTTTAAGTTCTATTAAATCACTAGAGGACAATGCAGTCTAGAGATATACGATAGATATGGAAGAGCAATAGAATGTCAGGGCATTCCAGCTGTAGCTATATCCATTACGCTAAATGTTTTTTTTTTATTTAAAATGATTTTGGCATGAAGCAGATTTCCAAGAGTTCTCAAAACACAAATAACAATTATACTTTACAGTGCTCAGCAATTAAAATAAACTGTTTCATGCAGGTTTCTTATTATGTAGAATGTGTACGATGTAAGGGTCTCTTACAGCAGCGTTTATATCAATGTGAGTTTTAATAAAATACACAAAGAGACAATAGGACTTAACATCTCTCTATTACTTTCTATGATATATCGGCCGGTTGCTGTCAAAGCATGGATTGCATTCCTGAGTCAGCTCTTTGGTCTTGCCAAAGTTGCTTAATCTGTTCAGAATTTTTGTTTAAAAAAAAAGTGGCCTCCAAATTCGCAAAAAGCTGCATAAATCATTATCCAGCCTGTAGGGTTCTGGCTGCCACTAATGGTTTAAACTGCAGTACAAAAAATGAAGGTCAAAAAATACATAGGATATAGGGCCTCATTTACCCAGAGCCACAATCGCTCTGGGTACACGTTGCTTCTGTGAATGAATTCCAGATTTGCTCCTGGCAGCAAAGCTATTAACTGTCATTACATAGTTGCGCTAAAGCTAGCGCAAAGCCCGGTATTAAATACCTTGCGCCAATTGCGTGGGTGTCTTTTGTGATACCCGAGCAGCTGCTTTAATGAAGAGGTTAGCGGGGCTTTAACAACATTTAAGTGGGCTGCGGCTCTGGGTAAATGAGACAATCTATTGTGGGCTTATTCAATAAATGTGCAAAATGTATTTTTAATCTGCAGCAACCAATCAGATGTTATCAAATGTTTTTTAACTGTAGTAGACCAGTAAAAAGGTATCATCTGATTCACTGGGGCGAATGAACAGCACTGGTAAATGTTTGCACCTCTTATTAAATGAACTCCAACTAAAATATCCCTCTGAATTTAAGAGGATTGTGGAAAAACTCATCTGTAATTCTGCAGATTGATTTCTGCGATGGGCAGATCAGCCAGTTGTTACTTGGCATGGAGGGAACAGTAGGGAAACCTAGAGAACTCGCTGAGCACTGAGCATGTGCAACTCTGTATCTGGGCCAGTGACCCACTGCTGAAAACTGCAGAATTAAACAGATGGTATTTTTCGCAATGCTGCTGATTTCAGAGTTGAGAAATATAGCAATCTGTTAGCAATTTCAGAACTCGTGCTTGGAAATGTATATCTCAGCTTTAGTTTTTAATTCCAATACCTGGCTCTCTAACCACATGCCTCCACAGTACCAAACCCATCAAATTGGTGTATTCTAGGATTAAATTCTTTTTTTTTTTTTTATCATGCAAAGGGGTTTTCCTATGGAATCTGTTTTTGGCGCTGAAATTATCTAGGTTATTATGTGTAATATGCAGGTAAAAAGAAATTGTAGAAAGTCTTCAGCAAGACTTGTTCCGCCACACAAAGAACAAGAGAATGGTGCTATTGTAACAACAATTTCCAATGATTGGTATGTCATTCTGTTTGTAATTATCACTTCTCAGTTTTACAGCGCTGCAAAAAGTGTTGGCATTTTAAAAATAAGTGATAATTATACATTTTCTTTGGAAATAATCAAATAAAAGATGTAGAATAATGGAGAAAATGGACCTTCGGAATTATAAGCGAAAACACCATGTAAAGCCATTAAATTCCTGCAATTGGAGAACCTTGTCCAATTCCTAACAGTAAAGGAATACTGACACCAGAACAAAAGGATTTTATGGGGTTGGGTAAACTAGTAGGGAAAATGTTTTAGTTAGGAAATTAGAATTACTTTGTGGCATATTTATAAAACAGCCATAGTCTTGCGGTTTTACGTTTTGGATTAATTTTTACATTTAAAATGTGGCAGAGCAAAAATACTGTAGTGAATTTAGAGCAGTGTTCATACTTCTGTAATTATAAGCAAGGCAGGGGCTGCTAATCCTGGTTTTCCTATTGAATTAAAGGTTAGGTTCGTACACACGTGTGATCGCGGATGCCGACCCACACTGCACGATGTGTATGAACGGCCGTTTTGTCCGATAATTGTGCCGTGTTCATAGATCCGTCCAGCCGGTCGGGCAATGATCCATGACCGAAAGGCCGTTTTGGCCAATAATGTGCCCATACACGGCACTATTATTGGTCACCCACGATCGCACATGTGTATGAACAATTTTTCAAAAATGGACTCTACAATTCAATGGGAGATAGGATCACTAGCTGCCATCTCCCAATTCAATTTACAAGCTGAGATCTGCCTCCCCCTGCTGGCAGCATTCCCAATTGCGTTCAATTGAGTTACATATGTCAGCATGTACAGAACACCAGAAAGAGGGGGGAACTGCCAGCAGGGGAGACAGAGAGCTGCAGGATTGTGTAAGTAAACACAGGCAAATCTCAGCTTGTAAATTGGATTGGGAGTGATTAGAGATGTCCGAACTTCGCAAAATCCGGTCCGCTCGAAAAATTCGAAAATCCGCGAGCGGACCCATTAAAACACATTAAAATGAAAAAATCCTCAAATACGTGAAATTCTCGTAATTTAGAAAATTTTCAAAAACGCGGTTCGGAAAAGTTCGGAAGGCGGAAACCCGGAAAATCCGCGATATCCGCCGTTCGCGAACAAGGTAAATCCACCGCGGATTCGGGTTCGCTTCGGGTTCGCTGGGCAAACCTTAGCTGTAAGTCGACAGGTGATAAATTCTATTTTAAAGGGTAACGCCACCCAGAAAAGCAACTTTTAAAAAATGGATCCGAACCCGAATCCGCGGGTCATGCCACATGTGTCTAATGAGGGAAAGTTGGATCAGCAGAGGAGCTAGGTTCTAGCATGATCCTAGACTGGTATTTATACATTACTAATACCAGAATACAAAGCCTCTATAAATATGCCTGTGTGCTTGTCCATGGTAGTGTATTTCCTGTATTTGCCTAGCTACACATACTTCCTTTTTAGGAATAAACTACAGGTCTGTCTTGCTTTATGCTTTATTAGAACTAGTTTCTCAGAAAGTCAAAGATAACCCACACTAACTTGTTTGTCGCTATATTGTAAGAGCTGTGCATTTGTTTAAAGATGAAGACCTTTTTGCATCTGGCACATGTTTTGCAGTAACTTTTAGGATGGGAATTGCATTTTTCGTTGGCATTGTTGAAACACCAACAAATACCAGGTCTAAAACACGGTCAAAGTTTGCAATTTTTTATTCAAGGACACAGGCATCTACTTTCTAATGTACATGCAAAGTGATCATATTCCCAGTGGCATTGTTAGGTTAAAACATTTGGGCCACGCGCCCTGGATCTTTGGTAAAGTGTCCCAAATGTTCTGCTATCCCTGTGATGCCTCCGCAATGAGACTGCAAAGAATTCTGACCTCCAGCTGCTCCACTGTACATGGGTCGGTAATAGCCCTATAGCCCTATTAGGCTATTACCTACCCCATGTGCAGGGTAATCCACTTATTATATTAGTGTAGGCAGTGGCAGAATTTGTATGTACGTATGTATGTATAATTTTAGCATGCCTTGAGACATTAGGAATAAGACTCCTGCCCCGAAGAGCTTACAATCATTTGGTAATATTATACTCTGCATATCTGGTAGTGCACATTACCAAATGCTACCACTGTCTGCACTAATATAATGAGTGGATTGCCCTGCACATGCTATTGCCTACCCTACTATATGATGAAATTGCCAGTTTGCTGCCATTATGTGATGAAATTTTCATGGCTACCAGTATGTAATGAAATGCCCATGTCTACCAGTATGTAATGAAATGTCCATGGCTACCCGTATGTAATGAAATGCCCATGGCTACCAGTCTGTAATGAAATTCCTATGGCTACTAGTATGTGATAAAATGCCCATGGCTACCAGTCTGTAATGAAATTCCCATGGCTAGCTGTATGTAATGAAATGGCTACCAGTATGTGATGAAATTCCCATGGCTACCAGTATGTATTGAAATGCCCATGGCTACCAGTATGTAATGAAAAGCCCATGGCTACCAGTATGTAATGAAATGCCCATGGCTACCAGTCTGTAATGACATTCCCATGGCTAGCAGTATGTAATGAAATGGCTACCAGTATGTGATGAAATTCCCATGGCTACCAGTATGTATTGAAATGCCCATGGCTACCATTACATAATTAAAATGCTAGTTTTCTACCAGTATATATTGAAATTGCTACCAATGAAGTCACCTTTGTCTGGTCCCTCTCTAGATCTAACATACCTATTAAGTATAGTTGACTCCCTTACTGCACTGCACATCCTAGATTCGTCCTTATCTGAATAAACAATTACCCCACTGTGAGACTTTACTAGCTCTGGTGCCCTCTGCTCCTGGAAGAAGTAAAATGTATATGGGGCCACTGCAAACTAAACATTAGCTTGCAGGAAACTGATGACTGTGTTGCAGTCACTCTTCATACTAAGAATGCAGCCTTTTGTTTCTCAAATTGTAAATTTGGGTTACTTTATCTACTCAGTTAGATCAACTGGACTAACACCTTGCTGTTATATGCTGATTGGGACACTTTCTAGGATATTTATTGCCTAACTGATCTAACTGAATACCAAAGGTATCTCATGCACAGTTTAAACAACCAGCACAAAATCTCATGCAACTGGGCCAGACAAATTACTGCTTAGCTCAAACAAAGATGTACAATGTAAGGAATGTATTAAACCCATGGATTTTTAGGGGTTTTTTTGTGGGGTTTTCTTGTAGCGTATTGTGTTTTGTAGATGTACAGTAAAATCGGTTGTTTTTTAAGACCATTTTAAACTCTGCATTTGCTGTGCCTTTAAGGAGTGTGGTTCATTTCCATTTTGACACACAGTGCATTGTTAGTGTTTGCCAACATGTCCTAGAAACTGCTTGAAACAGACACAATGAATTGTGGGTTTTATCATTATAGAGCTAGTTTGGTATTTCATTTCCTGACAAGGCCCCTTCTAGCACAGAACAGGTTAAAGCCGCTCAGAATAGGTTCTTACCGATGTTACAGTAAAAAAGAAAAACTCATTTGCAGAAGAACATCCCCAGCTTTCACCTTGTCAGTTGCTGATCCATTTTCCCTCCTGGACTCATCCCTACCATTAATCTGAAGGCGTTTTATCACTGCTGCCTGCACCTTGCTTCTGCTCCCAGCTCCAGATATACAAGCAAGATTTGTCTGCTTCTTCCCCTCTCTCTTGTAGCGGAGCCTTTTCTGCTTAAGTTGGCAATTCTCCGTTGTGCTGACGAGCGCTTGTCCTAGAAATTACCGTTATCTCCCAGGCATAGCTCTCAGTCTGCCAGACTCTTATAGTCAGGCCATTCCCTCCCTGAGCGCACTTAATGCCTAGCACTAGCATCCTCGCAGTCTACATGTTGCATATGCAAACCTTCCATGTACTTTAAAAATTGTTATACAACATTAATGGAGTATGATTCATGGACAGACAACATGTATTTTTGTATTTACAGTTCAAAATAGACATATAATGAACCTAAACTATTAAATATTTATTTATTTTACAAATACAGATTTGATTCACTCAAGACTGGCGTGCCCAGCTACGTTTATCCTTTGTATGCAGTTACTGTTGGATACAGTGCCGGAACACCCACCATTTTGTATTTCTTATACTGTGGTTTAGGTGTGCAGGATCCTATCCATTGCATTTGGTATTTTACAAATAAAGATTTGATTCACTCAAGACTGGTGTACCCAGCTACGTTTATCCTTTCTTTATTTTAGGTTATTTTAATAATATATTTTTTTCAGGCTAAAGGACAACATATTATTAAAAGGAGTTTAAACTGCAAATATAAATATATTGGCTCAGAATAACATGTTTTCCTATTCACTAGCTCCTGTATTCTAAATGTATTACTTTCCTCTGTTTTCATGAACTTTGGGAAAGTTGAAGGTTTCCTGGCGGACCGTCTAACACTGCATTCAAAACTGTTTACTCACTTAAAGGAGAATTATACTCATGCAGTAATAGACTACTTTACAGCTCCTCCCACAGTCATTGTCACTGACAATTCTCTGACAATACTATTGTATGTTGAGTAGCTACAGCACATGCAGTTTTAATTTGCCAGGTTAGACCTGGACTATTTCTGTAATAAAGATAGTGCTGAAGCCAGGAGGAAGACTGGCAGAATCAGTATACTTTGGGCTGTTGCCAAATAACCAGTCCTATATTCTTGTCCCAACTACTTTTCTTTTTAACTGTTTTTTAAATATAGTTTATAAACACGATAGTTATCCTTTAAAATAACAATTCAGGAGGGTGTATTGTTGCAGTATCTCCATCACATTAAAACCTTTGCATTGGCATTGTATCCATTAATCCCTATATTCCACCCTGTGCAGACAATTTTATGTTGATAGAAACAAGCCATTCTCAGTTTAAACATTTGTTTTCCCAGCCTGCCCCATAATGTTAAAATCCAATTACAATGACCTGACATTGATACTATTCTCTACTATCACCTTTCCTGTTTCTGACAGTCCCAATAATAAACTACTTTGTTTCCCACCACTGGTGATTTTGTCAATGCTTTCTTAGCCATTTCCATGCCCATGAGCTCAGCATGCATCTCATAAATACAGTATGATCATCTACCATGTGGTCTTATGATTTCACATCAGCCCTCAGCACTGCATCCTCTGACTTTCCCCTCACTATTAAGAAGTGTGGTTAATTCCTAATTAGCACTGACAGATGCTTCCCCTGTAATCCTATTCCCAACATGCCCTGCTTGCTTTTGTTTGCTGGTAGAAGATATATTGTGACACAGTAATGACCCAGCTATGCAGCTCTGGAACAGTTTAATGACACACTAATGATTTATTACATGTTCCACTTGATTAGTTGGTCGTTTGTCAGCGTAATATTTCCCTGTCCATAAACCTGTCACAGGTTTTATAGACCTTCCTCTGGAAGAAGGAGAGAAAAAAACCTTGAATAAATTCACTTTTTTTCCCTCTTTCAACTTGTGTTTTTTCTGAAACGGCTTCACAGAGCCCCTATTATTGAACCTTTCATTGGCTTTATTAAATTCTAAGTCGTATTGAGTGAACTAATGGCAATGGTATGTTTAATGGGCTTAAGAGCGCCAATGTTGCTGCCATTAGTAACTAAACCCATTTGGCAACCCAACCCAAAATAAACCCAGCAAAAGGAATTACAGATGGATATTGCCAAATGTGAGAACTTGTGATGGAGTTTGTGTGTCTCAGGGGGGAATTCTCGTTTATTCAAAGAGTAAAAGGTCTGCTAATTGAGGCCATTAAAAATAAAGCCTAATTACATGGCAATATGTTTTTTTTTTTTAAGTTGATCACTACCACAACTACAAGAGATTGTTAAACTGTTAAAAACACCCAAATACTGTTTCGTCCTTATATATAATGTAAATACTATTTAAAGGGCATGTCCACCCCCACAACTATAATCCCCCCCACTACTGGCCCCATTGTGTAGTGTAGTTTAATACTTACCTTACATCCCAGCTCCAAATGGTTCTTCTGCTATCTCCCCCAAAGTCCAAAAAAACGCCCACCAGGAGGATAGCAGAGTCCATATAGGACTCTGCCTCCTGTCTCCCCTCCGGGAGAAGTTTGGCATGCGTACTGCAGCCCTTCTCCCCCTCCCTTCCCCTCCCTCTCAATTTAGATTCCCTCCCCCTAGAGTAAAAACCTTTTCATAGAATAGTCTCCCTGTTCCCCCAGCCCCAACTGCTATAATTTTAATATCAGAAAGTGCCCCAAACATTACTTACCTTCCCTCTTTCCTCCGCCGCACTGAACTCAGCCAATCACAGACGCAACTGCCGGTCCCGCCCCTCTGCTTGCATTTTCTCGCAAGCAGGGGGCCTGGCAGCGTGGCGGAGGAAAGAGGGAAGGTAAATAATATTTGGGGCACTTTCTGATATTAAAACTATAGCGGTTGGGGCTGGGGGAGCAGGTAGACTATTCTATGAAAAGGTTTTTACGCTATGGGGAGGGAATCTAAATCGGGAGGGAGAGGGAGGGGAAGGGGGCGGAGAAAGGCTGCAGTGCGCATGCCAAACTTCTCCCGGAGGGGAGACAGGAGGCAGAGTCCTATATGGACTCTGCAGTACTCCTGGTGGGCGTTTTTTTGGACTTTGGGGGGGGGGGGATAGCAGAAGAACCATATGGAGCTGGAATGTAAGGTAAGGATTAAACTACACTACACAATGGGGTCAGTAGCGGGGGGGATTATAGTTTTGGGGGTGGACATGCCCTTTCAATGTTGGGCTGTTTTTTCTTGTTTTACCGATACTAAAGGCCATGTCTACCCCCCAAATCTCAGCCAATGACAGATGCGGGTGCTGGGCCTGCCCCTTCTGCTGTTCCATGCACAGAAGGGCCTGGGAATGAGGGAACGAAGGCTGGTAAGTACATTGAGGAGCTGATTTGGGGGTTTTAAACCTAGCAAGGTCTAGGCTAAGGGGATTTCCAACCTTATTAGAAGTTTTGGTTTTGAGGGTGGAGATACACTTTAATATATCTGACAGGTGGCAACCATATTGGGTAACTATTTGTGTTAATTTGTAATTAATTTGTAATTACTTTTGTAATATGTGGTGAACTGAAGATTAGTTTTGTAATTTGTGTATTTGTAATGTCTGTCTGTGCATACCATAAACTTATAAAACAAAAAACACAATGCCCAGATAGCAACATCTATTAGACACCAGACATTAATACTAGAACAACATTTGTACAATGGATTGTCGATATCAGAAATCACGACCTATCATTATAATTCAATTATGGGAGGGAGCATATTCGATTTTTAGGAACAATCTTGGAGGAAGGAATAGTGCCTTTCACAAAAACAGATCATCTTTGTACCGTAGGTAGAAATCCCATTTAATACTCATTTGGAATGTCATTAAGCTGTTGCAAACATGTTTCAGGGTGTGAATAGCCCAATTAACATTAATAAATTGTAATTGGTGTGATTTACTGCTGTTATTTAAAATAACACATTCACTTGTGGGAACTAGTCCTAATATTGTATTTAACGCAAATGACAGCACAATGAGTGAATTAAAAGGACTCAGCGTTGATTCTGAGTGTCCCATAGTGTCTGAATTTATTTAGAGTTCCCCTTCTTATTAGATATTTAAAAATTAGAGTACTGTAGTATTTTTTCTAAGGACTAACAGTTTTTTTAGTTGACAAGCTTTCCAGGGCTATACCCTCTTCAAAGGTCAGCAAATTGTGGATCCCAAACAGGTAGATTAATGAGGTGCTCCCCCTAAGGCCTGTGCCACATCAGGTAAGGTTCAAATCAATATAAAGTATGCAGGGAGGCACACTCGGATAAAGTTCAAATCAAACTTGTATTTATTAGGTGCTCGACATACAAGCCAAATACACACAACGTTTCGGGGGGTCCAACCCCCTTCCTCAGGTGCTTGTATGTCGAGCACCTAATAAATACAAGTTTGATTTGAACTTTATCCGAGTGTGCCTCCCTGCATACTTTATATTGATCTATACCCTCTTCATCAGGTCAGAGCAGTACTTGTTATTAGCTCTGCCTGTCCTCCTTTCACATATCTATTTTTATTACTCACCTTGACATCTGTTCTCCTTTTTCTATAGATTGTCAGGTTTATGGTCCACCTCTATATTGCAGAATAAGGGCCTGTACACACCCTACAATTCCGGGACCAACAAATAATCGATTAATAAGCTGATTGAAATTTAGTCATAAAAAAATGTGTCAATGTCATCACCAGAACAGCAAAATGCACCTTTAACCTCCACATTCAATTTATTTATGTGTTTCTCTAATAAAATAAAATGTATATATAAACACTGTCTCAGGTGTGTATGGTTAGACAGTAACGTGATGAACTCTCTACTGCTCTGTGTTAGGGAAATACAATGCTATAAACCTATGAGCCAAGGTGAGATGCACTGTCTATTGGATGATAATCCAACACCTAATTCCAGTGAAAGACCTAGAGGCTAAACACTGGCTTACCTTATGCCAATTCCCTAGCATTTGTCTACAATAACAATAAACAGCATTCCCTTGGGCTCAAAGAACCTATCTAGCAGGTTGTATTTCGGTAACAGCAGGGAAAAAAGGAACTTGTGCCAACATTTGCTAAATAATACCATTATCTTTCCCTGGCATCTACACCGATACCTTTTTAGCAAACAATGTGGTGCAAGATATTAGCATTTCACACGAACACATCCAAGGAGACCTCTGTAATAGGGAGTATAACAGACGTGTTACTTGATCTATCACTGCTTATACTTGGCAGTCAAGTGAACCATTGTCTTTATTCAGTCTGTGCATCTATTAAAGAAACTGTCAGGCCAAGTCTTCCTTTGTATGTTGATGTGCAGTTATGATTATTGTCAGGGACATATTTGCTCTTTACTCCTCTTATCTGTTTCCAAAATGTCTTAAGGTTCATACACACGTATGATCGTGGGTCCCGACCCGCGACGCACGATGTGTACGAACGAGCTTCTCGGACAATAATTGGCCTGTGTATGAGCACTTTATCAGGCGAAACGGTTGTTCGTTTGTCTATTGTTGTCCGATCCACCAGATGGATCACCGAATGAGCAGCTGTTTCAGCCAATAAAGTGCCCATACACGGGCCGATTATAGTCCAAAACGCTTGTTCTTACACATCGTGCATCGATCGCACGTGTGTACGAACCTTCACACACGACACATACCTATTGATTGACATTTACAATACAATTGACAATAATGTTGATTATCCGGCCTGGTGAGCATGCCAATAAATCATGATCGTGGCGAACTGTCAGCCGCAGCTACTTTTGCCGTGACTGACAGTGATTTGTCCCAGCTGACCACTTACTTATGGCTAACAGTCAAACGGCATGAAGAATCTGCTGGTGTGTACCAGCCATAAGTGTTGGTATTTTGGCCTGACCAACCACCCATATGCAACATGTTGGTTTGCCAGACTGAAATATCTCCCAGAATTACCAACACCACATATTGGAGGCGATGCAATAAGAGGTGAAAAACTTTCCCTCTGCTAACCAAACAAACCAAATTTTTACCAAAATTAGATTTTACATTTTGGCAATTTTCCACAAATTAAAATATGCAGGACCAGGTGTTTGGGCAGGAATGTTGTCTGTATAATTTTCTTTTCTATTTGCAAACTGCCAAGTAATTATATAGCTTGGTAGGCTGAGCTGTAGTTGTGTGTACCCAGCCTTCGACTTGGTCTCAATAATGTAAGGTGGGTTGAATAATCTTGACACAGAAGGGCAAAAAATAATAAAATATTTATAAAAAAATACAAAGCAACCAACAGTAAATAGCACCAAACCTGCTTTTAGATTGGAACTACCAGTTCCACTTTCTGAATTCCCCCGGGCAGAATGCCCATGGAGGTCCCACATAATTGCAAATAAAGTTAGCCGAAATTCTCAAAATGAAGGCACATAAGGCCTAATGGCTGCAATGCTCTCCCTTTCCCTCCATCCCATTGTTCAAGGGCTAGCCAGAAAAGGGAGGGGGAAGCAAGTAGGAGGGCTTAGCAAAAGGAAAGCCAAGAATTCATAGGCAGCAGTGGAAAAGTGGGTGGATCTAGCAAAAATAAAGGGCAAGCTGTAAATAAAAGCAGGCAGCACAGGTAGGGAACATATTACTAACCTGTACCATTTGTCTTTTATCCCTCCCTCTCACTCTTTTTTCACATCTTTTAAGCAATGTCTTTGCAGGTCTCACGGTATTGGTGCTGAGAAGGGACTTATTTTGCCTAAAGCTTGTCTTTTATTCAATTTTGTTTATATATTTAAATAAACGCAGGGTCCTATGGTTAGGGGCTCACAATTGGATCCTCTGCACTCGTCCACACGTGGGTGCTCACTCCTCTAGGTAATCCAACCCTTGAATGGATAGATGATACAAGAAACAGCAAAACGTGAGGGTAGCACTCCAAAAGAAAACTTTGATTTATTGTAGACCACACAACATATCACAACGTTTCGGGGGGAAACTTGCTCCCTTCCTCAGGTGATCCTCAGGAGAGCATTGAGTCGTCGACCACATGAGGGACCTCCCATTGAATTCCTGATGGAGTTACTCACTTATTTTCTCGGAGAAAACTACTTTAGATTTGAGAACCAGTTATTCTTACAGATAGCTGGAACAGTGATGGGGACCAATGTTGGTCCCTCGTTTGCCAACTTATATATGGAACAATTCAAGGAAAGTTACATTTCTCCCAAATTCATGGATAATTATTGATTTATAAGAGATTTATCAATGACTGTTTTATAGTCTGGAACTGTACTGAAGAGGAGTGCAAGGAGTTCGTTGGGACATTAAACGGATTAAATACCCTTATCAAATTTACCATGGAATTTCACAGGGAGTATTGACTTTTTGGACCTAAGAATTTCCATAGAAAAGAACCGTTTTGAAACTAGCTTATTTAGTAAGCCTACAGATAAAAACACTATTTTGGCAGCTGATAGTTGCCACCCCTTCAGTTGTAAAAAGAGTTTAATTTTTTCCCAGTTTCTGAGAGTATTATATAATATTTCCAAGCCTGAAATGGCTGAAATCCAATTTATGGAGATAACTGAGAAATTTTTTAAAATAAAAAATTAAATAAATCATTGTGATCAGGGGGGTACAAACAGTACCCTTCAGAAAAGTGAGCGTATACCTCTTGCAGTATTTCCCACATAGTAAAATTGTTTGTAACATCATCTATGATCATCTATGATCCAGTGACAGTACCTTAAAAAGCTCTAAGGCTAGCCTATTGGTGGCATACAGATGAGGTAAAAGCTTGAGGAACCTACTAGTCACTACTGACATAGGGACTCCCGTGAAGAAAGAGTTGACTTTGTGGTTACCCCACAATAAATGGGGTTGCTATAAATGTGGTGGTTGTCAGGCCTGTAGGCATATTATAGTCGGCACGGATTTTCTCCATCCCTACATTGGTCGTTGTATGAAAATCAAGGGGAGACTAACACATTTGTTATTTATATCATAACATGTCCGTGCGGCCTATATTATATCGGCAAGAGGACCACTACACTCTGTGATAGACTAGCCAATCATCGCCAAGCCCTCAGACAAACTCTAACTGAAAGTGCGAAAAAAACAAATCCCTTTGGTAAACAGTCTGTAGCTAGACATTATAGGGAGGCGGGTCATCCCTTGTCTAGTTTTAGATGGATGGCTATCGATTGGGAGCCGATCAAGGAAGGCATTGATCATGGTCGGGCCCTTTTGAGAAGAGAGGCCCGATGGATAAGGGTCCTTGACACTATTATGCCAAGGGGCCTTAATGAACAAATGGTACTGTCTTGTTTTTTATAGACTCTCATACTATGATTTTTTTTATTGTACATTTTTATAGAACATTCTAGACATCAGTGACAGTTGGTATAATAAACATACTATTGAGTAACACATCTGTAAAATTTCTCTCTTAAACTCTATCTAGAATATTGTTTATATAATACGTTATTAAGAGGGAAGAGTAGAAGAAAAAAAAAGTCTTGTTATACAATTATATTACAACATATATTTTTGTTGTGAAGTCGGGTTTCAGATATTTCGATATGTTTCGGAGCTATTAATAAACCGTCACCGTCTGTCTAATCCTTATTTTCTAGTTAAGATTATTAAAGAAAATATAGAGAACATATTAACGCGTTGGTCAGCTTCCCCTTTCCCCCCCAGGCAGTAGCGTCTATTTTAATAAAAGAGATATTGATTAATTAATTAGTTGGGTCATGTCTCCCTTTGTTAATTCTTGTTTGTTTTCTCCAGGGTAGTTATTGTCCCAAGTATGAGTGCCATGGGGTCCATATTGTTTCATGTCTGTCTGTCTTCTCTCGAAGCTGAGCCGTCATATACTCCAGTATTTGTACATCACTAATTTTATGTATAAGTTCTGAAAATGTTGGGGTCTGAATTTGTCTCCAATATCTGTGTATTAGGCATTTTGCTGATGTGAGTATGTGTTTGATTAGATCTCTCTCCGTGTTTTTTAGGTCTGGATGGGGGACATTCAGTAGTACATGTTGCGGGGAGAGAAAGATTGAGCTTCCCATCAATTCGTTCACTAGTTGTTGGACTGAGGTCCAGTAGATTGATAGGCCAGGGCATGTCCAGTAGATGTGTAGTAGTGTGCCTGGTGCGGTTCCACATCTCCAGCATGTCACTGGGAGGGATGGGTTGATTGCATGTAATTTCTCCGGTGTGTAATACCAATGTAGTAGGATTTTGTACCTGTTTTCTTTATGTGTTATATTTATTGACATTTTGATTTCCCAGATTGTCTTCCAGGTGTCTAAGGGGATATGCGTGCCAGGGCCTTTTCCCATTGTATCATATATTTATGTTTGAGGGGGGGCTCGGAAGGTATAGTGTTCAGAATATAATATATGTGTGAGATTATGCCTCTTCTCTGGGGTCCTTGGGTGAGCAACTGTTCAAAGTGTGTGAGTTGAGAGAAAATTCCTGTTCGTGTTAGTATGTCTGCTCTGTGTTTAATCTGGCAATAGGCGTAGGACAGAGTGGGGGAAATCATCTTTTTGTTTATAAGTTCTTCGAATGTGTAGAGTTTCCTAGTGACTCTATCTACAATATCATAATAGCGTGCCATATGTAAGTTTGTCCAGAGTCTGTGTTGTGCTGCTATTAAACTAGTGGGGATAACTGGGGTTTGTGTGAAAGGGACAAGTTGGGAGGCCTTACTAAGTAATTTACGTAGTTTATTGAGTCTATGCCAAAGTTTGTATGTGACTTGCATTGGGCCTGTGTATTGTAAGGGATGTCCTGTTTTGGAGGTGAATAGTGTTAGCAAGTGTGCCGGGTAAATTTGGGCTCCTTCGATTTCGACCCATCTTGCTAAGGTAGTTACAGTTGCCCAGTGGGTGAGATGGCGCAGTTGTGCCGAGTAATAGTATTTTAGGAGGTCGGGTACCCCCAGTCCTCCTTGTGTGCTTCGTGTTACTGCGACTTTCCAGGATACTCTGTGTGTTTTGTTTTCCCAGATGAATTTAAGTAAATCTTGTTGCCAGGTATGGATTAGTCTGGGGGGTATGTCGATTGGGAGAGTTGAAAATAAATATGTCAGTTTTGGAAGAATGGTAATTTTTCCCAAACCAGGATATGGGGTATGTTTTTCATTGTGGCAGTAGGGATTTTATGGTATGAAGCATGGGAATAAAATTTGCTTTATATAAATCTTTGAATCTGGAAGTGAGTTTGATGCCTAAGTACCTGATTTTGTCAACTTTCTACAAGTATGGAAAATTAAGTTGCAGTAATTTTATGGTTGGGTGTGGGAGATTTAGTGGGAGGGCTTCTGTCTTTCCCTCATTTATCTTGTAGCCTGAAAGTTTCCCGTATTCGGCCAGAGTGTTGTGTAGGTTTGGGAGAGAGGCTTGGGGTTGGGTCAATAAGGAGATTTTGTATGTGTGTTTGTGAATTGTAAGACCATGTATATTATGGGAGTCTCTAATTTGGGTGGCTAGGGGTTCTATGCTCATTGCATGGAGCAGTGGGGAGAATGGGCATCCCTGTCTTGTGCCTCGTTGTATGGTGAGACAGTTGGATATGGCTCCTGGCACTTTAATCCAACCTATAGGGGTTGAGTAGAGAGTGCTTAGTGCCGACACAAATCCTCCTGTTAACCCAAAGGCCCTCAATGTTTCAAACATGAAAGACCAATCCAGTCTATCAAAGGCCTTTTCAGCGTCCACACTTACTACTAGGAGTGGTGTGCCCTCTTTGTCAGCTATGTCTATGGTGTTTATGGCTCTGCGGGTGTTGTCGCATGCTTGGCGGCCCATAATAAAACCTACCTGATGATTGTGTATGATTTTAGGAAGAAGTGGTGCGAGATGGTTTGCCAGTATTTTTGTGAAGATCTTGTAGTCTGTGTTGAGTAAGGCGATTGGGTGGTAGTTTGCCATGTTAGAGAGGTCCTTCCCTTGTTTTGGAATAAGTGTAATATGTGAGGATAGGAAAGAGGAGGGGGGGGTTTAGAGCCGTCTATTAGAGAGTTGTAGAGCGAGGTTACCATGATTTTTTAAAGGCTCTGATACCATGATTTTTTAGCCTATTTAAATATTGCATTTAATCATATTTATTAGGATGAAGTGTGTCCATTATATTATTGTGATATAATAGTGTACCTTATATGTAAGTAACTTATTAATGTGCTTCTATCTTACATGTATAGCTCATTGGGAATAGACCACATTAGTTATATTTGAGGGTGTGGGGTGTGTTATCTGGGTATGACTATGAAGTGTGTTCAGATCGAGTTTTCAAATGTGAGCTTGTTCATACGTTACTGTTATTGATTATTGACATTGTTGTAATTATTCAGGTTATTTGTATCCTTTCCTTGTAGGTTTTTAATTATTTTGTATCTTTTATATTTTGAATATGTGAATGAACACGGTGCCGGTGACGCACGGGGGCGGGAGGGGGGTGGGGAAAGGGGAAGGGCATGTACCGTTATAGGGAAGTACCTGGGGGTAATAGAGTATCCTGATGACGGCCAGTGTCATGGCTGAAATGCCTTTATTTTTTTTTGCAATAAAAGTTATCATCCATAAAAGTCCAGTGGAGGTGCTTTATGTCCAATTGTATTATCCAGAGTGAATAGCACCCGGGCATTTCATGAGCAGAGACGAGTGAGAGTGCTGACATTCATGATGGCTTATATGTTTCCTAGGCCCCATACAATATCATATTATCTACACACTGGCATACTTTATAAACAAAGGGGTTTTAGTATACATTACTGTGATCACATGAATGAAAAGCCTTCCAACCATGTCAAGGTAACCCCAGTCTGGAAGGTCCTAACTTCTAACCTTTTTTTACTTCAATTACCATTAGCAAACTTTTGCATTTCTCATAGTTGTGCACTGGATCCATACAACAGGCTTTTACTCCTCCCCCCCCCCCCCCAGCCCTTTGGCTTTTTAAATGAGGGAGGAGGCCATCCAGTGCTTTATATTAAAGGAATAGGACCTCCCATAAAAGGGGCTTTTGGGGTGCTATTACCAGATGGAGGCTTGAAGTAAAAGCCTGTTGTATGGATCCAGTGTACAACTATGAGAAATGCAAAAGTTTGATAATGGTAATTGAAGTAAAAAAGGTTAGAAGTTAGGACCTTCCAGACTGGGGTTACCTTGACGTGGTTGGAAGGCTTTTCGTTCATGTGATCACAGTAATGTATACTAAAACCCCTTTGTTTATAAAGTATGCCAGTGTGCAGATAATATGATATTGTATGGGGCCTAGGAATGTGCATTGATTATCTTTTCTATGTTTGTATAAATATTTGACCAGATCAGTAGCACTTCCACTAAATGTAGTTGTAAATTAACCTAATTGGAGTGCTTCCACCATCCTTGTATTGTATGTATGAGGAGGCCCTAAAGATTAAGTCTTGTTGGGTATCAGGAAAGTGTGTAGTGACTTGGCAAGAATGGGTTAACTATTGGTATTAGTTCTTGCAAAGGACCAATAAAAATACCAGCAGTAAGGATAAAGGAGGATCTGTCCAGCAGGAGAGTGTATCAAAGGGAGGACAGATGCCTGAGGTTAGAAGTGGCTGGGTACAGTCCCCTGCATATCACTGTACTCCAGGTGGTGAATACAGAACTGTACCTGTCAGCACACAGAGCGGTCACACAGATGGTAGTATGGGTGGTTTTCTCTCTATATCAAAGTGTGTACAGACTAGGCATCAAGAGGTTAACCAGTCTACTTGGGTGAGTGAATGTGAACCCAAACCAAGTTCTCATAACCACAGTAAAGAGAATGGTAGTTTTGTAAAAATGTGCAGGTGGAATCACATCGTGGAGCAATATGATTTACATTCACCAAACAAATGGAATGCAGGTGGATATTCGTGTCTATCAGAACCATCTGATTATGGACGCAATAGAGGTGACCTGTGAGTCACATCCCGTGCGCCAGCTTTAAAGTGGGAGGTGTCAGGAAAGTGTGTAGTTACTTGGCAAGAATGGGTTAACTATTGGTATTAGTTCTTGCTAAGGACCAATAAAAATACCATTCCATCCTGGAACAGTCCTATTGTTTATATTACGATTAGTGAAGCATGGAACCAGATCTTCTTTTCCAGACAATGTGGGGCCGAACCGTGTATCTGGAATTCTCTTCAGCTAGGGGTCTGGTGGGTACATTAAGAGGTCATTTTAAGGACAACCATACATGGAAAATAAATGTATTTCGGTATTGGAATATGTAAGACAGAAACCAATATTCTATTTGTGAGTGGGAAGGTAGTCCCATTAAAATGATACCCAACATAGAGCCCTTATTCTCTTTCCAAGGCGAGCTATTAATATCTTGGGAAATATGGATTACACACAGGTCATGTTTGGTATTGGGGGAATTGATAATTAATACAGGAGAAGAATATGTGGTCAATATCCCAATACAATGTACATATCTACATTTATATGTAGTTATCTGCCTAACTGAGGGGGAATGAATGCTTTTGGCTAGTCGTAAATCTGGACATTCCTAGACACTCCCACCTCATGCATAGCAGGAGGGGGGTGGTTCATCAAAGGGTTAAAAATCCTTGTAGCCCCTATTACTGTGTTCATACTGAGGGGACATGCTAAAACCGTGTGTATGGACCCAATGTTTCTTCCCGCCCCGGGATACAGGACTTCTAGTGAGTAGGGTCTGTGAATGTTTTTATCCTTTTTATTTTATATAACTGTTGTACCTATTGTATGTCATTTTATTATAACACCATTTTATTTTATTTTGTATTATATGCACTGTCCACCTTTTGGAATATTAAATCTAAAGAAGGAAGAGTTTGTCTATCTGCTGCCCTCATTTGCCAGGCATTACATGGCGTGGCAGCGGTATATAGATGACGTCTTTCTTATATTGCAGGGTGGCATTGGATCTCTGATAAAGTTCTGTCAGTATGTATGTATTGTATTTAACCAAAAAACTTTCATCCACCATCTGCTGATATAAGTAGCACTAAAACATAGTATCTCCCCCAGAAAAAAATGGTGTAAGAACTAGGAAAAAACATCCAATTGTAAAGTTCCCACCTTAGTAAACTTATGGCCCAGGTGCTTTAGCCCTGAACCCTACGCTTAAACAAATATTTCTCATCTGGTATATGTTGTTAGATTATCGTAAAGTGGAATCTTTCAATATCGCACCATACGGCACTCACCTTTTTTCCCGTCGGTGGTCCGGGTGCTGCCTGCCCCAAACCCCTCACTTAGGTTCAATCCACAGGTAGGTAGGTATCCCAGCACACTCCGGATAGATGAACAGCTGACACGGCAATATAAAACTTCTGATACTATTAAATAAGCCTTGTTAACCCCACGGCAAGAGAACCCTGACGCGTTTTGAGCTGGGTTTGGGCTAGAATACAATGAAACATGAAACAAAACATCAGAACTTTAAGCAAGACGCTAAATCTAAAGAGGTGCATGAAGACAGATGGTAAAACAATACATAAATGGGTAGTAAACGACAAAAGTTTGCTTTGCATAAAGAGCATAGTAGGAGAAAGATAAAGGATCTTGCCTAAACTGAAAAACAAACGTATATATATACATTTATCTACGTATATCTATACATCTGGGTATAAGTATATCTACATAGTAACATGCTCTGTGACGATGTATAAGAGACAAAACAAATACATAAATTATTACATAATGTCAGTTGCTTACAATCATTTTAACACCACTTAAGGAAAAATCTATTAAATATCAAACATATTCTACCTGACACTATAAGGAATAAAAATACATATACTATGTAGAAATATGACTACAATAAAGGGAATCTAAACCTCGTTATATGTTGTTAGGGGTGAAAGGATACTCATAACCCAAAGTTTAAAAATTAAAAATACTTACCTGTATGTATTGTATTTCCTATATAGCTCTATATATTAGGCAGCGCTTTACAATTATTTAATCAATTCACATCAGGTCCTGCCCCAAAGAGCTGCCAATCTAATCACTTTATTTTACACATACAACATATCAGTGTTCTTTTATTATTGCAGGGGCAATTGGAGTGCCCGAAGAAAACCCAAGCAAGCACAGGGAGAACATTCACACTCCTTGCAGATTTGTGTCTTAAGCTGGGTACACATGATGAGATATTTCGGTCCGATCGACCGATAGTTCAGTGTATCGGTCGATCGGACTGAAATTATCGCATTCCGAATGCACCCATGTCCGAATCGTTCGTCCAAATTGGACAAAAGGACAATCGGACACGGTGGAAAACCTCGTCCGATCGTGCTGTCCTCTATGGACCACACGATCGGTGGCGGTAACTGTCGGACGCGGCTGCTTTTGCCGAGACCAACAGTCCTTCCTCCTGGCTGACCGGTCGAAAGTATCGAATGGTCGGTCAGGAGGAAAAATCGCTAGGTGTGTACCTAGCTTAAAGCACCCTAAAAGTTGTTCTCGATTGTAAATCTGATCGGAAGAAAGTCTGCCCTCAAATAACTAGTTTAAAGGAGGACACAGATAAACACAGATTTTCTTATAATCTATTTTATTTTTGGTTATATTAAAATGATATAATATTATTTTTTTTAATTACAACGTTCGATTATCCCAGAAGAGACAGCGCACAAACAAAATTTAAAGCCAAATAAAACTGAAAAGTTAATGTTTTGTGGCATGGCCAACTATATTGCAGCTTCTGCTTAATTAAATAATCATAAAACTGTTCAAATTTCTTTTGCTGTCGTGAAGACTAGTGGCTGATGCAATAAAAGGTGCAAAATTTTGCAACCACAATTATTCTGGGAATGGAATTAAACCCCCCACTGGAATTTCAGTGAGAGTTTGCAGCTGTTTTAAGGTAAACCCAGGGGTAAGGACCTAGTGGTTCAGGTCTTCACCCTGAGTACTTTAATAGGGTTTATTGTAAAGGGGGCAACACTATAATAAATACACAGGCTCTTATAAAACAATACCGGTCAAATTTATTTTTTCTGCACAAAAAAGCTGCTGGGAAAATTGTGTCTGATTTACCGAGAGCTGTGTACACAGCGTGCAGTGATGTGTACGCTGATTTTATACTGCATTTGTGGCTCTTAGTAAATCACATATGAGAAAGTGTAACACCAGCTATAGAGCTGGTGCTAAAAAAGTTAACCCAGCACCAGCTAAGTTAATTCTCTAGTAGGGGGAGGTGCTATATAGTAGTTAAAAATACACAATCAAAGCAAAAATAGAAGTACTATGCACACTCACTGAACAGTTAAAAAAACTTTATTTAACACATCAGGGTTATAATAAAATCACTTAAAAAATTACAGAGATCTTGTGGGCACATGAGGAAGCCCCCATATGTAGTTGGAGGCGAAATGCGTCTGCTCGCGGCCCTTAAGTAACCTAAACTGGACGCCTTGATTTTACCTATGAAGGAGTTGGTAGCTATGCACTTTATCTATTAAATGCACTGTATCTGATTATACCTCCATGATCCATGCTCCAACATGTGATGTATGTATTTAGTCTTTAGGTTTAGGCTACTAGGTTCTTTTTAAGTGATTTTATTATAACCCTGATGTGTTAAATAAAGGTTTTTTAACTGTTCAGTGAGTGTGCACAGTAGTTCTATATTTGCTTTGATATAGCTGGTGCTAAACATTTACAGAAAAGTTTAGATATTAAAGGGCATGTCCACCCCGAAATTTAACTTTTGATATGTGGTAGGGCATGCTCCCCCAGCCCCAACCGCATTAATATAATTGTTAGAAAGTCACCCGATTCTTACTTACCTGCCCTCTCTCCTCCGCTGCAGTGTTCAGGCCCTCTGCTTGCATGGAATTGAAAGCAGGGGGCGGGACCGGCAGCCGCGTCCGTGATTGGCTGAGAGGCAGGGAGGGCTGCACTGAGCATGCCTCAACCTTGATGAGGTTGAGGAAGGCTCAGGCACAGCATGAGTCACACACTGCTCCTACACAGAAGTTTCCTGGACTTTGGAGGGGCACAGCAGGGGAACTATTTTGAGCAGGAATGTAAGGTAAGGATTGTTTTAAACTACTTGATGTGGCCAGTAAGGGGTTAAATTTTAGTTTTGGGGGTGGACATGCTCTTTAAATAGCTTTGCTGAGGCTGTGTGGTTCGCTTCTGTAAAATCATTACAGCCGCCGTAAACACTGTCTTAAAGTCACGCTAACCTATATTAAATAGGTAAGCACATCTTTAAGACAGGATTTTTGCCCAACCACCATGAGTAAATGAGACTGTGTGTGTATCATCTTGATCCAATGAAAGACATAGTAACTTCACATACAGACCTTTATACTAGAATACCAGTTACACATCACCTGTTTTTTTAGTTTAATAAAAGTTTTTTCTGCCCATTATATTTTACTTTCATATATATTAAGTCCTCTCTACATCAAAGGATATATACATTTATCCAGAGTGGCTGTGGCTCTGGGCGAATCATCCTATATTTATTTACTCTCTAATTCAGCTCCAGGACTGTGTGGGACCCTTACGCAAAACATTTTCAGGGTTATATACAGTTCTAATTGTTAAAAATGGTGCAAATTTTGCTGCAACCAATCAGATGTTTGCTTTAAAATGTTAAATAATATCTGATAATATCACATCATGCAATAGTTCAGTGTATTGGTCGATCGGGCCAAAATAATCGAATGGGTTTTCAGCAGTGTCTGACCGACCGTTCATCCGAATCAGACCAAAGGACGATCGGGGACCGCATGATCAGTCGCAGTAAACTGTCAGCTGTGGCCACTATTTCCGCGACCGACAGCCCTTCCTCCTGGCTGACCGTCCAGAGTGTGTACCATGCTTAAGAACTTTTATTTACTCCCCCTGTTTGTGTGGTGGGGGCCCTGTTTAAACCTTCCATCATTTAACCCTTGGTTTGGGGGCCCCTTTAAGGATTTGGAGCTCTGGGAAGTTGCAAGTTTAACCCTATAGTAACACCATCCCTGTTCTTCTCAATAACTTGCGGGTGCCTTTTCTATTCCTTGTAGCTGTGCACATGTACATTGCTAAGCCCTGTGTACCTCATGATACATACACATGCACTGCACCTATATCACCAGGACAGACCTAACCATTGCAGTATCAATTGTTTCTCCGTAAGTGGAGATATAGTATTGCAGATGAAAAAGCAATAAACCCAGGTAGTGTTTTGTTTTCCTCCTCTGTAAATACAGCGAACCAAATTCAAGGCGAGTTGCCATTTCATACGTACATCAGTAACAGCCAAGAGCGCATCTCGACTACATTGTAGTTTACTTGATGGAAACCCTCATTCTCTCTTTTGAAAGCTCTGCTACTTGTTCATTGCTTTATGAATTGCTATTGCCAGCAACAGTAAAAAAGGAAGGTATTGTTTCAATGCAGGATGTATAAATAACATTTCAGCGCAGAGCCTTAGAGGCAACCTTTACCTGCACGGATTGGATGAGCCGACTGGGAGAGCATCTCTAAATGTCCTTGTGTCAGTGTAATCTGCCTTTAATGAATGGCTTAATTTCCTCTTGTATTAGACACTTGATAAAAACGAGAGGGTTGTCAGTTTTTCCATTGCGCACTTTTATAAGGGCTATAAAGCAAGGCCCACAATGCTTTGCGTGAAGCCGTTGGCTTGGACTGATACCTGCGATACAACTTTATCACGTCTTGGACTCAAAACAAATTGCAAATACTGATTAAGCAGTAAAGTTACAGCAACATTAAAATATAATGAGAGGTTATTGGAAGGGCTGTGAAAACAGCAGCTGTGAAGCTTGAAGCTTCTTCCCAACATATTAATTTTACTAGGGCTTTACCTTAAAAATCTGTAGATAGTTCCGACTTAAACATCTTCCCTTCTTTTCCCCCGGTTCCATAGAGGGTGGTGCTTGGGGCACATCGATAACATTTTTTTATAAAGCTTTCAAGCTACAGGAGGGAGCTGCCACATTGCAAGCTCAATGTAGGATTTAAGGCTAGGCCACACTAATCCATATTAACGTGCAATCTGATCACGATTGTGATCCGATCGTGTATTAAAAAGCACACACCAATTGATCTGGCCACACTGGGTGCCCTGGTGTCCGTTGCGCTGCGATACGCTTATTACGCTATATTATCAACATCATTGGTGCGATTCACATGCGCTCTGATAGCCGAATATTACAGGGGTTGCAGACATCAAAGTGCACCGATCGCATGCACGTTGGGTGTGGCCTCAGCCTTACCTTTCATTTATTTACATGTTAAAATATAGGGACACTCTACATTATTCCTCATTTGGTTTCCAGATTTTCTTTAGACTGGTAAACTGACTGGTAGTCGGTCAGTAATTAAAGCAGAACAGGTAATATTTTGACCCGATTGGTCTGTTTAAGACTGCAGGATTGGCCATAATTTCCAATGTAATTCAGGCAGAATCAGTCATATTGATAAATCATAGTTAAGCCTCTTTCTTTGGACAGCAAGATTGATCAGGTTGAAATGTCAGTGGTACCAATCAGTGTATCAATCTGAAGGTTACATATAATCCGGTTGGCCAGTGGGCACCAGCCCTTTATAAATATAATTTGGTTGAACTGATTGCATTTAAATTGCCTTAATTCTAACCTAGCCTTGTTGATTGTGTTTTAAATAGGTGTTTGGGTTTTTTTCTTGTATTGATGTGAAAAACCCTAGACATTCTCCATATGCACCATTTAAACATTACCCTCAGTAGACGGTATATGAAGTCTACCTCATGAAAGACCAACATTTTATTTCTAAAATCTTAATAAAATAACCAGGGAAATAGCAACTGTTTGAATGAAGTCAAATGAACAATAATGATGGTGATGGCTTCAGGCTTCTGTTCTAATATACCAACATATTATAAAGGGACAGTTCTCCTGTTTGATCCAATAGAAATGACACCAATTGCTGCTTTATTTTTGACCAATGGACATTACCCGAGATTTACTGACATGGAGGAAAATCCATTGCAATTTATTATTATTCCTGGTGTGTGACTGGCCAGAAATGTAAAGTCTCTGGATCTACAGTGCGAAAATTTGTTAAGGTGTAAAATATTTTTCCAGTTTTCACACCATAAAAAAAGCAACTCCATTGGGTGTATTTTACAGACTTTAAACCAGAGATGTCGAGCCCTTTCTGGAAAAAATCTGGGGAGCTGAAGGTTCAACATCCATCCCTGCTTTAAACCATCGGAATTGTCATAACTCTTCCCTTTAGCATCTTTAGGGTCCCACCGCATCTCCTGAAAGAACATAATGTGTTTATTGGTGCAATGCACACATGTTTGTCCATGGTTTCCATCAAAGTTAAACAAAATGAACATTCTGTAATCACCTAGTAGCATCAACAGAATCCCAGCATTTCCCTCTCGCTCGTCAAGGACATCAAAGAAATAAAGGTGAATTCTGGATGCTGAATTTTTGTTCAAGCCCAAACTAGAGACAGCCAAACTTCGAACAAAGTTCATTTGTTTCTGAACTATAGAACTTAAAGAGTAAGTTCACTGTTTTTTTTTTTTTAATTACCCATTAGTGGAAACTCTAATTCATCCCAACTATCACTGTACCGTTTTTTGGTGATCTGCCCCCTATTTCATTAGATATCCAATCTGAAACATCTTAAATTTTAGCACTTCTGTAAGCATTTTGCTGTAGTTGAAATGCTTTGACAGTTGGTGTGCTGTATACTGTATGCAGTATTGACAGTTGGTATGTAGGCAAATAGTCAGGTCACTGGTCAGAGCCTGAGCAAAACAAATATTGTATTGAAGGCATGCAGCAACACACACCTCAGAGTAAGTGCAACTTACATGTATTTATTTATAGATTAAGATGACGCAAAGTAATTTTTTGAGTATTTTACTTTAAGTAAAAGTTCTATAGTTCGGAAAGTAATCTGTTAAAGTCAATGGTAGATAATAGTTGAAAAGGTAGGATAAATTACATATAAAATAACAATGGTAACTTGCTGTAAATGGCTGTGGCACCAGGGAAATGGTCTGGGGAACACGTACATATTACCAAAATTCTTTTATACACTTATTTCCCCCACGATCGGGCAATTGTTGGGTTTCTGCATGCTACATTCAAGGGTTAACGCCAATTTGTATGTTACCGAAAGATACTTTTCGAGGGTTACTCATTATTGTTATCGGAGCGCGGTGCAGTGTAGCCTCAGCCTAAGTCCATCTCTAGCCAAAACATGCTTTTATTTATAACAGCATACACAACATGTTTTTGGCGGGGAACCCCTTTATCAAGTTTCCATCAAAGTGCAAAGCATGGTGGTCCCCGAATGATAACAAAAAATGGCTGGACATCGAAAAACATATTAATAAAGACACAACCCCTAAAACAATCCTCGAATTGATAAGCCTCAACTATAAACATAAACCCAATAACTGGACCACAACAAACACATCAACCACTATCTGGAGACAAATCGTCAAAACAAATAAACTCACCCCAGACTTATTACCCTACATCTCAATTGCGACCCTTGGAAGATACTTTGAGAACCTGAAGGTCAAATTATGGGAAGACAAGGGAATAACCCAAATAGAGGATATTATGGAAGGAGGGAACATTATGGAATTCGAGACCCTTCAAAACAAATACAAAATCCCTGGAGAATGTCGCCTGAATTTCTATCAAATAAAAAGTCTCATAAAGGGAATACATAAGCAGTATCCCAAACAAGAGCCGACTCCTAATAATGAAACTCTGATAGACCTGTTGATGAACGATGAATCAACACCTAAACTCATATCCAAATTCTATAAACTAATAGACACCAAATCCCAGTTTGAATACTTGGAACACATGTCCAGTTGGGCCAAAGACCTGGATCAAGCTGTCTCCCCAGGGCAGTGGAGCGAGGCATTCAAAACAACTTTCAAACTTTCAAAATCAATCAAACATTGGGAGACCAACAAAAAGATAGTTCTAAGATTTTACAGATACCCTACTCAAATCCATAAATGGTATGAAGAACAATCACCCCTGTGCTGGAGAGGATGTTCCCATAGAGGCACGCTAATGCATATATGGTGGACATGTCCCAAAGTCCATAGAGCATGGAACAAATTATTCTACTTTCTTAATAGATTAATGAACACGACGATTGTACCAAAACCAGCGCTGGCACTACTGAACATAAACTTAAATCTCTTCCCACCGTCTCAAAAAAACAATAATCTACCATACATGCACCATTATGAAACAATTAATCACCAAATACTGGAAGACCTCAAAAATCCCTTCAGTTAACCAAATCACTAACATGCTATCCGAAAACATGAGATATGAAAAAGCCTTCCACATAACCCAGGGTAGTTTTCAGGGGTTCTACAGAGCATGGGAGATATGGTACATTGACGACAGATCATAAGAACAAAGTAGGGAATCACAAATTCCAATCTGACTCCCAATAGACCTTAAGAGAAACCAGGAAAGGTTGATCTCATAGACAGCATAATACAAAGCCCGGGAAAAATGGGTTAAGGAGATAGGACAAAGATAAATAAATTTCCTACCACTCGTGAGTGTGCTGTTCTCACTACATAAAGTGTAAATCGTTAATGCTTAATTTACCTGATTTACCTGATTGTTCATGTTTAAAATGTTCCGAACGATAAGCTCTCATTCAATGTTGTAAATCACTATAAAAGAAATGAAAACAATAAAAAGTTATGGTATAAAAAAAAGTTTCCATCAAAGTGTCTTTGACAACAGAAATGCATGCAATCTGCATGAAAAAATTACAGATGTGTTGGGAAAACGGAGAGCTGGCGTGAGGACTGTCTCAGGACAAATGCTGGGTGGCAGGGAGGAGCAGATGCAGCCACGGAAGGCTGATGTCTGGAACAGATATAGGCCAGGTTTCACAGAATGGTCTGGAGCAGGGGTCCTAAAAAGGCGGGGCTCTGGGGAATCATGCCAGAATGACAATCAGGCCCAGCAGCAGGGGCGTAACTACAGGGGAATAGGGGGAGCAACTGCAGGGGGACCTGGGAGCCAAAGGGGCCCCATCTTCTTATTTTTTATAGCCTCCTCCCAGAAAACCACTGTGGATGAAGCACAGATAGGGGCCCCATCACAGTTTTGCTGGGGGGCCCAGCAAAACTGTGTTACACCACTACACAGTGGCACCGACTGCTCAAAGAACCACAGTGTCAGGAGGGACCACAGCGTGTCAGTGCTGCCAAGGAAATGCAGGGGGCTCCCACAGCAGGAGACACTGAAACAGAGGCAAGGCAGGTTAGATAGATTTAATCTGGACAAGTTGGATCAGGGAAAGGATAGACGTAAAGTGGAAGATAAAGAGAAGCACAAGAGTAAATTGATTCTCAGAACATTTGTGAACTGGCTTCGGGCCTTCACGATCATAGGTAGGTTTATCAGGGAAAAACATACAGAACAATATTCTGGATAAACAATATTACATTGCTTTGTTACTTCGATGAGATTTGGGAGGCCCACAGGGTTACGTGGAGGTAAGGTTTATGAAGAGCACTTTAGACAAAAGAAAGGAAATAATGAAATTGGGGCCATAGAGACAACAGCCTCTGGATGAAGACTATGAATAACAAGTGTCTTCAGGGTTATACATCTTTCTCAGTGTCAGGGTTTCAATCCTTTCCAGGGCCTAGTGGATACTACTCATATGGGAGAAAAAAGGTATTTGCTGGAAATTTTGCCATTAGTGCTCCCTTTGGGCAGGGGCCCACTCCTATTCCAAATGTTTTAAGCAGGCCAAACCAGGCTTGCCCAGAGTAAAGAATTTAGTTAGCAAAGGGAGCGACACCGGTAAAACTAGAAGCGATTATCCCCTGGCTAGATAGGAACCCAAAACGAGAAAAGGCTTTATTATTAAAAGAGGGTTTTCAATTATTCTTTAAAATCCTGTCTCAACTCAAAGGCCCCAGAATTGGAAAACCTCAGGTCATGTAAATTGTCCCAAGACATAATTCATGAAAATTGCAAAATCCCATTCATTTTTCGATTGCATGTCGGTCGCATAGAAGATCGGGAGAAGCGGAAAGAAGCAGGATAGAACGAAAGCTGCATGAATGCTCGGTCGGGTAAGTAATATTAAGTATATGTATGGTCACCTTTAGGGAGGATGGTATGCCCCTTCCCCCTTGAAATCTCATTGTGTCACCTTTGGGCCTGTCACCCAAGGAAGAACCAGGAAAATTCTGCTTAATTCATCATCTTCCATTAGATGAGATTGGTAGGGATATATTCAAAGTACCTTACACCTCTGTAGAAGCAGCTGTAGAGCTTCTGCAAACTGCGGGGCGGGGGGCGCTAATGGAAAAGACCAATATAGAGGCGCCATTTTGTCCTCTTACCAGTACACCCTGACTCCCAATACCAGTTGGGGTACATGCTTGATGGTATATATTTTGTGGATAGGTCACTACCCATGGGATGTGCATACTTTGGGGCATTCAGCAGTTTTCTCGAATATGTGGTCCAGCAAAAGGCTGGGGAATCATAGGTCATCCATTTCTTGGATGACTTCATGTTCATTGGACCAGCTGGATTCACAAAGTGTGCTTAACTGCTCAGACTATGCACTGGATAGCAAAAAAATTGGCATCCCCATAGCACCAGATAAAACAGTTCCCCCCGCCACTTGTCTCGGGATCGAAATAGACTGAGAAAAACATGAATGCAGGTTGCCAGGGGACAAGTTTGATGACCTGTGTTCACTGGTCACTGGGACAAGAGCAACAAAAAAAGTTTCCCTCAAATATATGCAGTTACTGCTCGGCAAGCTTAATTTTGCTTGCCGAATCGTGACAACGGGCAGAATTTTTTTTACGCCGTTTGGCATTAACTACTGCAAACACAAAGAAACCAGACCATTTTATTAGGATCGATAAGGAGCTCATAGCAGATCTATAATGGCAAGTCATACTGGCGAGGTAAAACACAAGCGAACCATGATTTAGAATTGTACACTGATGCCTCAGGGTCCTGGGGCTTTGCATCATATTTCCAGGGTTGTTGGGTGGCGAAACGCTGGCCTATGAGTTAGTCCCAAACACCACTAATCATGAACTTGACGTTTCCCAAACTACTTCCAATTCTGGTGGAGATAGAACTGTGGGGCAAGGACAGAAGTGTGCTGTTCCATTCAGACTATATGGCAGTGGTGGAGGGGATCAATAATCGTGCTTCAGTGTTACAGCCAGTACTAGCCTTAAGGTGGCCGTACATTAGGAAGATTTTACTTACCCAGCCAAGCAATCCCACAACATTAGACTGACCCTGCTGGAACCACCTTTCCAAATCTTCTTTGCAAAGCGACATGCGGTTTCAAATCCCATTCATTTGCGTTAGCATGTTGGTCGCAAAGAAGAACAGGGAAGGTGGTTCTGGCAGGATCAGCCTAATGTCGTGAGATCGCTCAGTCGGGTAAGTAAAATCTTCCTATTGTATGGCCACCTTTAGTGCAGCACCTAGTGCTTAGATGCTTACAGCGCAACACTCAGATTATGGCAGTTCACGTTCCTGGGGTAAATAATGAAATCGCTGATCCCATTACTCAGTGGGGGAGCTTTGCCCGGCTATGAACTGAACTTTACAAGTTATGATGGGGTGGGTGAGACAGTCATTGGCTACCAACAGCTGGGTGAGTTATCAGAGGACTTGGAGGGAATAACTAAGTTTAGAAGTTGATACAAGGGGCAATATTAGCGAGGGAGACAGATAGGTAATAAGGTGCATGTTGCGCCTATTTGAAAGAAGAGTCTCGATTAGCACCATAAATAGGGTTTTTTCTGACTGCATGGAATGGCACAGTTAAGCTAAGACTGGTCTAACCCGCCAGTGGGTAGCCAGTTGGTTGGAGTAATAGATCTGGTGCAAATTGTGGGGTCAGCTGTTATGGATGACATACCCTCACTGAGCCAGGGAGTCTGGCTGGTGGAGGCCAGGAAGCCAGGAAGGGCAGACTGGCAGGGATTCTCCATGTTATGGTTATAACTAACAGTTAAAATTAAAGGTTATGCTTCTTGTTTTTGTTAAGTGACATGACCTGACACTCTGCTCCTCCCCTCAGCCCCAGGTGAAAAGCATGTGCACTTAAGACTTAATGTAGTTAACTTTTTTTAACTTATTAAAAAATGCAGTTAACTTAATGCTGTTAACTTTTAAGACTTAAAACAGTGGAGAGTTGAAAAGGGGAGCCCAATAATGCAGGCTGAAGCTATCACATGACTACAAGCTGGTCACTAGAGATGGCCGAAAATACAAAATTTCATTCCGTTTTCAGATTCCCGGATCTCGAGAAAATTCCGAAGATTTGAAAACGGAGCAAATTTTCTAATGTATGGAGCTATTTTCGATAATTTTCGAATTAAAAGTTTTTTTTATCGCTGGATTTATTTTAATTTCAGGACCAATGTCTGAACACTGGCCCAGCTTTCAATACTAGTATCACCAATATAACATTACAGCAATTACATTTATATTGATGATAAATAGACGTGGGACCGATACATTGTATCCATATCCCTAGGTCTTTCCCAAATTTTAATGGAAACCATAAGAGAGGCTTTCATGTGTGTGTCCAATGTAAGATTTAGAAACATATTTTAGGCTTTAAATTGTTAGGTCTGTGGTAAGGTTCTGTGAGATTCCTTAGGAAATCTATATATACTGTATATGAATGTATAATGAAAGTAACACTGCTTTTTATTGAGCAGTGTGGACAGATCTATACAGTTGTGCTTGACATTATTAGTAATTTCATTCCAAAATGACCTGGAGTGTAAATGAAATCCATAGACAGATATTTCTTCTGTCTCCAGAATGTTCCTGGTGACATAGTAAACAAAGGCTAAAGTGTGCACATGCACTTATATAATATGAGTTTATGCTCCCTGGTTTGGATTAGATAAAGTTTCCAAAATTTGGATCCATTCCCAAGCCTCTGCCTAAGGAGTTAAAGTATGCAATTCTGGCCTTTTGTAGGCTGGATTAAATTTAAAACTACCTTAGACAACAGTAGGCAGTGTAATCCATCACTTGATCACTGCCAGAATGGATAAAGGCAACGAGGAATATTAAAAAAAAAAAATACACTCCTAGTACTCACAGCATCTGTTTTAGGGAATTGGGCTCATAAATCAAACCGTCTTGTCAGTTTCAGTGGCACCATCAGAGTGCAGTGTTTAAGCGCCCGTACATCCTATGCATAAATGCAATTTCCCCAAATGTCAGCGGGAAATGCACTGCAAAGTAGAACACATTCTGTAGCTTTGACCCCGTAAGTGCTGAAATCACAGATTCTTATTATTTTGACATGATAGAGAGAGAGAGGAGGGGAAGAAAAGACTCTTGTCCTCTCTTGTGTTCTACCTAGATGCGCTTATTTGCTTGGAAGGCTGTGCAGATGTAATGGAGGATAGTGGTTTATTATACAAATGATTGGGGCAGGAGGATGCACAGGTACAGCTATTTCTATTGCTCACAAAAGAGAACCTGGCATCAATGTCAAGACCTCTGCTTACTCCTTATTTAATTGGCTTTTTAATGATACTAACATGGATACCGGCAAGGTTTGATCACTGGAAGGGTCAATGCCTTTAAATGCAAAGAATGTAAGAAATTAAAATCAGATGTAAAGCCACCTCATTTAATGTTAAAGCAACAGAGAAAAGAAAGTCTAAGCACTCCAGATATAAACCAACGCAAGTCAGGAACCAGGTGTGCTGTCATTTAATCGTTGAGAATGGCAACAAGCAACAGCTTGTTGGAACCAGTGCCGTGTTACAGATCAATGATATTTTTGGAATATAACTGTAGTGCCTCAGGTAACACATGATTGCCTTCGTCTGCTGTGGTTCTAAGAGTAGTAGTTCAGCATGATTTAGAAGGACAAATGTTGCTCCTCATCAATTGTTTGACAAAATGATTATTTAGTCTTTATTACAATAGCATATGTGCTGGAGAGTGGATGGTACGGACAGAAACTTAGAGCACAATAAAACCAGACGCTGCCAATCATTGTGATATAATTCAGATGTAACCCTGGGCATAACATTTGATTGGAGTCTGGACACAATTCCCTGTATGGTGGCACATAGGCATAAATATGTATAGGAAAACCTTGTTGTGTGAAACAGAGAAAAGGAAACGTCATCCATCTTGGGGTTTTTCATGAAGTATTCATGCTGCTGGCAAAAGTTTACAGCAATAACTTCAGCCTGGCTTTTACTTTGTAACCATTATATTTTGCTTCTTTGCTAGAGACAAGTTAAATGAATGGCCGAGGGCTGGCCAGCTCCACGGTCCTTTCTGCATGCGCTTTGTTTGGGGAAATGAGGTTGAACAACTAAATTCCCCATCTTCTCACTGTTGACTTCATAATGTATGCAGCCCGAGGTGAAAGGCAGGATGAATTGGAAGACCAGGCCAATGCAAATAGCATTGGTTTAATTAGGACAAACATCTAGAGATGATAAACGAATTACAATCAAACCCTTGCTACTTTGGGAACTGCATTGATGCTTGCTACAGGCAAAAAAAATAAAACAGACGTACAGTAGAAATAGTAAAGGAGAAACGGATCATATCACGGATATCAATCAAAGGTTATGATCTAATCCCTGGAAGCAAAAGCCTTTAGGAAAATAATTGTACTGTGGTATCGTTAGAATGCTATTAACCACAATTCCATTGGTCAGCATGTTAGATGTACCCAACAGTAATGAATCCTGAATGGCGCATCACATTAACACCAGGTTTTAGGAAAATATAAATCTTGGCTGGAATATTTTTTTTTTTTTTACTGTAATGCAAAAAAGAACGTTTTATAAGCAAAACCTAAAACCAGGTTACTATTTAATTGAACGTGAAATGATTTAAAAGCCTGAAATTCGCAATCAAAATAAAACTCTTTCTTACTGTAATGTGCGTAAGATTTATATTGTGATCCTTGGCAGTGCAGTGCTATATTGTACGGCGGCTTATGCTATTAAATTGCTTAATACAAGCCCGAGTTTAACTTCTGGGAAAATTGTCATTTTAAAAAGTTAGTAACACAAATAAATAAAAACTCCAGGTACGGTTCGGTGGCTCATTGGTTTAACACTGGCTCCTTGCAGCGCAGCTTCTTGGGTCAAAGAAAATTAAGGTGCATACACACATGCGATCACAGGGGGCCGACCCACAACACAAGATGTGTATGCACGGACATTTCAGCCGATAATCGTGCTGAATGGGCACTTTGTCGGGCGGGCAGATAATCAACAATTAATAGACAAATTAATTGTAAAAGCTCTGTATGATATATAGTAACATAGTAATGGAGGTTGAATAAAGATATACGTCCATCTAGTCCAATTGTTATAGCCTACTCTATTCATTAACCTAACCTAACAGTTGGCTGCAGATTTGCAGCACCAGCAAACTTTTGCATATTTTACTGAATTTTTTAAAGCAGTTTTCTAAAATGAAAGGGCTCTGCTCCTCTTCCTATAGGTCAGGCCAAAGAATGTGGGACAGGCACTATCTGAATCTAGCAGTTTAGGTCTTCACCCAGCATACTATTAGGGGATAGGAGTTATTTGCCCTTTAAATATACCTTTATGTTCACTTTGTAGGGTTGACTCTACAAAAAAAAAAAAAGCGTTAGCACTGGACCCACGAATGAAATAATATTGTGTGGTTAATGAGCCCCAATTTAGTAACATGCACATCAAGTGTGGTTTCCTTCAGAAAGATCTGCAACTATTCAAGATGACAAATACAAAATAATCTGTTTTATAGAGGGAAGGGCTGAACCTGTTGAATGTGGTTCCCTCCACAGACTTTGCTTTAAACATTCCTGCTACTTTAATGAGGGGAGTCCATTCTGTTGCCCTCCAGGCGTTATCACCATGAGATTAGTCGTTCTTTATTCATTTCCCCACTATCGATATTAAAGTTTATTTTTTTTTAAAAAAATCTAAAGTTGACAGACATCATTTCTAAACACCGGGTACTATAATAATAAGTCCTCAGGAACTACAATGGAATAATTTTATAGTTCTCTTCTAAAGGAAAATACAGTACATTCTCTGCGGAGGCGTCACGGGGAGGTTAGATTGTTCCTGAACAATGTGGTGTACACATAAATGTAAATCTACCTTAAATACCATTTGCAAATGTGATTTTTATATAAATAAAATGGTTAATCTTTACTTTACAAGCAAATGGGTTACAATAGAAGAGTTTCATAATCAAACACCAAATATGTGAAGTCTGTTTGCTGTAAAATACACAGTATTGGTCGGGCATGTTGTTAAAATGTGGATATCACTTGCTGTATCAATGTACGATTCTAAATTGGGGGTAGTTATTAGAATGTGAGTTGGATTTGAACAAAATGGGCTTGGCACTGAGTAATAGTACAGCGCAGTCTTAGATATAGATTAGAGCTCTTGTTAAAAATGGTTCTGGTATTCAAATGAGGTATATTGGAAGGTGAGATATTATTATACTGATGTTTACTGCCCTATGGTTGATAATTCTGGGTTTAGTACTTTAAGACCTGCGGAGAACCATGTTTAGGGAGGTGTTACTTACGTCCTGTCAAACTGGGGCTTGGCTATAGGCAAAGCAAGTGGTAATGGATTTGGTTGTTGATTATGAAAAATGACATTGGAATTCTGGACCCTTATACTATACACAATATTTTATCAGTATCATTGTGTGTATGGACACAATTAGTACCAACCCAGAACCAATCCAGCTGGTGGCCATCATTCACCCTTTGAGGCTGCTGATTCATCTGACAGATATGTCAACTCCAATCCCAATGTGGTGTATGGATGCTTCTGATTACAAAGAAAATCTGTTAACAAAAGTCACAATTAAATAATAGTCTATGGGGGAGATGTTGTCATAGGCGATATTGCCCAAAATAAAAGTAAATCCACACTACCTGATGTATTATCATGTTAGCATGGACTTTACTCTTAATTAATAGGGCCTGTGCTGTTTGCTTAAAAGCCCTGGGCACCTGCTGCATTAAACAATTCACTTTTGCACTACTTTGTAGCATGGAAACCAACAATAACTACAGGGAGGCATTATGCAGACATTGCAAAGGAATTACTGCATCACAGGAACCGGGAGGTAATAGGAGCATCACACTCCATTTTACTTTTCTCCCTGTGTGATCCCCTTCTATGTGGGGATTTAAGGAATGTTTTACAAAGAAATTAAGATTGTGGCCTTTTAATCCATTCTTTTTCTGGGTAACAAATTAAGCTGTGAATAGATGATCTAATAACGTGCCAGTTGACCAGGCTGAAACAAGGCCCGCTACCACCAAGCTTTTCAGATATTTTTCTAGCCAAAAATGGATTGCACCTGCTGGAAATTTTACCCTGATTGGGTGGTTTTCAATGGACCATTTTGGCAGTGCCCATTTATTCCCATCAGACAGACTACTGGACGCAGTTATTGTTCTATCTCTAAAAGGGTCTTTTTTTTTTTTTTTGGTGTTTGTTTTACATGTGTCAACTTTGAATGATTGTTTTTAATTAGGAAGGATTTGGCTATTATTATTATATATTTATATAGCGCCTACATCTTCCGTGGTGCTTTACAATTACATGTATACATTCACATCAGCCCCTGCCGCAAAGAGCTTACAATCTAAGCACATTTATTTGACACACAGAACCAGTATGTCTATGATTGTGAGGAAACCGGAGTGCCCAGAGGAAACACATGCAAGCATGGGGAGAACATACAAGCTCCTCGCAGGTGTGTCCAAGGGTGGAATCGAACTCAGGACTTCAGCGCTGCAAGGCATCAATGCTAACCACTGTGCTGCCCAATGGCTATTGATTTAAGGCAGGGTTTTCTTCACCCTATATAGTATAGGCACTTTCGTTTGTGCATGAAATGCGTCAGGTGTTTACTATGTGAATAATAAAGTGGATTTCTAGAGTCCCTATTTGTGTGTTTGCCCTTCTGAGTGTCAATATTTGCCTATATTATAACTTAAGACCCTTCAAAGCAGGGTAAAAATATCTGCATGATTTCCTAGTTTCATTTGGCCATTTAATAGGCCAGTACCTACTTGCCATATTTTTCTTTGTGTAGAATTCTGGGTATTTAAATATGAAACCAGTTTTTCTAGTTACTTAAATCTTTGAAGGGACACGGACAAGGTGAAAATAAAAGGTAAGGTGTGGGATAAAATCTACACAGATAAAAGGTGTTTACATTGGGATTTATTTCCACTGACATGATTTACAGCACCTGTCACATGCGGATTTGTCCTTTGAGTTTAGGTAGACATGAGATAAATATTTAAAGTTCTTCTTGAATAATTCATAATATTTTCTATTAAACAGGATCATCATCCGTAGAACAAACAAATCAACGATTTCCAAGGGGTTGAAATAGTGACAGCATTAGGGGTCACTTTCTGACACCGAACCCATAGTTAAACAGCAGAAGTCACGGCAAACTGTAATAAATTCATTTATAACAGCAGATCTGATTAGTAGATGCTTTTTAGGACAATAAATATGGACATATGGAAAGGTTTTTTTTTTTATTTTGCATTTACAACTGTGGAATAATACATAATGAATCGTCTTCATGCTTCTGGCTATGTTACCTTGTTCGGTTATTGTCTACACTGTTTTTGCCAGAGAGAACATTGATCATATCAAATTAATCCTCTGAGAATATCTTATTCACAGAAAAGTCAATGCAGGTGTTGTTTTTAAAGTCTAAGTTCATCTAATTCATTGCTGATATGTTACCCCTTTGTTCACTTAAGACGCTCATCATGCATCATGTACAACATTAATGTATGGGCCTTTTAAGGTGGCTGTTTCTCAATAAAATCTTGTGTTATATAAGTATTTTGCACTTGTGAGAATTTTATTGTGAGTGCCTTCTATCTAAATAGCTGCTAAGTGGCATTTATTATGAAATAAGGTAGACCACAGTGACTGTAAACATAGGGTTGTCTGACCAATCTTGGGTGAGATTGATGCAGCATATAATAGACAACTATTCTAAAGCACATACAGATCTAGATTTCCTGTAGATGTTAGTAGGTGATTACTCTACTGCTACATTTGCTGGTAATTGCTTTGGGGGCCTAACATGGAACCAATTCTAAAGGTGATCATGCACAGCTGTCATTACTATTGCATTAAATTTCATTGGAGCAGAACCTCAGCCAAGGGGCATTAAGGAGAATTTTGCATATCTCCGGGACTCTGGGAACCTGGGAGTAAGAAATTACTTCTTGTTTCTCATTTGTGGGCAATGCTATTCATATAGCCTGAGACTGCAGAGAGCCTTCTGTTATAAGAAGATTCTGCTCCAATTTTATGCTCAGTGAAGGGCTTTTTGCTCCTTTTGCCCCACCTCTCCCTAAGCTATCTAGCTGCTTTGTCTATTCTATTTCATTGGAATCTGTCGGCAATATGCAGTGGTAACTCAGCCAACCTCCCAAACGCTATATTGGAATCAGTCAGCTGGGCGACCATACACACTCCAATCGTCTCCCATTGAGTAAAGGGAGCGGATACCAGTCCATCATAACCAACCAACCAACCAACCAGTAGTTTGACTACTGACGTATTCGCCCACACAACTTGCCATTAATAGACAAATCAAATAGCATGTGTCAGTAAGATGCACAATAGGCTTTACTCTTCTATATAAGACAATTGCTGTCTATGCATATTACATATTCTTATCGGATAAAATATTTCTTGTCAAAAGAATCCTTGTCAAAAAGGGTTTTGGCTAAAATACAAATTACTCTTGATTCATAAGTGGGAGATTCTTCTATCTGCCCTTCCCTTTAAAGTAAACCAAACATTTACCCAGTAATCCTTAAGAAATCAACTGTACTAAATAAACCAGTGAGCCTACTGCAATATAGTGTTTCTCTAATTCTGTTTATGGTCACTGTCACGAACGCCAGTTCGCTGGGCACGTGATCTGACTAATTAATCGAATAGTTAACCCATTCTTACCAAGTCACTCTACACATTTTCCTGACACCTCCCTCTTTAAAATTGGCGCACGGGATGTGACTTACAGGTCACGTCCACTGCGTCCATAATCAGGTGGTTCCGATAGACACGAATATCCACCTGCATCCCCTTGGTTCGGTGAATGTAAATCATATTGCTCCACGATGTGATTCCACCTGCACATTTTTACAAAACCACCATCCTCTTTACTGTGGTTATGAGAACTGGGTTTGGGTTCACAGTCATTCACCCAAGTAGACTGGTTAACCTCTTGATGCTCAGTCTGTACACACTCTGATATAGACAGCAAACCACCCATACTACCATCTGTGTGACCACTCTGTGTGCTGACAGGTACAGTTCTGTATTTACCTCCTGGAGTACAGTGATATGTAGGGGACTGTACCCGGCCACTCCTAACCTCAGGCATCTGTCCTCCCTCTGACACACTCTCCTGCTGGACAGATCCTCCTTTATCCTCACTGCTACCTGTATCCTGTAAGTCTAAAGTTCCCCATTCCCTGGGTCTAAACTCAGACAGATACTGGTCACTCTTAACCCTTAACTTGCCTTCCTGCTCACCATATCCCTGCTCCCTCTTAGACTGGGACAAACCAGTGACTGTTACTGGTATGGTTTGGTCCTCAGGGATAGCTACCTTCTTTCCATCTACCTGGGACACTCCTAGCTCTGTTAGCTGTCCCTCTTTAACCCTTACTCTTCCTTCTCCACCCACCACTGAGGTTGGTACTGGCGCTACCGCATGCCCACAGCTACCCTCTTCTCCCTCAGTCTGAGTGGAAACATCCCTTAGGACCCTGCTTTGAGTCCTTACCACCTGCCCCACACACTCCTGCACTAATTCCTGACTGCTATCCAGGACCTCAGGCAGATTGGGCACAGGATCAGGGATCCTACTCTGGAATTCCCTCTCTACTACGGGTACTTTACCCAGAACATCACCCTGGGGATACCTTCCCTCCCCCTCTACATTCACACATGTAGACAGTACTGGTTCTGGCACTGACTGACACCCTCTCTGGTCTCTCAGCCCTCCCTCCCAGCTACTGTGACAATCCCTACCTACAGGTACTATACCTGACTCTACCAGAGAGTGAACTGGGGGATCCCCCTCTCTCTCTCCATTCACACAGTTAGGCAATACTGGTTCTGGCACTGACGGACATCTGCTCTGGTCTCTCAGCCCTCCCTCCCAGTTACCTTGCCCCTTGTTACCTGTTCCCTTTACTGATTGCAGTGGGTGGTCACACTCCAGCGCGGCTGGACCTAGTGAGACCGGATCATTTGGCACAAAAGCAGAGACCATTCTCCCCAAATCATTCCCCAATAACACATTGACAGGAATTTCATTAGATATCCCCACTTCCCTCAGACCTCTCCCCACACCCCAATCCAAGTAAACATTAGCCACAGGCACCCGTGGATGACTCCCACCCACTCCCTTTACCAATAAAGTCTTCCCAGGAATAATGTCCCCAAAGTTAATCATCTCTGGGCGCACCAGAGACAAGTTAGCTCCTGAGTCCCGTAACCCCTGGGTAACTTTATCTCCCACAGTCACAGTCTGCATATGATGACATAAATTCTCTGTCTTACCAGATACGAGCATTACCACAGGATTGACTGGTGACACTGGTCCCTTTCTTTCTGGACAGGAAGCTCTTACATGTCCCGTCTGGTTACATATAAAACATCTGCGTGGATCTCCATGGTTTACGCTCACACTGGGCCTTTCAGACAAATTCTCACCCGCCTTGACATTCTGCGGTGCTGCTTCCCTGTGGTGACGATCCTTCCAGCTTGGTGATCTTTGTAACGTTGGACCTTTTGGATATGTTGGCACCCTGTTGGCTGCATAGGTGTCTGCGACTTCTGCTGCTTTTTGCGCTGTTTTTGGCTCCCGATCCAATACAAACTGTTGCACATCTCCAGGACAGATATTAAGGAACTGATCCATTACCATAAGATCCTCCAGCTCCTCAAATTTGGTAACTGACAGTCCTTTAATCCACTGGCGAAAACTGGTTCTCAGATTACTCACAACATCTGAGTAGCTGTCAGTTGGACCTCTCTGCAACGCTCGAAACTTTTTGCGATACACCTCTGGCGTGAGGTTAAACTTCTTAATCAGAGCCTGTTTCAAAGCCTCATAGTCCCCATCAAGCTCTGGTGGTAGTTCAACAAAGGCATCTAAGGCTTTGCCTTTTAATCCAGGTGTCAAGTATCTTGCCCACTGCTCCTGTGGCAACTGATACTGTCTGCAGCACTTTTCAAAACTTAACAAAAAAGTGTCCAAATTGCTATCATTGTCCATGACAGGAAACTTGGGTGAACCATGCAAAGCAAACGGACCCTCTCTGGACTCACTGGACTGTGGAGACTGGGTCTGGTGCTGGAGCTTTGCTAACTCCAGTTGAAACGCACGGTCTGCGGCTTCCGCTTCCCTCTGCGCTTGCCTCTCCGCTGCTGCGGCTTCCATTTCACGCTGGGCTTGCCGTTCAGCTCTCTCAGCTGCTGCTGCGGCTGCCTCCCTCTGTGCCTCCCTCTCCTGATGCTGCAAGATCAATTGAAGACGTAGCTGTGGGTCATCTGAACCCAACAATTGTAAATCCTTTTGCAGGGAAGAAGTATGTTCCTGCACTGTGGTATTCTCATGCTGAGAAAATCCAAGGTTAACAGTCCTCTCTGGGATAGCTAAATCCACATCGCTTCCCGACTCAGTTGTGTAGTTCTGCTGCTCCTGGTCACTCTCCAACAATGCCCTTATCAGCAGCTCCTTGGACTTGTCCAGGACATCAATACCTCTTTCCTCACAGAGATTGATCAGGACCTCCTTGGTTTGTCTCTTGTAAAAGGTTGCCATCCTCAGCTAACCTTGCCAAATAAAATATTGAAAAAGAAAAATGTGGTTCCGATAGACACGAATATCCACCTGCATCCCCTTGGTTCGGTGAATGTAAATCATATTGCTCCACGATGTGATTCCACCTGCACATTTTTACAAAACCACCATCCTCTTTACTGTGGTTATGAGAACTGGGTTTGGGTTCACAGTCATTCACCCAAGTAGACTGGTTAACCTCTTGATGCTCAGTCTGTACACACTCTGATATAGACAGCAAACCACCCATACTACCATCTGTGTGACCACTCTGTGTGCTGACAGGTACAGTTCTGTATTTACCTCCTGGAGTACAGTGATATGTAGGGGACTGTACCCGGCCACTCCTAACCTCAGGCATCTGTCCTCCCTCTGACACACTCTCCTGCTGGACAGATCCTCCTTTATCCTCACTGCTACCTGTATCCTGTAAGTCTAAAGTTCCCCATTCCCTGGGTCTAAACTCAGACAGATACTGGTCACTCTTAACCCTTAACTTGCCTTCCTGCTCACCATATCCCTGCTCCCTCTTAGACTGGGACAAACCAGTGACTGTTACTGGTATGGTTTGGTCCTCAGGGATAGCTACCTTCTTTCCATCTACCTGGGACACTCCTAGCTCTGTTAGCTGTCCCTCTTTAACCCTTACTCTTCCTTCTCCACCCACCACTGAGGTTGGTACTGGCGCTACCGCATGCCCACAGCTACCCTCTTCTCCCTCAGTCTGAGTGGAAACATCCCTTAGGACCCTGCTTTGAGTCCTTACCACCTGCCCCACACACTCCTGCACTAATTCCTGACTGCTATCCAGGACCTCAGGCAGATTGGGCACAGGATCAGGGATCCTACTCTGGAATTCCCTCTCTACTACGGGTACTTTACCCAGAACATCACCCTGGGGATACCTTCCCTCCCCCTCTACATTCACACATGTAGACAGTACTGGTTCTGGCACTGACTGACACCCTCTCTGGTCTCTCAGCCCTCCCTCCCAGCTACTGTGACAATCCCTACCTACAGGTACTATACCTGACTCTACCAGAGAGTGAACTGGGGGATCCCCCTCTCTCTCTCCATTCACACAGTTAGGCAATACTGGTTCTGGCACTGACGGACATCTGCTCTGGTCTCTCAGCCCTCCCTCCCAGTTACCTTGCCCCTTGTTACCTGTTCCCTTTACTGATTGCAGTGGGTGGTCACACTCCAGCGCGGCTGGACCTAGTGAGACCGGATCATTTGGCACAAAAGCAGAGACCATTCTCCCCAAATCATTCCCCAATAACACATTGACAGGAATTTCATTAGATATCCCCACTTCCCTCAGACCTCTCCCCACACCCCAATCCAAGTAAACATTAGCCACAGGCACCCGTGGATGACTCCCACCCACTCCCTTTACCAATAAAGTCTTCCCAGGAATAATGTCCCCAAAGTTAATCATCTCTGGGCGCACCAGAGACAAGTTAGCTCCTGAGTCCCGTAACCCCTGGGTAACTTTATCTCCCACAGTCACAGTCTGCATATGATGACATAAATTCTCTGTCTTACCAGATACGAGCATTACCACAGGATTGACTGGTGACACTGGTCCCTTTCTTTCTGGACAGGAAGCTCTTACATGTCCCGTCTGGTTACATATAAAACATCTGCGTGGATCTCCATGGTTTACGCTCACACTGGGCCTTTCAGACAAATTCTCACCCGCCTTGACATTCTGCGGTGCTGCTTCCCTGTGGTGACGATCCTTCCAGCTTGGTGATCTTTGTAACGTTGGACCTTTTGGATATGTTGGCACCCTGTTGGCTGCATAGGTGTCTGCGACTTCTGCTGCTTTTTGCGCTGTTTTTGGCTCCCGATCCAATACAAACTGTTGCACATCTCCAGGACAGATATTAAGGAACTGATCCATTACCATAAGATCCTCCAGCTCCTCAAATTTGGTAACTGACAGTCCTTTAATCCACTGGCGAAAACTGGTTCTCAGATTACTCACAACATCTGAGTAGCTGTCAGTTGGACCTCTCTGCAACGCTCGAAACTTTTTGCGATACACCTCTGGCGTGAGGTTAAACTTCTTAATCAGAGCCTGTTTCAAAGCCTCATAGTCCCCATCAAGCTCTGGTGGTAGTTCAACAAAGGCATCTAAGGCTTTGCCTTTTAATCCAGGTGTCAAGTATCTTGCCCACTGCTCCTGTGGCAACTGATACTGTCTGCAGCACTTTTCAAAACTTAACAAAAAAGTGTCCAAATTGCTATCATTGTCCATGACAGGAAACTTGGGTGAACCATGCAAAGCAAACGGACCCTCTCTGGACTCACTGGACTGTGGAGACTGGGTCTGGTGCTGGAGCTTTGCTAACTCCAGTTGAAACGCACGGTCTGCGGCTTCCGCTTCCCTCTGCGCTTGCCTCTCCGCTGCTGCGGCTTCCATTTCACGCTGGGCTTGCCGTTCAGCTCTCTCAGCTGCTGCTGCGGCTGCCTCCCTCTGTGCCTCCCTCTCCTGATGCTGCAAGATCAATTGAAGACGTAGCTGTGGGTCATCTGAACCCAACAATTGTAAATCCTTTTGCAGGGAAGAAGTATGTTCCTGCACTGTGGTATTCTCATGCTGAGAAAATCCAAGGTTAACAGTCCTCTCTGGGATAGCTAAATCCACATCGCTTCCCGACTCAGTTGTGTAGTTCTGCTGCTCCTGGTCACTCTCCAACAATGCCCTTATCAGCAGCTCCTTGGACTTGTCCAGGACATCAATACCTCTTTCCTCACAGAGATTGATCAGGACCTCCTTGGTTTGTCTCTTGTAAAAGGTTGCCATCCTCAGCTAACCTTGCCAAATAAAATATTGAAAAAGAAAAACAGAGAAGGAAGGGAAAAACTGTTTGTACGTATGTCTTTTAAAAAATAAATGCACTGAGTTTGTCTTTGAAGACTGATACCCTCGCAAGGATACAGTTCTTTAGTACAAGGTTTAAATAACTTAATCCAAGCACTAATGCTCTAATAAAAAATAATTTATCCCACACGCTGCCAGCCAATTTGTCACGAACGCCAGTTCGCTGGGCACGTGATCTGACTAATTAATCATCGTTTAAAATGGTGCTAATTTTGCCCCTACCAATCAGATGTTAACTTTCAAATGTTACATAAGTTCTGATTGGTTGGGGCTAAATTAGCACCATTTTAAACGATAAAAACTTTTATTGAATCTCCCTGATTGTCTTTTTAATGTTTGTCACACTTTTAGAAACAAGGCTTGTAGTCTTATAGAAAAGCAAAAAAAAATCACAAATGAAAAAAAAAATAAAATGGGTTATGAAATTTTATATAAACACATTTAGACATTTCCATTTGTCCTCTCCTATGACATCCTGGGGATAATATTATTTCACTCACTACATTAAGAACCTCACAAGCTCAGCACCATATGCTAGATCTGCACTTTAAATTGATTGGTTATTTTGATCATTTTTAAGGGTAAACAGAGAAGGTGGCATCGTAGTCTTTTCTTTCTTTTTTCTTGCAGTAAGTGAATTATTTCCTATCATAATTCATTATCTTGAAGCATTTGGCCACAATGGTAATTTTAAAGGCAAATCATGGCAGTGATAAATACAGCCCAGCTTCTTGCCTTTTCTCTTTATTGATTTAATGTGAAAGAATCCTGAAACCCAAACACCGTTACAGTTTTAAACAAATGCCAGATGACTTTTCAGACCCTATGACTCTGATATTTATATCAATTTATTTACCGTTCTGGAATATCTTAGATGCTTATAAAGAAGGATGATGATATTTACAGTTCATAAAAGATGACTCCACGTTGTCAAATCCATTTTACGCATCCAATAAAAACAGGCTGAAAGAGTTTTTAAACAGTCATGTTTCCTATACCTTCTTAATTAAATGTAGAGCTATAAAATAAATCTTACCTGATGTGGATACAGCAAGAAATGTGAGAAATGATCACAGATTTTGCTTACTAAGTACTGTGAGATGAAGTAGCTGTGCACCTTTGTTTAAAAACAGGCGCTTAAACTTGCCCGGATGGATTTTTATTCTCAGAATCACTAACATTGGGGCTGATGCAATAAAAAGGTACAAAGGTTTGCCCATTGGTGTAAGACTTGGTTGACACGTAACGTCTACACGTTAGTGTGTTTTAATGGCATTTCCAGATGTTTTGCTGGCAAGAAAACAACACATGCAGTATTTTATTAGTGAAATAAAAAACAGTAAAACGAACTATAGACATTCGTTTGAACATAGATTTAATATGTTGCAACTAGAGATGGACCTGAATCTGGTTTCGGATTTTATGGATCCATTGGAACGTTGACTTTTTGAGATTTTTCTGAACCTCGGAACTGTTTTAGATCATTTTCAAATGGTCAAGAACAGTTAAATTTAACAATCCAAAATTTTCTATATTTCTAGAAATTTTACATTTACATAATCGTCAATTTTCAAATTAGAAATCTCAAAATACTATGTGCAATGCCAAAACAGAAAGCGCTTTCAGTTTTGGCATTTCGCATAGTATTTTTGAGATTTCTAGAATAATAGAAAATTGACGGTTCATTAGACATTTGGACAGTGTTTTTTTTTCTATAGATTTTGGGCATTAATATGTGTTTCCCAGACCATTTCCCAGGTCCCTGAGCCATTTAAAGTAAGCTACCATTGCTATTTATACATTCATTTTAGGTTGAACTTTAAGATTTTTTAACTCCCAATGACTTCAGTGGATCTGCTTGCAAATTATGATTTTTTTTTTTAAATCTGCAAATCTGCAAGCGGAACGGATTTCAGTGAGTTTGGCTATCTATAGAAGCAACTAGTCAGATGTTATCGATTTGCAGTAACCCAGTATAAAGCTAATATCTGATTGGTTGCTGCAAATATATAGCCCAAGCAGACCTAAATTGGGATAAACTGGGCTGCTTCCCCATGTTAACCTTACTCATTTGTTTGATCTTAACTTAAATGGAAATGAACAGGCAAACACAGAGTTGGGTGTAAATAAATGGCCACAGCTTTATTTAACACATTACAACATGTGTTACCACAATAGGCCCGATCTTAATTTCTACATCCTTGCGATAATTCCAACAAACTCCCAGCTGTAGCCAATGCTGAATGCCAGGCCTCTGGATCCCCAGAGGGCATGTAACGGCTTCTAAAACCATACCGTTCGCAAGGATGTATCCGCCAGCTGTGATTCCAAAAACCACTCTCCTTAACATGTTTTATAAAACCCACATAACACAACCTTAATTTTGGGGAGGGAGGGAGGGAAGAACTGTTTCTCTGGCAATGTTTAATCAAAATGGCTCCCAAACCTCGTGGCCGCCCCCTTCTTATAGGCTCACATGACGTCATCCGTGACGTCACATTCCCGGACCTCGCGAGACCTGGACTGGCCAATCCGGCGGCACGCAGCAACGCGCTGACGTCATCAGCGCGCGCCGCGACCGGGACCCGCGAGGAGAGGCATGAGTGCCCGCCTACAACTCCCAGCATCCTCAGCTGGGGACCCCCACACGGGCCGGAGCTATCACACTTTTGCACCTCTTATAACATCAGCCTGATGGTACAGTGCAAAGCTATCCTACCTTGATTTTTAAAATCATAGGCAGTCAATGTTGGACTTGGCAAAGCTTGGCTAATGAGGAAATCAACATCTGTAGCAACAAAGCAATAGGTGGTCGCTTGAGGTGGCTATACACATAGAACTTTTTCCCACAAATTTCTCTACACGATTGGTTGTTTTCTGTCCACTCAAATAGTAAAAAATAAGCAACACCTGTCCGATCCAACTGGATTTGCTTTTCATTGGTTATGTGTGTGGCCATCTTGTTGTGTCTTTTATTTTGCGCTGCCGGTCTTTCAATATTGTTACCGGATTGCTCAATTACCTTTTGTCTTTTTATCTCTGTTAAATAATTCAGAAACCACAAAAAGAAAAGAAAAAAAAATCATCAATTGTCATAAAATAAATTAATAAAATACATTTTGATAAACATCTTTAATTAAGGTATTATGTTTCTCAAGACATTATCTATTTAAATCAATTACAAACTCTCTGTTTTGTAATTGATTACTCTGTAAATTTTGTTAGATAATTTTAGCTTTAATATATTTTGAGGCATTTACATTCCAGAGCCCTTATCTCTTTAAGTACAATGCCCTGGTATTTCCTTGTTTGACCTGCTCTCAAAACAAGACTAGGGCAGTAGAATTGTGTCCTCTCCGATGAACTACATCTCACACATTTAGTCACAAATTAAGTGTCCACCACAGTTATCGCTTAGCTGTGAACTCATGCGTGCACACACGATTTGGCTGTGTACTCAAACATCTGCTGGAATACAGGCACTGTAGTATGTCAAACACAAAATGTATTCTTGTATCCACACAGATAATATATCAGCATACAGCTGGTAAAAAAATTAGATGGAACATTAGTGCTACTGCTACAACTGTGGAGCTGCCATTGTCTATGACATACAGCACTGCATCTGAGACTGAGTCACTTGGATGCACTACACTGCACTGCCAGAGCCTTAAGACAAATCAGTAAACCAAAGGAATCAAGTTAACTATAAATAAACCTAAAGATTATTAAGATGTTAAAGCTGATTCAACATTCGATCCGACAAACATAAACAGCTTTAAAATCTTGTTGTCTAGAACTTCTTACCAGCAACATTTCCGCAATGCTCTGCAGGTGGATTACACTTTATGATCCACATTACAGCTCTAACGTAAGTCATAAAGTGGATCAGAAAATCTGGTTTGTGAAACATTGTGGGAATGTCACAGGTATGTAACCAGTTAATGGGCACCTTAACGCAAGGGTGGAGCTAGAAGATTTCTACAGATGAAAATGATCTATCTTGGGCATGGGCTGGGCTGAAGGGTAGAGCCTCACAACCAATATAAAGTAGAGGAGCTGGTGCCTTATTTGAAAATATTTAACCATAGTAACATTATACTCGATTTTGCCATGTTAGCTAAATGAAGCTTCCATGATACCATCCATCATCACTTTAAATAAAGTCTGACCTGGGTCTGTAGGTTGGGGGAGGGATATTTTGTGGGGGGTTAGAGCACAGAATTTTTTTTTTTATGTCATACCTTAGTGTGTGGGTGAACATGTATATCCTAACACACAAAATAAATGTACAGCAGCCCAGGCCTTTCCTGCTGTTTCTGTCAGTCTCTTGTATATCACTTGAATAGTGGAAACATTTGTACTTTGCACAGAACGAGAGATTTCATCACATTAAGCATCATCCATCAGCGGCAATTAGTCTCTTTATTCCATTAGAGTTCAATTTCTGTGACACGATGTGAAAAGCTGTAATGTGGCTCTGTTTTAATTGCCTCACATTACGCAAAATAAATACTAATACAGTGTGATGGAAATACAGTTCGATGTTGGATGAGGAATGCATCACAGTTAAAAATAGTTGTAACTAGGGCCTCCTTGCGCGTCGCCTTGCAGAACGTTCTAGGACAATGACAAACGGTTCATATTCGCTTAACGCAAGCGTACTTAATAAAAGGAACGTTTCCTGCTCCAATTAGCACAACTCACACAGCCAGAAAGATTAGAAATGGGTTAACAGGAACCGCTTAAATCGGAACAGCTAAGATGAGATTCAAAAGACACATTTGTTTAAGTATTAAACCCCCAGGGCACTGCGAGGGTCATTCATTTTATTTTTACTATTATAGATTAATACAAATGTCCGAAATGTACCTTCGCACCTCCTAATATAAATCATAATAGGAAAGCTACAGTATACTCTGCAACAAAGCCCTCTGTGCTGCAAAAGAGGCCAGGGCACCTTAGAGGTCACCCTACTGCAGTGTCACTTACTCTAGTACTGCTCTCCCTCAATGTTTCCAGACACATGGGCATTTGTACATTGCATGAGCAGGGAAGAAGGGCATCATTCTCTGACATGGGAAGCCTCATTCTCAAGCCTATTTTCTGGCTTGTGGAGTAGGGCAGAGAAAGTGAGGTCAAGATGGCCTGACAGTACAAGAGGTGACATCTATGATGTGATATTAAAAAGAGTTGTAACTCAAAAACATTTGGTAATGTAAATAGCAGTATGTTATAAGTATAGTCAAAGGGAAACATTAATTGGAAAATATTATGTTTTTGTTGAGGATAACAGTTGCATAGGGCTCACCATAGCAACCATAGGTGTGAGAGCAGGGCTATTAGAATCTCCTGCCCCCTCAGGACATGTAGGAAGGCAGAATCAATCAATGTGCGGAGACAGTCTGAAGCATGATTACACAGAATTGGAAGCAAGGAATACAACACTGCAAATTCCACCAGAGCCAATTTCCAGCCAGTCCATTAGTCCCAGTTTTCATCAGTCTCAGTGTGCAATCCAGTCTCAGTTTTCCAGCCAGTCCATCAGTTCCAGTTTTCCAGCTAGTCCATCAGTCTCAATTTACCAGTCAGTCCCATAATTCCAGTTTGCCAGCTAGGCAGTTAAGATTTTTCTTGAAAGTTTAAAGGGCATGTCCACCCCCAAAACTATAATCCCCCCCAGTAATGGCCCCATCATGTAGTGTAATAAAATCCTTACCTCACATCCCAGCTCCATATGGTTCTCCTGTAGCCCCCCCCAAAGTCCCAAAAACTGCCCACCAGGAGGATAGCAGAGTCCATATAGGACTCTGCCTCCTATCTGGCCTCCGGGAGAAGTTTGGCATGCGTACTGCAGTCCTTCTCCCCCTCCCTCCCCCTCCCTCTCCCTCCCGATTAGGATTTCCTCCCCCTAGCATAAAACCCTTTACATATAACATTCCCCCTGTCCCCCCAGCCCCAACCGTTCTATGTTTGGTAAGTAATGTTTGGGGCACTTTCAAAAATAAAAAATATAGCGGTTGGGGCTGGGGGGACAGGG